>CP045897.1:10160532-10180131 GCA_013387185.1 Caligus rogercresseyi | reverse complement strand
TAAAGGAAAGCTTCCCAGTCTCTTTATTACGAGGAATTTTATTATTATAACTCTATTAATATAAGTTACAATGAGCCCACAACCTTTATTTCATAATCTAAAGATAAGAATATGGGTAAAAATTTACTTTCATTTGAATACTCAAACCAAATGCGTGAAATTTGAACAAACAATATCCACATGTTATAATACCCCTTTAACAATTTTGATTTTTTCCATAATGCTTATCTTTCTTGCATCATTGTCATACTAAAAATCATAGGTAACTATAAACCTATTATGTAAGAACTATCATTTAAAAAAACTTATAGCTCTGATATACTTCAGCATCATATTATATATGATAAAGGAATTATATTATATATATAATTTGATTGCATAAACAACTCCCTTTTCAGCTAGCCTATTCATCAGTTATTTCAATAAATATATGTATATGGTTTTTGTACATATATGTAGTATGTAAGTCTATAAGAATCTGCTGATAAAGACATTTCTTTTATTTTGTTACATATGAATAAAAAATATGTATATTTTATGTCGATTCAGATTATTAACTTCACTCCGTTGTCATGCAATCTTTGATTTAATGCAGAGAAAAAGGGTCCTTTGATTTGATAAACTTTATATTATATACATTATATGTATATATATACATATAATATATATACAGAATATATATGGTATATATATATATATGTCATACGAATATATTTTTTCGGTTCAAAAAACATTTTATTCGGTTAACTGTGAAAATTTTATACAGTGTAAAATAAAATACACTCAAATTATATACAGAAACAGAGTAAAACTATTCAGGGCAGTTGCGAAAATACATACATGACATAAATATTTTCAGGGATGTCATCACATACGATTTTTCATATTAAAATCAGTTCCTTAAAAATACATCATTGGGTCTTTATTGTAATTTCTTTTTTCCTAATATTAAGGCTGGATATTTAAACATCGGGGAAATCAATTATTTTTTAGTCATTTCATAGAATGCCGATGTCACGTATGATAGCCCTGAATATCGGAGTATTTGTTTGGTTTCCATCGTTGAAGAAAGACAGCGTTAGATATATCGTAAGTGAGACTTCTAATGTTGTCATAGAGAATTTAGAGTGCTCAACTTACATATAGTATCACTTTATATGAGGATATTTGTTTGGTCTCCATTGATGGGAAAAGTAGTGTCAGAAAAACTTATAGCTAAAGACTTAAATACTTATATTTTTTTATTATGAAATAGGTATACTGATGTGACGTCAATAGAGAGCGGAAAGAAATGTGATGATTTTTTGCCAAAAAATGTTTTTTATGTTATCCCAAATGAGCAAAAAATGTTAAATATGTAGACTCCAAATTTGTTTTAATGTGAATTTATTCTTTCATAAAAACAGTGATATAAAAATATTTGCCGAATTTTTCTCGCTGAGGTTTTGGCAACGGTCGGATAAAACATTTTTCAACCTCAAAAATGATATCTTCACTTCTACTTAGGTAATGGGAGAGTATTTTAGAATAGCTCCATCCCTCTCATCCCATCTAGAAGAACAGCTCCAGGTTTGCATAACAGTACATCTTGTACCTGTCTCAATGCTGGCCGGACAGGATTTTTCGTTACAAATAATCCAACTTAGTTTTAAAACCTTTCCGGCGTTACCTGGAATCGTGTGGATCCAGCATCTTCAAAGATTTGAGTTCATCTTCGAGTGTAATTTTTGCAGTCTCCAGGCTGGTTATTGAATCTTGCAGAAACAATAGATGACTTGCAATTAAGTCAACAAGAATGCTTTTCATTTTAAAAATACGCTGACTATCGGATATACATTTGGCATCGTCAGGGTCAAACATATCCACGACTGCTTTGACTTGCTCGAAATTCTTACCATACCAAACAGCTGCCTGGATCCAGGTTCTATATCTGGTCATAATGAATCAGGGGGGAGCTCTGGGCCAGGGCAACATTTTCTGAATTCAGCTCGTCGAGATGGGGCTTTGAGGAATACTATATTCACCGAAGAAATGAGACTATTCACGTCAGCAAAATGGTCTTTGACCTTATCCGCCACACGATGAAGCAAATGACAAATACACGTCACATGGATTAGAAACGGATAAAAGATCCTAAGGTCTCGTCCACACTTCCTCATATACTCAGCTGCGTCAGAATTTTTGCCAAGCTTGCCTCAAACTGAGGATCAATCATTCTGAGAGTATTATTGACCATCCTAGCCATGGTGTTTGAATCAGAAGTGGGGACGAATGAGCATTTCACCACAAATGGAACATGAAAGGAGTTCTCATCTAAACGCCAAATTAGGACGTTAACGACTTTGTGCCCAACAACATCAATGCTACCAACAAGGCTGATCTACAAAGACTGACCGTAAAGCTCAGACCGCATCTTTTCCATGATTTCTGAGAAACATTCAGGCAAATAATAACATTCTCAGGAACGACTCGTCAGGTACTTATATAGCTATGTTATTTTCCAAAAAGACTCATGAGGATCGGATTGCTCAACTTTTTCCACGGAATGTAGCCGGACAAAAAGGCCTTGCACAACTCCTTAATAGAATTTGTGATTTTGACTTCTTAGGCATCCGATTCATGTCCTCCAGCTGGGCTGGATCCTTGTCCTCTTGAGCTTGCAGTTTTTCCCGTGTCTCACTCTGGTAGAATACTGGACAAGTTGAGACTTTTGGCCAGCAAGGGAATGAAGGGAAAAATTATAAAAAAGGATGCAAGAGGTGATGAAAATTAGTTCAAACAATTTTCTAAAAGAGGAAAAAGTGTTTATTTTTGGCATATTGTGAACAAAAATGTGTTTTTATTAAATGTCAAAAAATGTTATTTTTATTATATGTCAAAAAAATGTTTTTATTTGTTAAAAATGAAAAATATGTTGAAAAATATGTTTTATGTGATTCACATTTTGAGAACACGACTCTGCATTTTTCATTTTTTTTAAACTTTGATTGACGCATTCTAAAAGGTTGTTACTTTCCCGAAAAATTATGGTGGAGAATATCCATAGATATATGAATTCAATTATCTATGGCAGGGGTTCCCAAAGTGGGGTCACAACCCCCCGAGGGGTCGCGAGACGCCACAGGTAGGGAGGGGGCAAAATTATTTTCAAGTCCGGATGCAACCCTTGCAGTCATTATGATAAATTAGTGGACTTATTATTTGCAGGTTACTTTACAGCTCTCAATAAACACCACAGACTATCACTGTCTCACCATTAAGGTTATATGTATTTACTCGTTTAACTGAACTATCTAAAGCAATATTTGATAGGATACTATTTACATTTGTATAATTACACTATGTAACAAAATTAAGGTCTTTTTTGTCCTTTCGCTGAAATTCCTAATTTGAGTCCCATTTTTTACGTAGATTCCAAAAATGCCACTTAAAATTTCGTCTGAAAAAGGTTGGCCTTTATGACCTTTTTTGAAATTTACAATTTTCATCATTTCTAATGGTTCAGGCTCAGTTATCTTCGTGGAAAGTAAGGTAACCACAAATGTCAGTACTATTTATTTTTCTACTATATCTGTGCATTTCAAATCCGTTTTTATAATTTATATATCTTTCGTACTAATCGAAGAAATTGGCTATATATTTCAAAAAGTTGACCATATTTTAGTGTTCTATTAAGTGGTGATATTTTTTTTGTTTCGAGTCTATTGACTTTAATCAATATGAATATATTTTTGGTATATGTCAATGCATTTCAGAACAGTTTTTATAATTTCGATATCTGGTATGAAAGTAAAGAAAAGATAAATTTAGTAGGACGAAGTATTGATCATATTAAGTAACTACTTTTAGGTAATTCACTGAGGTTGCATTTTATACTATTGTGATTTGTTACGAAGAAAAAAAACAGGTTTGCCTTTTTATTTGCAAGTTCCTTAAATAATTTGATAACAATATTGAAATGCAATTTTTCAAATCACAGTAACTCTCTAAAAATAAAATTATTTTTGACACTGTAAATAATTATATGTAAATAAAAAGGCAAACCTATTTTTTTTTGCCTAATTGGTTCGATAGAATTGCATCCGATAGGATATAAATAAGCATTATAGCATTAAAATTAGTCTATCGAACCTATTTTTTTCAAATAGGCAAATAGAAAATAACAGTTTCAACTCAAGGACAAAAACTTTGTTACTCGGTGTTATTTGGGCAACTATCTTTGAAATTTTTTGAATCCAAAAAACGTTGTCATCTGAAGGATTGATAGCAAAAAGGAAAATAAAGAGGGAGAACCCTCTATTATAACTGGGCGTTAATTCAATAGCAACAAAAGGGGTAATAATATTTATTAGACAATATGGAAACATTTTTTTCTCATAAAATAGGCTTTTCAATGAACTCATCGTCGGTCATAACTCATTAAATGTTTCTGTAAAAATATTGCATTCACAAAACGTTCATTTAAACCAATATAGGCTAATGTTTAAGTATTGTCATAAACATCGAATATTTGTTGTAATAATAACCAATATTAATACTTTTAAAAATGTTACATTTGTTATCAGCTCATTGAAGATGTTACTTTCCTCACATAAAGGATTTTTCCTTTTCATAGCATAAAGAGATGTTGACAACACGACGTAGATTTTGACGTAAAAAAGATTTTTTTCCTTTTCTAAGGACCGACAAAAAGGACTGGGCTGCAGTCCTCGGTCCTTGATAAGGACCGACACAACACTATTGTCGTAGGATTTAAGCGGTTGCTATTTTTTCAAAATGAAACGCTGGCTAATACCAAGAAACGACAAGTTGGAGAGGCATGTGGAGAAGGAACCAGAGGAAAGTGAGGAGCCACCTAATACAAGATCATCCACTTCTGGTGCGGGAGGACGAGGAGAAGACCCCACTGTAAGGGATCAAGCAGCCAAAAGAGCCTTCTACCAAGTGTCGCAAATATCGAGAGGAGTATATCCAGTATGGATTCGCTTGCATCATAGTCAACGAAGTTCAGCATCCCCATGCGTAGTTTGCACTGAAGTACTTGCATGTGAAAGTTTAAAGCCGGCAAAATACTGAGACAATAGACTTCGAAGCACCCCTCTCTTGCCTCCAAACTAGTCAATTTTTTCCGCTGAAAAGAGAGAGAGTTGCAAGGCCAAAAGAATATTATAACGAGCCAAACAACAGTCCCTATAAAAGCTCAAAAGGCGTCATTTGAGGTGGCATATTAATTGCACAGGCAAAAAGCCTCACACGATCGGGGAAACCCTGATAAAACCTGCTGTCATTGCTGTGTGTTGGACAATACATGGAGACAAACAGGCACGGGAACTAGAAGCAGTGCGACTGTCTGACGTGACGATATCCCGGCGCATCCTTGACATGGCTCAGGACGTAAAGTGTCAGCTGATAGAGAGATTGAAGAAAGGGAAGTATTCTTGCAGTTGGATGAATCCTTGGACGTGTCCAACTCTGCCAATCTGCTTGTTTTCGTCAGATACTGTATTGATGGAAAGCTTAATGAGGACATGCTGTTTAACGCCCCCTGGAGGGAAAGTGCACCGGTGAGGACATTTTCACTAAACTGACGGCAAACTAAAAGAGGAAGGACTGTCCTTGGATCAGTGCATCAGTGTGTGTACAGAAGGTGCTTCTGCAATGCTGGGGAAAAAAGAAAAGACTGAAAGCTAGAGTGTTACAGGTGGCTCCTCACGTAAAATTTACACACTGCATTATACACAGAGAAGCTCTTGCAAGTAAATCCTTAGACCTAGAGCTGAAAAGTATTTTGGAACCGCGATCAAAATAGTAAACCACATCAAATCTCGTCCACTCAACACCAGGCTTTTTCCATCCTCTGCAGTGAACTGGGATCAGAGCATCGGAGCCTGCTCTTCCACACAGAAGTCTGGGGGCTGTCACGGGGAACGTCCTCAACCGTCTGTATGAACTGCGGGACGAAGTGCGCTTATTTCTGATGGAGCAGAACTCTCAGCTCGCTGATCACCTCACTAATCCTGACTGGTTAACAAGGCTGGCGTATTTTTCTTGTATTTTTAACAAACTCAACGGACTAAATATGTCACTGCAAGGTGAAAACACAAATTATGTCCTGAATGACAAAATCCGCTCGTTCAAAAGAAAACTGGATAGTTTGACAGTGCGAGTTGAAAAAGGCAAGACTGATATGTTTCCCGAGCTGGAGGAGTTCATGGAGGAAAATGATCTGAGTGTGAACACTGTGAAGGAGTCAATCACATCCCACCTTCAAGCCTTCTTGGAACATTTGAACAAATTTTTCCTTGAGGAAACAGCACTGGAAAATTAGACTGGGTACGATCCCCGTTTACAGTAACGACCACTAGTCATCTGCCATCCAACATAGAGGACGCATTGCTTGAGCTGTCCAGTGACCGCACCTTACAAACAGCTTTTAATTCTAAGCCACTCTCTGAATTCTGGATTTCAGTCCAGAACGAATATCCTCAGCTGTCCTGTGGCCGCCATGGATGTACTGATGCTGTTTGGTTGTACGTACCTGTGCGAAAAAACAGTCTCAGCACTGACCTACATCAAAAATAAATACAGATCACGTCTGAACGTGGAGGAGATCTCAGAGTGGCTGTCTCCAAAATTGCTCCAATAAATAGACTTGCTGTGATCCAAATATATTGCTCATCCGTCTCATTAGTTTGGATTGATATTATATGTACAATGTACATATACATCCCAAAAGGTAAATTTCACCAATGATGTTTCATTTTTACTAAGTGCTTTACGGTTGTTACTTTGATATTTTTTTCTGCTTAGATGAAAATTATAATATATAAATATATAAGTTTGCATATAACAGCAACAATGCTTATTTACAAATACATGGAGATTATTTTGATCGATGTATTCTGATTTTATAATATAGTCAATTGTTTTATTAAAATCGTATCATGGTTGTCAGGCTCTTTGTTTCTTTCTATTGTTACTTAGTACACATTAATATGTGCCTATCAATGCTTGTGACCTATGTACAAGTTTTTTTTAGGTTTCCGCCACCTCAGAAGATAGTGGGGGTCACCAATCTCAGAAATCGTTTTGGGGGGGTCGCGGATTGAAGTGTTTGGGAACCCATGATCTATGGGAATAACCCAATAAAAATAATAACACATTTTTTGCACATATGGTTCGATAAAATTGCATCTGACTGAATATAAATAAGCATTATAGCATTAAAATCAGTATATCTTACCTATGATCTTATCGATCAGGTATACCAAAAAAGTTTTCATTGATATCACTAAGAATCTGGACATCTAGTGATGTCATTGCATGTGATTTTTCGTATTAAAATCAGTTCCTTAAAAACACATCATGGGTTTTTTATTGTAATTTCTTCCTTTTTCTATTACTTAAGGCTGGATATTTAGACATCGTAAAAAGAAGGTATTTTAATTCATTTCATACAGTTATCTGTCTGTCTATCTATCTATCTCTCTCTCTCTCTCTTCTCTCTCTCTCTCTCTCTCTCTCTCTCTCTCTCTCTCTCTCTCTATATATATATATATATATATATATATATAATATATATATATATATATGTATATCATTCTATTTAATTTTCTTCCAACTGTCATAAAAAGATAGAAGAAAATGTTTGATAAACAAAAAATAATACAATTCTGCTGAATGAAACAAAATAATGGCAGTGTTTTCTATTGTGTAATATATTGGATTCCTCATAGGTATATACAAAGACCCTTCAAGATATATACATTACAGAGGGGTTTTAAATGGGTATGGTTCATTCGAATTACTAGTCTTTTTTTTAATTGAGGCATAAATATTTTATGATATAAGATACAACAAAATATAATATAATATTTAGGGGAATGAATTATGTGTATAATATCAATAAACATTGTAGTTTATATTATTCCTCGCCTGAGTTGCCTTTCTAAACATAAAATCGTATAACAACAAAATAATTGTATTCCCGGTTCATGGGTGCCATATTTATTACCATTGCATACACATAAAAAATATGAGTACCAACGGGACTTCTTTTTTTTAAACGGGGGTCCATAACTGAAAATTCCTAGTGAAATCCTTTCCTTTAATGGAGGGACGGGTCTCAGTAATAGTGGACTGTATCTATATTACGATCTTTTAGGGAAGACTTCAATCCCCTTCTTTATTTTAGCCATAGAGATATAAAGACATCCTTATATCTCTATGATTTTAACCCGCGTTCCACAAGGCTCTAATCTATATATAATAACAAAAACAAAAAGGAAAAGGAGACACATCATCAAAATACATACAACACAACACAACAACAATAAAAATGAAAATAAGAACATGCGGACACTATTAATATTTACACAGTTTAAATATATAATAACCATACTCCCCCTCGGATGAACCAAGCGTTTGGTTCATAACTAATGTTATACATTTTTATATTCTGTGTCTTGATCCCTCCTTGCTCAACCCAATCTTCCCTACCACTAATTAATTCCCAACGTGAGGTGATTCAGAGGAGTATTTTCTTGGGCTGACAAGACAAGTGCAATTTATGTAATGGACGATGAATATACTCTTTCCCTTCGACTTCACTTAAACACTACCAACGAAGTCATCCTTATTAGTATACACCTTCAAAACAAGTCCAATGGGCCATTCATTAGCTCCTTGTATCGCATCCATTAAAATCACTGATACGTTCTCCTCTCCAGGCTTCTACTAACATGTTCCATTTTTGCGACGTTGCATATCCAGCACGTACTCCTTCATCCACTTTTTACGCACCCTTTTTAGAAGCCCTTCCAATTTACACCACCTGGAGGCTGGTGAATATGGTTATGTATTAGTTTCCCCATGTAACGAACATCGATGGCTTCAATACTAACACTTCTGAAGGATCACATACAAATAAACTAGGGGGCGACTATTATTACAGATTCAATATCAACTAACCCCATTGAAAGTTGATCAATAGTAAGGTGTTCTCTCTCCTCTCCAAATTCGAGAGAAAGGCGAAGGGACTTCAGATTTGTTTATAGAAATCATCTTATCTCCACTTACAGTAGTCCAATCTTTTTATAACAATACAGGCCTCCTAGGCCATTCTGCCTCTGCCATACGAAGCCAATGAGCCAGGAACAAAAAGACGTTGTTCACAAATCTATCACATGACGATGTTCTCCAAAAAAATCTCATTAAATATTTTCTCTTGTGTTGGCAGAGAAACTTGACCATACATTTTTGTAATGTTAGCCGTTTGGGCAATTCTAAAAATCTCCAGTTAAAGAGTATATCTAAAGGTCATGCTGAGGTTTTGGTCATACATATATTTGTGAGTTCAATGAAACTCCTGAACCCGTGGACATTGATCCATCACTTAGTGGTCGTTGTTGACTCCTTCCTAACCCCATGATGAGGTCGATAAAGATTCGGACAGTAATATAACTTTAAACTCGTTATATGGAACTTCCTCGATGAAGTTCTACTCCATAGCCTTTTATAAGCATTTGGTATGGTCTTTTCACGGCGTAATTTACTTTCTAATGATTGAATCGCTTAAGAGCAAGGCTTCTAGAAGATCTTAAATCTTGAAATCCTTCTTTTAATGAAGAAGTGCTTCAATACGTCCATCACTCGTACGTCTAACTCCCTTTGAAAAAATTGTATCCGAAATAAGTTCCCCTTTCGTTTTCATCTTATTCTTATCAGTACCCAATCCCTCAATTCTCCAAATTGATATAAATCTACTGGACAGGAATATGAGATGCAGACAGTCCTTTTCCTTCTTGTTGTGAATTTGTATTTCCACAGACAACCCTCCAAATTTAGTATGACGTGTATATGGTTCATCAGGTTTACCTATCCGCAAAGGAACCGAAGTAACAAACTTTGCAATCATATCTACTCCAATCAAAATATCTATTTTACCCCCAAAATCAGCCGAATCTGTCATGAAATGTTGATATGGAGCAATGCTTTTAGGAATAATGTTTGAGTATTCGGACATTCTTTCTACTTCAATTCCTGACATTGAAATAATGACCATCATAAGTCTTGAGAGAAAATTCATGCTTTAAGTATGTTTTGAGTGCATTCCCATACCTGCTACTCCACAGAGTGTTAACAAGGTTTTTAACTTCCATTCAACCACAAAAGTTATGGCCAATCTTTTCGACATTAAACTAACTTATGAGCCCTCATCAATAAGAACTCTTATATTTGTATGAATAGAGGACGAGTATGCTTGAGTGTGGGCTGTCATGAGCAAAGTAGTTGTGATCGAGGTTGCATGACCAACCATAGGCATCAGCTTCAGCTCTAAATCTGAAGTATTTTTAAAATGAGCAATCACAAGCAGAACAATTGGGCTTCGAAGCACAATTTTGTTCATGGTGTCCCTGCCGTAAACAATTAAAGCATGATGAACGTCTCGCGTGATTGCTTCTGTCTTTTTGTACATTGAGTGATTAAAGCACTGTAACTATCTTTAAAAATGCGGTTTGTTTGGGCAGTTCAAACAACTGTGAAATTTGCTACATTTTACAAGAACTTTTTTTAAAGGACGACTGCCTCTAAGAAGTAGTTTTCTATAATATGACACGGAAAACTGGAATCAATATGATTGTTGTTCTGGTGCTGTGGATACATAACCATCGTTTTTCTTGAATAAACATGTAACAATAATATGCTACTATTATTTTAGAGGGTTAAAATGCTTTGGACTGAAAAAGATCAAAATTTATTTTCAGATTCTTCGGTTTCATTTTATGGTTGTTCTTTGTAATCACTTGTGTATCGTTCATTGCCTTTTAATATTGATTTTAATCCTGTTTAAAGATCGTCCAATGAAGGCATAATAGTTTTTCGATTTTATGTTTGTGAAATATTAAATAGTTATCTTACCATTTAGTAGTAAATATGTCTGCACAGGTCTGATCTAGCATCGGTACTCAAAGGCAGGTCGTTTTTTTATGAGGTCAGTCCATTCCTTGTCTTCTTCACCTATGTGGAAGTCAAATAAGTTTATTGGATGGATATACAAGCAAGGATACTTCTTTTATCATAAATGTATGCAACCTACATTACGTTTGTTAATACATACAATGCTTGTACGTTTCATAATCGTGTGTTTCATATTAAAACATTGCACTTATTGTATAGAGCACACTATATCGACACAATTTGATATGCTTTATATCATGACAATTGAAATTTATTCTCATATAATTGTAATTACTTAATAAATTAAAAATATTTTAGACTTTTTGTACAATAAAGCCAGTATTCAATAAGTTATGTACTTAATTGAATGAATAAGGGGATGACACTACATCTATTTTACCAAAACCATATAAAATGTATTCAAGGAATACTAGAACTATATGGAAGAATGACTTTTTCTGGCGCACGGGAAGTCATATACGTAGCAGAACATATATATTCTACTTTTTTGTGTATAATATTAATGTATATATTTTATATCTCTGTTTAGTGTTTTGTATCTCTTAAATTAAATATTCATATAAGACTTCACTTACTAAAAAACTCTTAACCATATATTCTGTATTTTTATTTAGATATTGAGGTATGATGCTATACTTATTTGTATTGATTCTTTTCTAATGCCATAACTTTCCTCATAGTTTTAAACACACATACCCATAAAATTATATGCTTTATAATTGTACTAAAGACGTAAAAATACACAAATAAGCATTATTGTTTTTGAAATTGACTTAGAAACGAACCTATTTTATTTCAAAACTACCATCAAAGTTTTTCTTTTTTCACGTTTTTTCTTTCGGTATTTTTTTATTATAAAACTGAATGTATGAATATATATTAACCTAGATTTCAACACAAAATAAAACTTGAAAATTAATCTTTAACATTTATGGTTTATTTTTTTAGAATATTAGTAAATGTCTTTTTTCTCTTAATTATAAATGTATGTTATACTCTCTAATATATATGTTGTCGGCTACTAAGTTTTTCGGGAGACAAAATTGTTTTTAAATTATGTTTATTTCCTTGCCTTTATTCTAAATTCTGAAGTATTCGAAAATAAGTTATACGATTTAAAATTGAGTTATATACGTATAAGTAATACACAAAACATTATATTAAGTTACATTTTCTGCGAAGTTGAATGCATCTTACTGGCGAACTGTGATCCAAGTTCGAGTCCACAATACATCCTATACGGACCATGGTATTTTACATAAAAAGATGACTGAACGCTTTCTATTTTATCGAATTATATTTTTATTGTTTTAAAGGCGGTATTCTTGATTTGACAGTCATATTTCATTATAAGTATTCCCTATTATTGGATATTTATTATACTATTTGGACATTAGGTGTTCCGGATTTGTCGAATTTTTTCTAACTGTGTTACCAGTTTTCAAAAAAAGTAATGTAAAAATTTGTTAAATTTTATTTTCTATGATAGTTTTAAATACAGAATAAATGATAAAAAGGTGAATCACACTGGATATAAATTTTTAAAGAAATCCCCTTAAGAAATTATCTCTTAGCTTTTTTTTTACGTTTGAATACTCTTTTTTAATATTCCTCATTAAGCATCATTCTCCTCATATCAAAAAGCTTCCATTTGTAAGTTGATTTATCTGAACAAAAAAAGTTAGAACATCGAGATATTTATATTTTTTACGAAACGCTCAAAAATCTACTTCATAGAATATCTTATTTCTAAAGAAATTATAATTTTTAAACTACACAGTTTTATTTATCAATAACTTAAGTTACTATTTAGTATGAAAATAACATGAAATAATACCAACATTTCAGTTTGAAATTATGACTTGTTTCATTTAAAAAAACTTATAGAACTCAACATTATTTTGTGCTGTTATATCTCATCAAGTTGCGGCGATCAACATAACCATTTTGCAGTCCAGTTATATAGAACAACTGGTTTGGAATCATTTTGAAATATTTGTTGCTTCGATAGACACTACTCAGGGTTGCGCGATCAACTTCATGATAATATCCGTATTCTTTACCAGCATAATCATAGTTACAGTATTAGTCCTGGACAAAGGATGCTAAATACCGATTTGAATGCTGCCATATACAAATAAGCTATAATTTGTGATACTTTGGCGTTATGTTTAATTACAACAATAAACTCTACACAGCTCGGCAATGGTCAAAAACCTCCTTCAATGTACATCAATAGACGACGCAATAGAGAGCCATATTGCGAGGGCAAATAATTTTTGTAAATTAACATGTGCCGTACTGAATATATGTATATAGATTTGTAGATAATAAAAAAAAAAACAAAAACAAAAAAAAAAAAAAAAAAAACATAACTCTATACCGAGCCTCGAAAAAGTCGTTTTTCTCAAATATGATTTAGACATCTACACAGTCTGAATACAGAGCTATTATTTGATATATTGCTTTATCGATTTTGTTAAATAAGAAATATGCTTACGGACAATGAAAAATTTATTTTATATAAGAAGGCGTTATTAGCATACTGTTAATGGCCTATGTAAAATGATTTAGACTTTTAATACTGTATTTGCCCTTCTTAATTTTTTTACTGTGTTTGTCAAATTTTAATAATATTTTTATTGTACAATCAATCAATTAATGTATTTCACGTTTTGTTCGCTATTGTAAAATTTACAAAAATACCACCGTTGTTTGCTTCTATAATGCACTATGTTATAATTATGGCCTGTATCGGTTCCTTGTTAACGCAGTCAATAAAGACATGTTTTTTGGCCGAAAACGAGGAGGACTTCTCTAAGAAGAGCTCGTACAGCACAATGAAAGCTCCGGAGTACTCAACACGTGATCACCTCCGGGTCCACCTCACGCTCAAGAACCGCTCCGACGTTTCTCTCTTTCCATCATCAACGAGCAGGTCCCCTGCACCGCCCTCACATCTGACATGGTATACAGCAGTAGTTTCGACGCTTCGTCATGCAAAGCTCAACGTTTATCATTGAATCATGAAATATTTATATCTATGAAATGACATTTTGTGTGCCTATAATTGTATTTGTTTTAGATGTGTGTTTTTTTGTCCCTATACCTCCGCAATTATGGAAATGAAAAAGTATAAATAAAGCTTGCCTCTTGGCCGAAAAAAAAATAATATTTAATATAAGAAGGCGTTATTAGCATACTATGTTAATGGCCTATATTCATTAACCGACTATACCATGTTGTTATGGTGATGGCCCGTGGGCTACCCGCCCGAATGGGCATCACTTTCGGCCCGTTATGTCAGGGTTGAGAGTATTTTTTAATAAATAAATACTATTATGATACAATATCAACAAATTTAAATCTAAAAATATACCGGTAACTTGGCCCACTGACAACAATTTGCCCCCTGGCTGATTTCACCCTGGCATCCCTGTGCTAGACTTTTCAGCTGGGGGCTGCGATAACTGTAAATGAAATCATATAACATATACCGGTATTTGCTTAACACAAATACATGATTTCCATGTATTAGAACGTTTGGATCAATCTTTCTCACCCTTTTTGACTGTCAAAGGTATTTTAAAATAAATGCATGGTTAATAATTTTTTATATCATGTTAAATTCACAAAATAAGCTATTAACTTGTTTTGTTATCTAAGAAGGTCATTAATCATGTTTGTGATACCGACCGTTGTTAGGTAATTGGATCCACAATAGGCTGTATAGAAGTAGGAATCCAGAATATCTAAAATAAGCAACTGCTAGGTGCCATTTTTTGTATATGGAAATCAACAACCCGATCATTATTGATGAAAATAAACGATGATATCCATGATGAAATAATACAAAGAAAAAAATTTGTTATTCCTTGATTAGTCAAAGTCTAAATTTCAATGCAAAAGGAATTAAGAATTAACTGACAAAAATACTCACTGACGTTATTAAGCAAAATAGTGTTTTCTTAAGCATATAATGGATTTACTACTAGACTTTCATATTTCTTCTATTTCCAAGATTACATCTTTTACTTCCTTCGCTCAAGAGTATTCATAACTAGCTAATGTCGTTCAAAAACAGTTAATAAAAGTAGAATGGTTTTCTTCTCAGTTATAATTAAGACAAGGGATATTAACATTTTTTTGTTTTAGTCAAAGGTATCCTAGGTAGTGACACATTTTTTTCATTGTTATGATAGATTATATCATTAACTATTGACTGTAAACAAGATAAAAATTGCTACATACATATTTAAGTCATTAGACACACACTTAATAGCACTCATAATTATAACATTTTATCTTTTAATGAGCTTGAGGTTACTCCAATGGGACCCTCATTTAGTATCTCTCTCTCACTGTGTTGCTTCGTCATGTATTATTGACACTTAAATAAATTATTAATGGTGTATATTAGTGGCAATTGCACAGAGAAAAGCGACTGTGTATTTTTTGGAAGGAATATGTAACTATTTTATATATATTGTACATGATACAAAAAAGTATTTATAATAAATTTATTTTATACTGCCTCTAGCAGTCGAAAAGGTTGAGAAAGGTCCATATATATATATATATATATATATATATTTTAAAGATACTTTCAATGAATATAATATTTTTAGAAAAGAAATTTTTGATTTTGATTATAAATATATTCTTCATTGATGAAATGAATTGATAATTAAAAAAAAAAATAACATATGGACGAAAGGTTGGGCTCACAAACTTGCTTTGGGAGGAGTTCTTACTGTATCGTAGTGTCATCAAAAATTAAACGAGAATTCACCCAACAAATACAATGAATGCAAGTTCATTTTGGGCTTGCTGTTTTCTGTTTTTATTTGATTACTTTAATTACATTGAGCGGATATTCCCTCATCCTGAGGATTATGAAATGCATGTTCGATTCCATTATATTATGATGCCCCACAAACAAAAGATAATTTCGTTATCTCAAAAAATAAATCACATAATTTATAAATTCATCGACATCATTCATTTCAAACATCTTTACTCTTGATAGTTTAGGTAGGATTACGCAAGTGGTATATTCAGTTATCAATTGTACCATTTCAATCAATGACTACTCTCGCCGTTGCAAAAGGAGATATCGGACTTTCCCTCCTACTTTTTGATCCGGTAAAACTCGTCAAGACAGTTAACCATATCCAGATGACCTCGCCGGTACCTTCCCTGATACCTGGCTTCTCTAATGTCAAAAGATTGAAGTAGGACATCTGGAAGTTTTGCACTGGAAAAGAAGACACTCTACGAACGATTTATATTTATTTTATATTCCTACCTGTAAAACTCAATGAAGAGTCTTGTAACTACAATGCTAACCTATTTTTTGTGAGGCCATCGGACTCTTCACTATTATTAAAAAAAGTTTAATTTTTTTTATTTGGTGTAGAGTATATGTACTCCATATAGATATCGTGTTGATGAAGGTCAGCTTCAAGCCTAGTGTCGAATTTAGATGGAATTTTAGAACAAAAAAGCGGAGTTTTTATTTATTGCTTTGTACCATTGAACTGAATAAAACGAATACTTAGGAAACACAGCTTTTATTCGGTGATAAGGCTACATTCGTCAATTTCTTTTATGATTGAAAGTCAGTCAAATATTATAAAGCACTTCAGACCGAATGGTTTTACCTATGAAAGTACTTTTTTCAGCTCTCTCGTTCTCAAAAGCTACTAGCTCTGCTAAGTCACACAAAACAGTATTTAATTGATTAGATACCCATATTATACAAAAGGATTTGGAAAGTATTTTTATTCCATTTCAGTTTTATGTTATTTTTACAGTAATTTATATTTAAGAACATAAATACAATTTGAAATATATATATATGAATTGTACTTTACTTCAATAACAATGGAGTGTATTTTTTATCACCATGTTTAAAATTGAGTTCATCTTTGATACTACAACTTATAAACCTTCGATATTCTTATACATACATATTTTTATTTATATCTATGTGTACTGATATTTGTATTTTTTTAAAGGTCATAAACTACTTTATTATATTATTCTTATTGTTATATCATATAATCTAGCCATAATGAGGCTATTAAATAAAAAAATATAATTAAACATTCGAATTTATCAAAAGATGAAGGAAGATCGGCGGCCCACTTTTCAAAAGTCATATTTGCAACAGATAACTTGAAAGCAACTCGTTTGGCTTTTGGTACAGCTATTCTATATAGCAAAATTTCATATTGCTCCCAGGTTTTTTTATGTCAATCAGTTCTTTTGGGGATGGTAAGAGTCCCTGAAGAGGATTTAAAAAGATACAATTGCTCAGCATTGATTTAAAAAAGTTCTAATTATTTGCTTAAAAGAAGCTTTCACATTCATCATAAAAAAAATCGACTGTAAGTACTTGTGTATTAAATACAATTATATTTTAACGCCTTCGATAATAATAATAACAAAAACAAACAAATATATCTACTCACCCTTTTGATAATACCTTTAAAATAATTGGAGATGAGGAACTAAACTTCTAAGTATTCATTTCAGCTTCAGCTCCCTCAATCATCATTCAACAAAACAACTCCATTTCGTCTGTGAGTATTGCTACACTTACGTTTAAAGGATTTTGCACCATGGAAAGCATAATGCAGATAAGTCCTAATCAATAAGAGCCAAATGGTCGGTGGCACTACAAAATATAACGCTTTATATTCATTGCTTTCATCCAGAGAGGAGGCTTTTGATATTAATAAGATTCCTATGACAACATGATTCCCCCATAATAGGAAATGAGTGTAGAAATGCATTTATTTGACCTTGACTCATGGAGAGCGAAGCAATGTATGGAGGGTTGACCATTGCAATTGCTTGGCTTCTATCATGTATATTAAGTATGCATAAACACACACACACACACACATATATGTATATATATATATATATATATATTATATATATGGTGTGTGGTGTTTGTGTATACATGATTTAAGTTGCTGGCAAAGTATCTTATTTTGTTTTGCTGCCATGCAACGAAACGCTTCCTTTGTGTCTTCTGTGGGCCTCATAATTGTTATATGAATACTTAATTGACAGCTCAAATACCTGGCCCATACTTGCCTTGATATCTTAGTATATTAGCATTAACCATGGCAACCTTAATAAATACAAATTCGTGCTAGAAATGAGTTTGTATGGTCACTACTCAAACAACCATACAACGACTTGCGTTTCTTATTTTTTTCTCATCGATATGAGGGCGGTGCAAGTTCAAGTCTCTATAGCGGAAGATCAAATTGATCAATCTCATGGAAAGGATATTTGATGCCATTGATTGATTTAAATGCAAATATGTTTATTCGAACATTCACGTTTGTTATAGCAATCCTGTCGAATTAATTGGACGAAAAAAAGAGGAAACATCAAAACCTTTCAGTCATTGTGCCAATAATAATTATTTCCAAAACATATTAATAAATCCTTCTAAAAAGTTGCCATGAGTATAACAGTTTTTTACAATGTCCTCTGAAGAGGCAAATATCATCCCTTCTTGCCTAGCATCGATGCAAAAAACAATAAGAATATATAAAAGATTGCGACAGAATCTTTTTTAAAGGTTTTTTTGTAAAAATTGTGACAACAGTGTTCTCAAATTTTTGCATTAACTTTCACTTTTTTGCTATGAAATTATAACCATAAAGACGACCATTGTCATCAAAAACGTCAAGAAGCTGAGCTGTTTACCTCATATTATCAATGCATCTCAAAAAGGTTTTTGGGGGCAGAACAATGGAAGAAGTTAGGCGAGGCTTAAAAGATTCCATGCCGTACGCAAAACAAAATTCAAACATAGCAAATAGGAGTATAGATTTTAGAAGGCATTTGACAGCGCATCCCATCGCTGGATCTTACAATATTTAAAAGATCATGGAATAGGAAATATTTTTTAGATTGGTGAATTTGAGTTTAGTAGATATTTTTAGCATTTAAAATTTAAAACCCACCTTTACTACTGGCTAGATTTTTTGAAATCGAAGAATATAAAAAAAACAATATAATAAAAGGGGTAAAAACAGGAGACTACGAAAAAACCCCGGAGACATTTTTCAACGATATTACTATGATATTTTCAGGAGACCAAAATAATATAAGCCATTTTTTAATGAAACATGAGATATTTTATAAATTTTAGAAAAGAACCGGACTTAATCATGAATTTTAAATAGAAAGTATTTATGGCAGATTTTAATTTAATTTTTGATTCACGAGAAATACAAGTAACGACAAAAATGAATGTGCTCGGAACTTGTATAATTATAGGTGATCAAGATAAAATTGAAATGTTAAACTCATTGAAGTCACAATTCCCAAGGTAACTGGCTATTTCTCAAATTATGTCAAGAAATATTTTGGAACAGTAATCTAAACATGAAATGTTAAAGTTTTACCCAGAACCATCCATATTTTCAAATTGACTCCAGTTTCACAGGTAGTTTGAGAGAGGTAAATAAATTTATGATTCTTTTTTGTTTACAAACGGACAACCAAAGCCATTTGGTAAATACGTGTCAAAGCTTCTTAAAAATTGTCTGGATTAGGTTTGCTAAATTTGAAATTTTTCTTGAAGGT
>CP045897.1:10086546-10160432 GCA_013387185.1 Caligus rogercresseyi | reverse complement strand
CCCGTTGCTTTAGTAAAATCTCACTCTAGACTAACTAGAAAGCCCCTGGAGTCTAGTCTGAAATTATATAAGAAAGTGGTATATTAACAATATTTCATTTTTTTTATTTGCAAGAAAGACTAAGAACTGATGAACAATGGCCAAAACTTTATTTTTATTTTAATAACAAAAAATGTATCTACACCACGATTCCCAATTGCAATCACATAATTCTATAAACCTCACTTGCATTTCTGATTCAAATGAAAAAAAATACTTTAGTAACAAAAAATTACAAAAAGGGAGCTAGATAGCCGTGCGTGTTAAGGCGTGTTCAACTCTCAATGTTGGGGGCGCAGGTTCGAATCCCGAGAGGGGATGGTCATTTTTGGTCTACCTCATTGATAAGATCCTAGGTTCGATATACTAAATATAATCCTTATTTATATCCTATCGGATGCAATTCAATCGAACCATATAGGCAAAAAAAAATTACTTTCCGGTATTTATAATTATTATAACTTTCAAATCAATATTGGTTTGACAGAAGAAAGTGCATGACTTCTCTAAAATACCTCGTGACTCATCAACAATACAATCATGACGTCAAATAATAACAAAAAGTCTAATAGGATTGTCAAAAAAAAAAAAAGCTGTACTCTTGAGCCTGCATTTCTATTTGACAAGAGGAATTATAATATAATAATGAATGGCATAAAGAACATATTATGTTCTTTATGCCATTCATCAGAGAAATAGATGTTTTTTTTTGTTTTAAATTGTCAACGATAAATGTCTTTGCTATTTGAAGATGCATCAATACATTTCTGAAATTGTATCGGAACGAAACGTGCTATCAATCCCTTTCGGGAAAATAAAAGTCTTACTGAGAAAAAAACTTGGACTGTGTGACAAGAAAATCCATATTTATTTATTACTTTAGTTTTTATGTCCATAAAAACATATTGTTTGCTTGCGTTTATCGTGCAATAAAATTCGTCCCGTGTTACAAGGGCTCAATTTTATATACATTTCGCAAGCCTGGGTACAATTATGAGTAAATAAAATCCTACTCAATATCTCCGTCGATTCTGTCTAGGAAATTTTATTGGTTCTTATGAATCACTGTTACAATGCAAATATCAGAGCTGGGATTCGGTACCGCCGATTCGGTATTCGGTAGATTTTACTATATATTAACCGAATATCGATCGGTGCGGTAGATAAGAAAGAAAATAAATTTATTTATGTATCTGCTTTGTGACTTCTTCATATGTATTTAGTATCGGACAATTTATAACTAGACAATTAAGTACATAATTTGTTATAATTTTTTCAGAGATTATTTGACATTTAATACATGTTATTTTTATATAGATCATAAATGCACTCGGATTTTGAAGGAAATGAAAGGCCGTAGAATTTTTTAAAACTGTGTTTTGTTATACGATGTCCGATATTAAATGCGCTTTCAGCTCCGGAGCATAGAGATATAAAGAACTTAAGTTCGTTATATCTGAGGATACCGAACTTCCTGGAGCTGGCCGAACAAGCCTAATATATAACGAACTTAAGTTTATTATATCTGAGGCTACCGAACCTTTTGTGTTCATGACCGAACAAGCCTCAGTTATAACGAACCTAAGTTCGTTATATTTGAGACTACCGAACCTTCATGACCGAACAAGCCCCGAATATAACGAACCTAAGTTCGTTATATTTAAGGCTACCGAACCCGAATTATGAGCTGCTGCGGATCATGCGGTTTGAACTCATGCGTGAGGTGCAGCAGAGGAAGACGCAGGCGAAGATCTCTGACTTCTTCAAGGCTGGCCCCTCCCCAGCCGAGAAGAGGTCTAGGACAGGGTCTGAGACCAGCAGTGTGTCTGTGAATTCTACTTCCTCCACTAATCTGCCAAATGTGTCCAGCGGCAGTTCGTCGTCACTCCTGCAGGATATACCTTACACTCCAGAGCCCCCCTTTAACGAACTTTCGGATAAAACGACCCTGCCCTCCCCCCATATAGTTCGTTATATCGAGGGTTTACTGTATATCTTTTTAAAAGTTTTTTACGGTCACAATGACGTATTTCTCTGAAGGATCTAATCAGCTCTCTATACCTTTATATCTCTATGCTCCGGAGTTGTTTATTTATTTTGCAAAGCTCAACTTCTTCACACCAGGTAACAGTGCTTCCAGTTGTAAATACCGATTTACATTCGGTAGTCGCAGCTCTGGCAAATATTCATTATTTTATGCATGGAAATATGGGGTACGGTTACTTCGATCTCCTACCTGAGCTAGAAACAAAGAGAAACCACACTTCAACACGGCCATCGTGCTAACATTCCTCACAAACTTCTCTATTATTGTACTTATTATAGAAGGATCTGGATCCGCGAGTCCCGTTGAACATATTCATGAGCTGAGTCAGTGCTAGGAGCGACCACATTGATGAAGGAGCTCCCAAACGTCTCGTCTCCTCCTCCGATCATTGAGGAGGAGGATGAGACGAGACGGGGCAAATATAATGACTGGAATCATGCCACCCGTCCACTCCCATTCGAGAAATTTGATCCCAAGCAATGATGAATCAATGTAAACAATAACAATAATAAGAACAAGGCAGGAGCACTCTGGATGACGAATACTTTTTTCCCTTCTTCTTCTATAATATATACAATGATAGAGAGGTTTGTGAGGAATATTAGCACGATGGCCGTGTTGAAGTGTGGTTTCTCTTTGTTTCTAGCTCAGGTAGGAGATCGAAGTAACCGTACCCCAAATATGTGTTGCAAAGAAGTTATTTTTGTACGCAATCATTTGATCCATTTTTTGCTTTCAAAAGAAGGAAATTTTTCTACTTGCATACTCAATTGTTTTTAAAATGCTGTATGTAACTGAAGTCGTAGTTATTGTGGGTGAAAAAAAATAAAAATATCATCCTTTACTTATATTAATTAGGTATGCCAATTTCAGGGGTTTTTTAATGTCTTCAATACTACTTATTCATACATTTAATTATTCCTATATTTAATAAATTTGTTAAGCATACTTATTTTTGATAAATACTTACTTTAACATCAGTTTTTTCCTCAGATAATTGATTGCTCATTTTGTATTATGAAATGCTATAAAAAATCATTTATTGAAACACTAACCAACGATTAGAAAAAATAATCGTATTTCTCTATGTAAAACACCCTCTTATGAATATCAGAGTTCGATTTTTTTAATTTAATATGTGTCAAAAGTTGAGATTCTTCATTTGTAAATAATAAAAAATGTAAAGTTGCAAAGGTAAAAAAAAGTATGTCTCATTTCAAGTACAATTTTATTTATAATGCAAATCCAGAACATGTTCATAATTTTCTTAAAATATATAAGAAACGTGTGGAAAATAAAAAAATTTATAAAAAGCGATTATTAATATTTAACAAAACCAATGCCCAATAACAGGAGCCAATATTTAAAAAAAATCTTAAGTTTGCTATGAATCATGAAAACAAAATTCCATTCCAACTATAAGCCAAAAAATCTCTCGTAAGAGTCCAATTCAACACTTTTTCCATATTATCTAAAGCTATTTAAAAGAGTGTTTATAGTAGAGGATGTGGTCTATTTAATAATACTCATATCTATTAGTTAGGATTCCGCTTCGTGTGAAGTGGGGGGGGGGAGTGATACAAACAATGTTGCAGCATTTGAGCGCGATTTCCTACAAATAGTAAAATGAATGAGGACTAACAAAATCAAATCCTCATGATGTCGTTCTAGAAGACTTTGAACCTTTGAAACTGGACTCTTTTTTCAGAGATAAAGATACATTCCTCCCGATTGCCTTCACTTGCCTGAGTCGGCTCTGATAAGCAACTTCTTGATTATTATCATTTATTTCTCAGAGTTCTTGAAGTCAAGTGTTCATGTGACGTCATGTTGTGTTGTGTTGTGATAGTGTTGTTTTGGTGTTCTGAGTGAGTGAGTGAGTTGTTTAGTTGCCTTGGTTGGTTTCTTTTCTCGTTGTTTTGATCGATCCCTGAGTCAGTGAGTGACTTGAGTCCCCGCCCGCCCGCCCGCCCCAAATGTGTCCGCCGTCTTGAGTGGATAGGATGGGGGATCTCGGAGGCGGGTTCTCTGATGAGCAGGAGGTCCTGGTCCTCTCTCCCGTGAACAAGAGCAGAGTGGACGAGCTCTTGAATGAAGGCAAGAAGATCTTAGAGGAGCGTATCAACTTGGCCGACATTCCGGATGGTCCCAACTTTGCGTTGTTTATGTGTTCTCTGGGCTTTGGTATCCTCTGGATCTCCTACATCACCTTTTTCAACTCCCGTGTCGTGGGCTCCATTTTGACGCGCCTGGGGAATCAAGTCGTGGATGAGTCGGGTTACTTCAAAATCGGCTCTCTCAGTGTCTCCGTTCTCTCGGGGAAGGTCATGTTCCGGGAGGTCGTCTACATGACGCCGGACTACACAGTCCGTATCCAGGACGGCTTCCTCATCTTTCGTTGGTGGCGTTCCTACGTCCCCAAAAACGTCTCCGCAGAAGACCTCTCTCACTCGGACACACGTCTCTCCCTCCAGCTCAACGGACTCGAGCTCCACATCTACAACCGGAGCAGCCTCTACGCCTCCCTGGAGCGGACATTCAAGGGCTCCCCCCCGCCGCCACCCGAAGACACGTCCGACAAGGAGCAAGAGGAAGAAGCGGAAGCCTGGGGCATGGGGGACTTGATCCTGGGGAAGAACTGGAGGGATCTCATACCTGTCATAAAGATTGATGTCACCTCAGGGAAGTTTGCCTTTGGGAACAAGCTCCTCCCGTCTACGCTCGTGGTCTCTGCCGAGGAAATGCGGTGCCTCTACTCCACCAAGCCCGCCGGAAGCCCCCTGGACCACTTCATGCACTTCCTCAAAATCAAGGCGGAGAACCTCAAGGTTCTCCTAGCTCCCAGCCCAAAATACACGGGGCTCCGAGACGAGGCGCCTCGATTCATGGGGAGGGCTTTGTTGTGCTCGCATCGAATCAAGTCGACCTCTATTACTACATGGACGAGGCCGGAAATGTCCCTGAAGTTGTGGACGCATCCTCCTCTTCATCCCTACCCGAATGGGGCATCGACATTAAATGTGGCCGGGCCACAAACTTTAGCTACGGGCCCTGGGCAGATCGGCAGAGGGAGCTTCTCTATAAATTCTTTTTCCCTCCGGACTACCAAAGACTATCGGCATCCCCTCCTCCTTCTCTTGGAGAGCGACGCACTTCTCCGCACTTCCTGCTTCGACTCAGCACGCAGTATGCCTCGACCTTCGACATCCTCTTCTCCAAACAAAAAGAGACAAACGTCATGCATATCAATGCGGACAAGGGAACGAACTTTGACATTAAAATTCCTTGGGTCGTCAAGGAGAGCGGCTATGCCACGAAGCTCAAAGGAACACTCCTCATGGTAGAAGCTACGACTTCACTTCCATTCAGGGATCTTCTAGAATGTGAAACACTTGAGTTCATGGTAGATATGAATTACCCTATGGAGTGGAACGATCACCAGGACTGGAACTTTGACTTTAAGCCCACAAAAACCTCCGTTAACTTTATATTTGCTCACAAATGGTTTTTTCAGGTATGAAAAAAACCACAACCAAATCTTAGTAATTCGTATTCATTTGAAATGTTCTTATTTTTTAAGGATCTCATAGATGACTGGTCTTCTAAAGTATCTCCAGACCTTATGTACTTTGTTCCCTACACTTGGAAGTTCAACTTCATTCTTAATCACGTCGAGCTTTTAACCCTAGCCAATGAATTTAACTGGATTGATACTTCTTCCACAAACCAAGAGAACTGTCACTTGGCCGTTGTTGGTTCCAAGGCATCAATTAAATTCGATTTAGTCTATACTGACTTTCTCCCTCCTAAGATTCCTTTTGTCTTTGATATTGAGGTAAAGAAGATAGCCTGCCGTATTCTCCCGACTAAAATAGGTTCAATCCTAGATAAGCCAGCTAGTTCTTTATTTCACAAAATATAATTTAAAAAATCCCATATAATTCATAGAATAACTTTGATTTTGCATTAGCTTACGAATAAATAACTACTAGTTACCTTTTCTAAGATTATGTGAATTCAAAAAATAAGTTTTTACCAACCTTAAATTATTTTCCTAAAATGTAAGAAATAATTAGCTTTTAGTCTGGACAATACGGTAATTGTATTTTTTTGAATTTGAATACTCATTTTTTTCTTTTCTTGCTTTCCAGGGATTCGATCTCAACCTAGCTTTATTTTTACCCGAAACCAATACTAGTCATTATATTCTTCGTTCCATGGACTCCAACACGAAGATCGTGGGTCGCGATGGGAGTGTGTCCTGGAAGAATGAGGGTTCCTCCTCCAAGTGGCGTCGGCGCTGTAAGTATGAGGAAGGCTGGATCGACTGTTGGTCCGCACCCAGCATTTCCCTCAAAGTCGACTTCATTTACCATCCCATTCCTCTGCCTGGACCCCCACCCCTGGCCGACCTTCCCGCCTCATTGATTGAAGAGACGCTCCTCAGCCCACTCCGAGCCCCACTCAAGGCATCAGCCTCCGACCACACCAAGGCACTGCCAGAGAACTTTGACCCCGGGCTTTTGAGGCTGACGAGGTCACCGTGGACATCAAGGTTGGCCCCAGCACTGCCTACCTCTATGGGACCCTCATTCGGAACTTTATGCATTTAAAGGAGAACCTTTTTGGAACGGATCAGACCTTTTCCCCTATGGAGGAACACGGAGCCTCCCCTGCGACAGGAGGGAATCGCAGTGGGAAGGAAGACTTGGGGGAGAAGGGGGACGATGAGCGACTCCTTCGTCCCCTTAACGTCAAACTGGACGTCAAAGTCAAGGACCTTCAGGCACACCTTATCAAGTACTGCTCTGAGCAAGAAGAGCAAGACCCCTCCGCCTGTCCCTACCTCGTGGCCGAGCAATTAACCTTCGAAATGGACAAAAACTACCGTGAAACACGACTCCAGCTCCTATTCTCCCCCGTGATCCTACAGTCTTCCAGCCTAGACGATAAAGATGGCTTTCTCGTCCTGAGCGGCCTTCAGTTCAGGGGCAACGCCATGTTCAGCGAGCTGGATCGCCCCATTTACAGTGAAACTCTGGAGTATGCATGGCTCATTGAGATCCAATGCGGATCCCTTTTGGGGAAAATATCCGCTCCTGGGCTCTACGACATATTCGACTCCCTGGAGAGCTTCGTATACCTTGCTGTAGACAAAGAAAACGTCTTGAAAAATCCTCGACCCTATAGAACCTGTCAGCACGACACAAGTCAGAAGGAATGTCCTTTCTCGGAGCAGAAGCCCTGCCCCACAGAAGATGAACTCAAATACAAAATGATTCGTTTCTCCCTGGACTACGTGGACATCAACATCATTGATAAGGCCTCAGCTTTCCGAATCCAGCTCTGTCCCCTCCGCTTCACAACCTGCAACCTTCACGGGCGACAAACCAAGGAAGGCACCACGGCGCTCATCAAGAAGGTCCACATCCAACAGTTTGCCAACTCCAACTTTCCTCTTGGTAGAGCCGACGTGGATATTAAGGTCCACCATCCCGATATTTGGGTGGAGGCCGGATCCGTACAGTGCGGGCCCGCCTATATAGAGGCCTCCTCCACGGGACACGGAGATAACATGCAGGAGGAGCAACACACATTCCTACAGAAGCATGATCAATTCACCAAGCGCCTATGGTTCCTATGGAGTTCTCAGACACTTAAACAGTCCCCAGACTTGAAGCAAAGAGCCTCAAAGTGCGGCTGCGTGGGGGGATGCAACTTTTTTGGATCGAATCTCAACGGAATTGGAATGTTTCAGCCCCTTCAGTCCGATATTCGGAATCGAAGGAACGTGGCCATCTTAGACATAAGCCCCGATAAAAATGATCCTGGCTACGGACAAAGCATCCTATATTCTAACCGGAGTGCATTGGAGGATATATTTTACTTTGAGAACCTGGGGGAGGTCTGCCTACCGGTTGAGTGGCCTGATGAGTGCCACGTCCCGGATAAACTTCCTCACTGCCCAGACTTTCGGACCTACAAGAGCAACTCCAGCAATACTAGCACGGAAACGCCTCGCCACCCCAAGCAGCACCGATCCTTCTCCAGGAAAAGGTCTATCAAGCCCACACCCAGGACCCTCCGTCGACAAAAGACCATGGGGGATGAAGATGCCCTTCATCGATCTCGATCCAGCTGCCTAGACCCTGAGCCCCCCAAGATAGCCAATAGGTCTCTGGAAAGAACAGAGAGCCTCGTGAGCGACGTTCTATCCTTTTACTCCTTCGACAGCAAGAACCCTTCCGTAGCGGAGACTCTGAGTGCACCTATGTCTCCTCACTTGAGCCTATATGGGTCCCTCGCATCGGATCTGAACGATAAGGCCATTTCCTCTCCAACTTCAACGCAGTACGAGTCCGCCACTGGGGGATTTACCTCCCCAGTTTCCTCCACCACCTACCAATCTGTCTCGGAAATGCTCTCGGGGTCCCTTGTCTCCCTTCCTCAGGGGAACTATTCCGAGGAGGGTCGGACGTCCTCCATATCCTACGACACAGCCACGCTCCAGCCGGATAGCTCCTCCCGTGCCGAGGGAACGGAGGGCACCTGGTCACGCTCACTATCCCAGGCATCCTTTGTCTCTGCTCTCTCCGAAAGAGAGGACTTTGGTCTCGTCAACCTCAACATGCAGCTCAACAAGCCCATCACAGAGTCACCCCTACTCATGACTAGCTACATTTCCCACCTCACGCAGCTTCGATGCTCCAACTGGAGCAACGGCTCTCCCGGGCAACGACGGGACCTTCTTCAAAATGACGCCTGGCAGCCTAAATTCGATCTCCTAGAGGAAGGCGTTGGGTCCATGCGCATGACGGACAATGAAGAAGAAACCCGTCGAGCTCCGTCTCCCTCCGCCAACTATAATTGGGACAACCTGAGCTCCCAAGAGGACGAGAGTAATGGGCAACTCGGGGACGCCGCCAACACCTCCAAGACGACCATCGTTATCACCTTTAAGAGCTCCATCGACATCCTTCTCTCTCCCGTGCTCTTGGAGTACTCTCAAAAGATATTCGAGTCCCTCAACCCCATTTTCGCCCGCCTTCATCCCGCTTCCGTCATCAACCGACTCCATGCCTCTTCCCTGGATCGAGTAGAGAGCAAAAATACCTTGAAGAAGGAAGAGCAGCAGAGTCTGGATCTCCAGGAGAAGCTCCTTGAGAGTCCTTCCTCCGGAGCTTGTTTTGAGAAGAGCATGTCCTCATACACTCAGGCCTCACTACACCTCCCTAAAATCTACGTCATGGTTCTTCAGGCCTCCGCCGTGGAAGAGATCTGCGCTTTCTCCGTCCTGGACAACGTCCGTGACATCACCTGCGTCTCCCTCCTCACTCTGGGGCTCAGCGAAACGACACTCCAGTGCTGTAAGGCATCCCACTCCAAGAAAATCGTCCAAATGTTCATTCAGAAGAAGGGCTCCCTCTCCCAGAAGAAGAAAAAGTCCAAGTATAAGATCAAGGAGGACCTCCGTCTACTGGAACCCTTCACCTTCGAGTCTTCGGAGACACAAAAAGAGGAGATCCTCCTGAGGGGCTCACTCCGAAAGATACACGCCCAGCTGCGGAGACTCAAGAATGATAGCTCCATCCTCAAGGACGCCTCCATCACTGCCATCCCACACCACCGGAGCAGGGTATTCTACAAATACTCACGTGTACCAAGGAGCATGGGCATGCATCCTGAAACCACATCCGAGAATTCCGAGGTAGGCCGCCTGGGGTTCAACATGTGCGAGTGCGGCTTCGAGGGGATCTGCATCCAGGTGGCCAAGCGATCCAGCAACCGGGACGAGGAAGAGATGATGGAGGAAGAAGAGGGATCGCCCCCACAGGGAAAGCGGTCCACGGCATCAGGCTGTGCGGAGCTGAGCACCACCTGGTTCAATTTTGCGGCTCCACCCAAGACCCCCATATCAAGGAAAATTGACTTCACAAAGCTGGACTGGAATCTGCTTAGTACGGCGAGTCCTTCCATCAATGCCTGGCTCTCCCCTCTGGACCGCCTCCAGAGTATCGCCTCGGACTGCATCCACACCTACCACCAGCGTGTGGGGGCCGTCATGGCTTCACTTATGACAGAGGCCCTAGAAGTCGCCGCGGAAAACTTCCTCAAGCTCACAAAGTACGACAAGCTTACGGCCCTCTCCAAGACGCTTCGTGAAGACCCCTCCTGTCAGCTATGTTCCATTTTACTCCGATATATCCTCCGGAGCAACGATCTCAAAGAGATCGAGAGTAATCTAGACGCCAAAGGGATCCCTCCCCTCACGGTCCTGCGCCAGGGGATCGTGGTTCTCTCACGGCAGTGGAAGAACGCCCTCTACACACCCATTCTCATCGAATACAACCTACGGAGCAAGAGCCTCAAAACCATATACAATACATTCATGGACGCAAAGCTCGAAAACAGCACCGCCATGGAGGAAGAGGAGGAATCCGAGGATTCCGAGGAAGAAGACATGGAAGATAACTTTGACGACGAAAAGCCTCTTCTGTTCCTCAGCCAAAAGCTCAAGGATAACTCCGTATCCTCGACAGATTTCTCTGCCATTCTCCGCTCCAAGTTTTCTCCTCTTAATAGCCATCAGACCTACAACAAAATCCCCGGGGAAGAGCTCATATTCCACCTTGGACGAAATAATAACGAATGCCCTCCCAAACGTGACTCCTTACCGAACAGTGATAGATCTAAAGACTCCGGGGATGTCTCAGGGGAGCATCGATCCTCAGGGACGAAAGGGGGAGGACCCGATGAAGAGGAAGAAACGCTTTATAATTGGATGAAGAGGCAAACTCAGGGTCTGAGTAAAAGCAGTGCCCCTCCTCCAAACGTGTCTTCTTCCTCTGCTTCTTACATTCCTTCGTCTCAAAGACATGTTCATTCCACTGTCATCGACGTTGAACCCCAGGAAGTGGATGATCAAAAGGTTATTCTCCATTTGGACGAGGCTCTTCTTAAAAACCCCTCCCGAAGGGTCTCTGAGATGTATGACGTAGGTGAGGAGGCAGAAGCGCCAACTGAAGACACCGCCGCCCCCAAAACAAAGTCCATGCACTTGATGGACGCCCACCTCATATTCGAACCCCTCCTCTCCAGCCTTGGACTTATGCCTCAGCAAATACAAAACATCTCCCTCAAAAACCTGGGATCAAACGTCTCTGTCCTCGTGAGTGTGGATGAGTTCAAAATCGACATTATCGAGTCCGAGTTCGGCAAGTCTAACAGTATCCGCCGTCGAGCTCCCATGGAGACGTCCTGCTCACCCGCGTTCCTGTGCGAAAAAATACACCTCCAGATCGACTTCAAGAAGGTCACGGACATCAGCGTGCCGGGGAAGGGCCTTGTCGTGCCCTTATACATTTCCCGGGCGCAGCTCAAGCGGCAAACGAGCACCATCGTCAACTTCAGTATCGACATCACCACAATCTCACAGAGGGTCAACATGCCCTTGCTTCGACTCCTCAATCAAATACTTACCATGCATCAAAATGTCAAGGAAACCAATGAAGAGCTCAAAGAACGGAAGCCAGAGGAAAATTATATGAAGCATAAGAAAAGCTCCTCGGGATCCTCAAGCAGTTCCAATATCTCAGGTCGAAACTCTGAGTCCTACGAGTTCAAAGAGCCCACCTCTAAAAAGTCCACATCCTCCTCCGTGACAACGCAGCAACTCTCCAACTCCACTCCGAGCCCCTCCCTGACCCTCAAGAGTCAACTCAGAAATAGACCAAAGACCTTTGCGCAAAAGTTCCGACCCAATAGCCGACTCGCGGGCTACTCCAACCTGGACTCACCTGTTGAAGAGCTCCAGGATTCATTTGTGCTCACGGGGGTTCCCTTAAAGAAAATTACAGAGGAAACGGTGACGATTCGCTGCTGGAGGACGCTCTATAACCTATTGGAGCTCTACTCCACTATGCCCACTACCAAAACAGTGCAGAGACACTCCCTTACTCCCAACTCCAGCGACTCTGGAATACTCGTTCGAGGTGGACGCCGTCCGGCATCCCTCATTGTCAGCAAGGAAGCAAAGACCCCAGACCTCGAGCTCACAACGATGTCCTCCACGCCGCTCCTGGACCCGCCTCCTCAGGAAACCACCAAAAAGTGTTGCAAGGAAGTCTCTTTTGCCAAGGCAGACGTTGTAGCCAAGGCAGATCACGTCCCACTCGTTGTCTTTGGCATCGCCAAGATCAAGAAAACCAAACTAACAGCCACTCTGAGTGGCCTCAAGCTCAAAGGAGAGATCCTGGGCCTTCAAAGCAGTGTTCAGTACAAGGAAAAATTCGCACACCCATGAAAGGAGCAGTGGAAGCATCTGTGGTTGGAAATATCACGGAGACGAACATAGTTCTCCGTGAGGGCTCCCCACCCAATGAGCAAACCGTTGTTAAAGTCCAAGTGGGCAAGTCCCAAGTCCTTCACTCTAGCCAAATGTGGAAGAGCAAGGACAAAAACTCGGGGACAATGTCCGTGGCTCTCGTCCAAGTAGACATTCCTCAACACCCCGTAGACCTACATAGCATCGTCACTCGAGGAACCAAGGAGCTTTCCTCCACTTTGCAAGAGTTTAAAAATGTCCGGATTCTTCAGCGGGGCAAGACGCTGGGCGGGGATGACTTGCTTCCACCCAAGCCCGAAGTCCCACGAACGACTCCTCCGAGGAAAAACGGAGAGGCCCTAAAATCCCCCGTTGAGGACTCCAACCTCATCAAGCCCCTTGTCATGCAGTTTCATCTAATCCTTCACAAGCTCGCCATTCGGGCCGCTCTTCTCCCCTCACTCATGGCAGAGTATTCCATGGACAAGGTCACATCTCGAGGAGTCACGGGGAGCAAGGCTAAATTTATCGTGGACCTCCCAAAGCACACACTGAGCTTCAACACCAAGCTCCATGATATTGAGCATGACTCCGAACATGGACTCCCATCCGAGGCTTCCATCGATCTCCCCCCGGTTCATGTCAAGGCCGAATACATTGTGGATGAGTCCTCCACAAATAAATCCAATCCCGACGGCTCGGTCCTGAGGGGAGGAAACTACCTGAGCGCCGAGGCAGAAATAGGAGAATTGGAGCATTGCCTCACGACTGATCTCCTCAACCACCTGGTGTTTGTGCAAAAGGTCTTTATGAAGGAGGTGAACGAAGTGGTTCAAAAAATGTCTGGAGCGGATCGTCCAGTGCCTGTCTGGACCGAGTTTGGAGAGGAAATCCAGATGCATTCCCAGGAACGACTTCTTTACTCCGTGATAGTCCGACTCAAGCGAATCACCATCACTGCAACCACACCCGCCAACTCCGCTCTCCGCTTCGAAACCGGGATATCCGAACTCCACTTCTCCAATCGCATCGAGAAGGGCTCTAAGTTTGGCGTGAACAAGCTCTCCACGAAGGCCAACATTCATCTGAAGCTAAGCCTTGGTCAGATAGTGAGGGACTCCCTGTACTTTGAGGCCGAGCCCCAATTTGTTCAGCAGGCCTATTTCAAGACGACTTTTCAGCTACGCAACGCGGCCTTCCAGGGCGAAGACCAGGACGTGATCCACATTACCCTGAATCGACCCCTGGTCTTTCTGCAGCCCGTGGCCGTTGACAGGGCCATCCTCGTCTGGCTAAGCTACAAGAACGCCTGGGAGTACTGGACGGAGCAGCGCTTGAATCTCAACAAAGAAGTCCTCACGGCAACGGAGCAGGTCCTAGAAAAAGTGCCCCTGAGTCAATTCACGAGTGGCCTGGGGGGCTCAGCACATGTGGGAACACTCTTCCTGCAGCTGGACGTCCGGGATATTGGGCTCTGTCTGCCCCTAAACGACCAAAGCGGGAGCAGCAACAAGTCCAAGCAGGACATTTGGGGCCACTCCGCCCTTGTGCTTACAATTCAGAGCACGAGCATCTCTGCCTGCTCCGAGATCGCCATGGTCTGCGAGGGCAACTTCCAGGACCTCTGCATCCGTTTCACCAAGGACTTCAACCACACCTTGGACGACTGGAAACCGGACCCCTCGGACGTGATCAACCTCTGCATGGTAAGCCAAGGCTCCTACGAGGTCTGCAGCTCCACGCAAGTAAGCAAAGAGGACGATAACGCCAAGTGGGTACTCAACATCAAGTGGGAGATGACAGGAGTGGAGGTCCACGTAGACACGAACATTGGGAAGCATCTCTCGTCCCTGGGGCACACGCTCACCTCCATCACGGGCGAGGAAGAGGAGGAAGATGGGAAGCGGCGGCCCAACAGCGATTCTGAGGAGCTCCTCTCCTCCAACAGTGAGGAAGATGAGGAGAACAAGCGAACAGACACCTCGGATCTTCCCGACTTCCTCTTCAACCAAAACCTCAGCAGAAGCACCCGTGCCAAATATCTGGAACAGGAGATCAACGAGCAGGCCAAGATCGTGGAGGATCTCCAGAAGCTGGGGGCCAGCGATTCCACCGTCAACTCCGAGATCAAGAAGCTGAACGAGCTTCAAAGCATTGCAAGCAAGACATTTAGACAGGACCTTGCACAGAGACTTCGGCGGCAGAAGAGTAAGGCGACTTGCATCAAGGAGAAGTTTGGCCTTGGAGGTGGGGCTTCTTCCTCGGGACCATCTTCTAATCATCATCCACGGATTTCTCTTGTCTCCAAGTCCAAGTCCCTCTGCATCCCATCGCCCACTAGGGAAGACATTGACCTCAAAAAGAAGTTTCGGGAGAGCCTCAACATATCCCTGGACGAAGATGGACTCGAACTTCTTGAAGAAGATGAAGAAGAAGAACATCCACACGATCTTACTATCACGAACAGGCACTCTGACGAGGAGGAAGAAGAAGAAATATCCCGGAGAGCTCCTCCCACTCAGGCCTCAAACAACAACAACAACACGACAATGAAGTCCGAGCCTAACGTGGACTTTGAGTTCGACGTTTCCATATTCATCAACAGCGGGAAATGTGTCCTACATGCCATTAAAGAAGAGAACAAAAAAATGATGAAAAAGGACAAAAGCTTCTCTGGGAACTCCTCCTCCATTCTAGACAGCCCCAACCCTCCCTCACGGAAAGTCCTCAAGTCCTCCAACGACTTCAAGACCGTTCACAGCTCCGCTCGTCTTCTCAAGATGGGCTACGGGGCATCCGTGCAACAAGACATCACGACCTTCTACATCCCTGGCCTGGACGTCAAGGTCCTATACATGTCCAAGACGGAAGAAGATCTCCTCCTGGAGTCCCAGGCTCGAAAGGGAAGTGGGAGCAATAAGAAAGGAACACTCACGGCCTGGATGACTCTGCAAAGCATTCCCGAGGAGACCATCATCACCCCCAGCATCCTGGAGTTTCTTGAGCAGGCCCTGGAGCCACTTCCCCACTGCCAAGGAGCGAGCCCGCACGGGGCACTGAGCATGAAGACAATGACTCCGAGGACTCCCATAGCGGCCAGGCCCTCCCCTCACTCTACACCTCCTCATCCTTTCCCGTGGACGTCATAGTATACTTCCACATTCAGAGCTCCACATTCCGTTTCTCATGTCTCCCCGTCTCCCGACTGGAATGTATGCTAGTCCTTCCTTCCCTGGACCTTGTCTTCTCCTCAAAGCGAGCCGAGGACGTCGAGCGAAAAAGTGAGGACGAGGCCTTCGGGGGACTCAGTGTCACGGGATGCCTCAACGACTTCAACCTCTACGTCTTCCATCCATACGGAGGAAGAAAAAAGAAAAACAACAACCCCGAAGAGTCATCCTCATTCTCCCCCCTAAGCTCCGAAGAGAGAAAGGATTCACTCAACGTCAATGTAGCCTTTGTCAAGTTCCACCTCTCACGATCAAGGAAAATCAACTACGACGCCCCAGCCTCTAACTCATCCGGAGCAGGGAAGCAACAGCGGACAGCCATCGTACGATTCAGCACCATTGTGGAAATCGGATCCGCTTCATTCACCTACGACATGCGGCGCCTCACGGAGATTCTCACCTTTCCCAAGGCATGGTACCGACGCAGCCTTGTTCGACGGCTATTCCTCGGGGAGCTCAAAACCACTTCCTTCTACCCTGAGTCCCCTTCTACCAACGAGGCCGCCTTGAAGAACCCTACAGGCTCCATGGGCCGAAAAGCCTCCGTCAACAAAAAGAGCGATCCCACCAAGAAGGTTCGTCTCGTGGGCAAGATGTCCACGCACTCCTGGGAGACACTCGTGGTCTTCGCCCTGAACTTTAAGGAGCTCAAGGTGCACATGAACATGGGTAACGTCATGGGTAACGTGGACTGGCTCTCCAAAGACTTCCGCTCAGAGGGGCGTCTCTCCATCGGGAGCTCGGGCCACAAAAACATGCAGTTTAGCTTGGGCCTGAACGGGTCCCGCCTGGAAGCCAAGGGCGGCATTGTGGGCGGCTCTATTGACATCGGACGTGTTGACACCTACTGCCGCCTCAAGGAGGACGCGGGGATCGAGCCCTTTCACGAACTGGGAATATCCTCCAACGTGATAGAAGTCAAATTCGACTACATGGGTACGAGCGTGCTCATGGGCCGCGTGAGCCACCTGCGCGTCTCTGGCCACGACGATTGGCACGTTACGGACCACGCCAAGGACATGACTACCATGAAGCCAGCACAAATTTTCGTCAAAGGGGACCTCTCCTGGGATCAATTCCAACTCCTCCTCTCCAAGTCTACCACGGCAGATCTAATTAAGATATACAACAAGCTGGAGGAGTTCTTTTCACAGCAGTTCAAGAGCAGCCGGAAGCTTTTCTCAAGCCTGGAGCCCACGAGCTTCAGCGGGCGGCACACCTCGGAGAGCCGGGAAGGAGAGACCCTCAAAGGGAGCCATCACAGGCACTGGCAAAAAGCCTTGGGTAAAATATCCGGTTTAAAGATATCTACGCTTCCTTTCAAGCTCCCCGACATCGGTTCCGTGCTCGGAGGCGTCCTAGAGCTCCATGGACGGCACATTTCCCTGGCTTGCTTCCACGGAATCAACTTCAAGTCCAAGTCCTGGGCTCTTTTCTCTATGAAAGACCCCTCCATTTCATTCGTGAGTGATGCTCAAGAAGTCCTTGAGGAAGAGAACGGAGGGAGTGTCCTCAAGTTGACCAACATCATTCAGGCCTTTTCCCTCTCTCTGGGCGAGTCCGACCAGCCCGCACGGACTCAACACGCTTACAACGCTACTGTCAAGAAAATCAGCCGCGGCGTGAACTACCTACCGCCCATCAAGGGCCTCTCAGACTGGTTCAACTATGCATTCCAAAGCTCAGACCTGGACGAAGTGGAGCGGTTCCCCACCCTGTCCTCGGAGCGGGAGGGGGACAAGAAGGGATCACAAAAGGTGGAGGAAATATTTGCGCTGCCCTGTCTCCGGATGGACCTCAAGACGAAGCATGTCCAGGGAGAGACAGAGCCCCAAAAGACAGAGGAAGAAGAAGTTGATGAGGAAAATAGTAATAAGCCTGTGGTGGACTGCACCTTTGTAACGGACTTTGACAATCACATCTTCGTCACAACAGACGCAGAAGCATTCTTCTTCCTCCACGACTTGATCACTTCCTACGTCAAGGAGAAGGAAAGAGTCCTTCAGCATCAGGCACACGACATTAAATCCTCTTCGTCTCTCTCGGAGGGACACAATCGATCTCAGCAGCCTCAACAGTTTGACCCCCTCCAGAACGACTGGCGCCGCTTCGAGTGCAACGCCTGGCACTTGGAGCCCACGGTTCGCTTCATTTCCTGGGCGGGCTCCAAGATTGAGCCCTACGGGATTGACTACGTCCTCCAGCGCCTGGGGTTCTCTCACGCTCGGACGACCATTCCTAAATGGCTCCAGCGAGGCTGCATGGACCCACTCGACAAAATGCTTTCAATGATTGTACTCAAGACCATTCAAGTCGTTAAGGAAGAGCGAAAACAACCTCCCGAGGAGTCCGCTTCCTTTACAATCGAATCAGGAAACTCACTCGACAAAAGATGTCGAAAATAATTGTTTTTAGTAAACTCTTGCTTTTTTACAACTACTCTTATATATGTCAGAATTTATTATTTATTATACTCATCATCATACATATTATTATTTAAAGATAATCAGATTATTTTCGTAGAGTAGATTTTTTTCTCCCCTCTTATATCCGTTATACATCATTTTTAAAATTGCAATAAATAAAGAATTAAGAACGATGAATTCATTTATATATATATATATTGCATTAAACAAAATCTAAATTTTTCCTTGAATAGATGAAATGTTCGCTATTTCGTTCCCGAGAGTGTTGATATTTTCCTAAGGGATAAAAAAGAAGACTTAATTCTTATCCAATCTCACAAGGATTTAGCAACATTTGCTTACTTTTAATGTGATGTTTTTGAGAAGAGTGTCTTCTAAAACGGCTTGGAGCTTTCGGTTGATCTCCAAGGATAGATCAAGCGTCATATTGGAGTCGGAAGCAGTTGATGAGTAGAGGGAGGCCATTATACCGCCGTGACCTAACATCTCACGCTAAGATAAAGAAAAGACATTGATCATTGCAATCCCATTGTATGAATTATTTATAAATTGACGTTAGATGTGACGTAGATTATTTTAAGTCGTTTATTTAGTTCCTTATTATATGACTGGGGTATGCCTCAACCCCTGAGCCTTGTTTCTCTTCATGGGGACTCAGCGACTCTTCATTGATCCTTACTCCTCCTCTTCGGGAGAAACATACTCTGACGTCACAATTAATAGATTGGGCAGAACGTACAAACGAACCATTTTTTATGAATACAATCATGAAAGATATCAAATCATTTGGATATCTTTATATGAATACAATCATAAAAGATATCAAATAACTTTGATATTTTCTTTGTCAGGTTTATTTTTTAACAAAAATGAATCCTTTTTATATTTTATGTTACTTCCTTATTTCACTTTTTTACAAAAATGAGTTTTACAATAGTAAAATGACACCAATTAAATATCGATGTAGATTAATATGACATCGAACTTTTGTATAAATAGACCCCGCTTTCATTTTCGCCGGGCTTGTTCTGATCATTATACAGTCGGCCCTCGCGTCTTTGCTCCTCGACATCTCTCAGTTCTTTTACTACGCGACGACGGCTTGGCTCCCGTTTTTCACGGCGGCAGGTTAAACGCCGGTGATGTCAATTTATATAAATTCATATATATATCAACATCGTGACCCTCATATATATCGCGGTGGTCGTGTAGTGGATCCGGGCCTTTGCGAGGGACGACTGTATTTGTTATTTTTATAAATACAGTTAAATCTATGTTAGCGGTCACTTAATACACATTCGTCATTGGTGGCCACAGAAGTGCGACCAATTGTGTCTCTAAATTCACAATTCTCTTGTGTCATTTTTGGGCATCCTTGAGAACCCACTAAATGCATGTTAGACTGCAATTAAGGCCAGTACATCACCAGTACATCAGTTGATAAAAATGCCCAGATGCAATCCCAACGAACCATAAGCTTTAAACTGAAGGGGAAGGTGCATAGAAGGGGTCCTTACTTTGTTATCATCCATGACAGAGGATGCAAGGGCCCCGGTCTCCTGGTGAAGAACGTAGGACTGAATGACTTTGTTTTTCTTTTTGATTTCCTTTTGAAGAGTCTCGATGTGCTCCTCCATGAACTCCTGCTTCTCCACCTTACGAGCCAGGTTGCGTTGGAGCTTCACGATTTTCTCGATGAGGACTTGGCTATCAGGAACTGTGGCCGTTGAAAAGTCAGGAATCTTGAGAGGAAAAAAAAAAAATAGATATTTAAACATTCAGGAAAAAAACATACTCCGAAAACTCCGTTGTGGAAGAAAGGTTTCAAGATATTGTAAATATACGTATATGTACAACTATATAAGTGCCTTCAATTCTTTCTTATTAGTAAGTTATTGGTTGTTACTTTTTGTTATATAGTAAAAAATAGTTGAGTAATATCTGAGGAGACCCGCCCTTATTGGACAAAACCCCGTATAGTTGTGGAGGGAAGAAAAGGTTTCAACGAAAGGATTATATCTTTGTAGATATAAAAAACACCATCTGATCCAAGGCAAAACGTCCGCTAATCATGTAAAATGGTATGTATAGTACGTATATTCCACAATACATGAATACAAAAAAGAATGAAAATAAAGGTACAAATATTTTGCTCGTCGATTTATTCTCTGGGTCATTTTAATTATGAACAAAAGCATTTCAAAAGTTTAATTTTAAAGATTAAATATTTTAGGTTCGATATTTATTTTTTTATCAAAGTATATATTGACATTTTTTTACCTTTAACATCTTTATGTACTTCTAAGCATAGGCGTAGGAGACAGGGGGGCAACTGCCCCCCCAAAATACGGGTGAGTTCTCAAATTCGGGGCAAATGGTTGAGGTATTCGGGCATTTAAGTTGTAGAAAAAAATATGAAATTATGAATGCAGCCGGATTTTAATTATAATCAATAATATAATAATATATGAATAAATAATATATATAAATAGTAATAAGTATTAATTTACATTAATATATATGACATTATTAATAGCTATATAATTTTCTTCATTCGATAATAACAGTTCTTGTTAAAATTCGGGCAAATCGAATGGTGCCCCCCCCCCCCCCCCAACCAACATCTCCCCAACGCTTATGCTTCTAAGACTAAAATGTGAATATATAGTAAGTATAAAGAAAGGAGAAAATAATTGTAAAATCTCTTTAAATTTTGCCAATTTTATGTTCTGACTTGGTTTTGAATTCTATGCCTCTCAAGTCAAATATGGAAATACAAGCTCAAAGAAATAATTACTTATCACAGTTTAGACATTCATTCAACCACATATGGATATTCAATATATATATATATATATATATAAAGCCAATGGACAATAATATACAAATAAAAACTGTTGATTATTTTAGCATTTTAAATTTACAGAGTACAATACATTCTTTTCACTCTCATTAAAATGCAATTACTTACGTTATTATTATTACTACTACTACTATGATAGCTGGATCCATTCTCCGCAATGATCTTGGATTCCTCCCCATTCAATTTGTTGAGGGACGTAGAGGACGAGGCGCGAGAGGAGTTGGATATAACGGGGCTGGAGCTGGGCTCCAGTCTCTTCTTAGAGACGCTCATGAGTTCCCGCGTGAGCTCCTTAAGTTTAGCCGCATTCTTCCGTTTCACAACGACGAGCTCATTCTCCAAGTCCAAGTTTTTCTGCTGACTCACTTCAGCCGCCTTAGACTTCTCCGCGAGCTTACGTGCGAGAGCCTCAGAATCCTCCCTATGTCCGCGTTTTCCTCATCTAAAGCGGACTTAAGGGATGATATCTCCTCTTGTAGGGAAGAGAGACTCTTCACATGTTCGGAGTGCTCACTCGCCAGGGCTCCATGGGTGGTTTTGAGAAGGGAATGCTCTGAGACGAGGCTCACGTTGGTCTCCGTAAGCCTCTCCGTGAAGGATAAGAGCTCGGATTCCTTCTTTCGACAAGCGCTCATGCCTTCTTTAAGGTCCTGCACTTCTTCCTTGAGTCCCTCTAGCTCCTTGCTTCTGAGAGAGGACTTCTCTGTCTCTAAAGCGATTTGAGACTTGAGGTCCTCGTTCTCTGCGACTTGGGCTAGCAAGTCCTCGATTTGGCACTTTTGACTGCTCACAGTCTCCTTGAGCTGATCCAGGGAGTCGCTCATCTCTTTTTCTTTGTCCTCCATGGATAAAATGGTGGACTTGAGGCTCTCGTTCTCGGCCAGGGCGGATTTGTATTTCTCCTTGAAGGACACAAGTTCGTTGGCCGCGGCTTCGTCAATGAGGAGCTTCACCTGTTTTGCTTGCACCGCAACCTTCTTCTGGCGTTCATCGTCCCTAATAAAAGATTTGAAAAGTTGAGAGAATTGAGGAAAATATTATAATTTCAATATAATACTATTACATATGTATTATATGTATACATATATTATATACCTAAAAATACTCGACTTATTGCTTCTTCGTCCCTAAAAAGCTGGAGGATATTTTTTAGTTAGAGTTGAAATACATAGTTTACAAATGCATAGCTACGTCATTTATAAATATTATATTAATCAATGAAAAATACAGCATTAGTTTGCCAACAATAACCTAATACATTTTCCCCTTTAAAATGGTTTGAAAGTTATTATTCAGCTAGAGTTGAGAGACAGAGTTTACAAATGAATGGCTATACTATTCATAAAACATTTTGCACCAACACATAATCTTATTTAATGGATAAATATGAATTATCATAATTAAATCATGTTTATATATTCAATATTAGTGCTTTGTAGGCAATGTGGATAATTTTTTCAAAGATTTTAAACTGATCAAATTTGACCCTCTTCACAATACGTTTGAACAATCCTGTTATAGAGTCTTGTAGGCAAATGGGATTCTAGTATTTTATTTGTTTGATACTTTATCGAGATATTTCAAAAATTGGGCCATTCATTAATTATGAAAACAATATTGAGTGGAACAAAGAAGTACAAAAATAGGATGCCATTTATATTAGATTATTTTTGTTGTTCTTGTTTTACCATCAATTATAAGATATACAGAATATCTATAAGGATCTTACTTCAGTTTTTGAATAAACTCCTGACATTCCCTCCGCGTTCCATCAATTTCTCCTCGGGTCTCTGCTAAATGCTTGACGGTAATGTCCAACTGCTCTCGCGTCTCTCGGTGCACGTCCACTTCCGCCTTGAGTCGGCTCGCGGAGAGAGAGGCCTTGGCCTCGATGCACTTGACCTCCTCCTTCCAAATCTCGACGTCTTTCCGTGCCACAATGAGGTCTTGTTGCTGAAAGAGACACACACGCATGAGATGTGAAAATAATTCAGATTATTGCCGTGTATAATGTTGCAAAGGGAAAAAAGTAGGCACTTGATAAACAAAGATATCTTAATGAAATAAAAGATGAGCTATCAATGATAACTTAAACTAAATGGTAGCTTAAAGACCTATAATTATTTTATGTCATATATTGTGAATTCCAGCCTTGGGAGTCCTTTTTAGCTCTCAAGCACTAGATATAAAAAGCTTTGTAGGTTTCCAGTTCGCTAACTATTACGTTTAAAAGGTTTAAGAAGGCAGTTCATAATCGCAAATACCCAATAATATTCCAAAGTTTATGTTCAATTACCACATCATTTCCAAATAGTTTGAAGGGTTTAAAGTTCATAATAACAAGATATAAAATAATAATTTTATGGTATGGAGTTCACCGAACACAAAATCATCGAAAACGATTCAAATCAAAGGTCCATAATCGCAAATTATTAAACGATCCGAGGAGTTTGCATTTTCTAACCACACAAATTCCACAGTATGAAAACTATAACTATCGCAAGTTATAAAATTGTCCCAAGGTGGGCATTTTTCTAACTACAGAATCAAAATAAGTTCTAAGAGTAAATATTTCAAAATACCAAAGGATTATTCTAGACATGCGATTCACAATAACAAACACATCTAAAATGGTTCTTTACAATCCACAAATATGAAAACTACAAATATATTCATGGTTTGGAGCAGTGTTTAACTCAGTTTGGGAGACTTGTGGGCTTGAAACCCTAGCAAAAAACTCGATCACTGTCCTCGCATATGGTTAGTATTTTGCGTATGTAAAAGTATGATTTACGCGTGAGTCGCAGAGCTGCTGTAGCCTTGTTCTTTCTCCGGATACAGCCTTGACCTTGTTGGAGAGATCTTCCTTTTCCTTATGGACGGCTTTGAGTTTTTCTCCGTGTCTTCTTTGGCTTTTCGTATTTTGATGACGTCCTTTTCCCCCATGGCGTACTTCATCACCATGCTCTCCTTCTCACGCTTGGCATGGGCAAACTGACGCTTCAGCTCAGAGACCTCAGACTCAAAGGCCCGACACATGGACTCTCGCTCCTGGAGGGAAGACTTTAAGGAGAGGATCTCTGTCTCCAAAGGGTTGGGAGGAGCAGTTTCTTCCTCTTCTACATTAGTCTCCTCCTCTTCCTCCTCCTGAGTAGGAGAATCATTGAGATCCACCTCTTCTTCCACAGGATCACCCTCCATGACAACAACAACGAAGAGGATCCAGAAACCACTCCTGGATTGGATGTAATAAGGTTATTATTGTTATTGCCCAAGAGAGAGAGAGAGAGAGAAAGAGAAAAAACAGCTGCATTCAGATGACGTTTTGATAATTGTAAGCTCTTGGGAGAAGAGAAATACAGATAAAGCCAATGCGTGACGTCATTGCCTTAAAATAGGTGAAATCCTATAGAGATAAAAAGATATAGGTAGAGAGCTTATTCCTTTCAGATGTGTGTCCAATATAAACAAATTACTTTGTTTATAGTGGACACACAGAATACAGCTGAACGATGTTTCTCTGCTGTTGAAGGGAATCAGCTCTCTATATCTTTTATCTCTATGTGAAATCTTGCTAAAAAACTTTAGAATTCTTCTCGATGAGAAGTTAATATCTGTTAATACTTCATTAGAGACAACTCTTTGAATATATAATTAACTCTATTAATCAAAATAAATAATATTGACAGGGTTTTATATGTAAAGAAAAGTATTTCCGCGAAAAATACTTATAATGACCGATTTTTTTCTTCAATTTATATGGCGGTTGAGGTACTGTATGTATATTTTCTTCTATAAGATTATGTTTTATATTTACGAAATACATATATACCACTGACGTCACAAGTTGGAATATATTTTTGAGTTCCCTTGATTTTGTCCGGTTAGGAGGGGACGAGCAACAATTTTAAATTAAAAGAATCTCTCCTCGGCCTTGAGAATAATAGACTACAATAATCCTCCTACCTCTTCGTGTCTTTTTTATTATTATTTTACAACTGCTGTTGACTTAACGATATTTATTTGTTCTCAGGAGTTGTTAACTAATACATACCTACATATATGTTTGACTATGCAACAATAGATTTTTAGGTTGCCAACGTGGTTTATCTTACTCTTAGGGAGTGACTTGATAAATATCATCATCATAGATATGTAGATCATTTCTCTTGCAATTCCTACTACATATATTAACTGTCTTTTATACCAAATAATTTTATAAAAACATTTAACCTTTTATTCATATTGTTCGGATCTCTTAATTATGAATGAACACATTAATTGGATATCAATACGACATATTCGCATGGACGTCCTGATATAATCAAGTGTCAATAAAAAAGACTAATAATATTATAAAATACATTGTCCAGGGAAATGAACCCAAGAAAATACGGTATAGAACAAATGTTCCTAGAAAAAAAATGGATCAGGAAGAAATGACCCCAAGATACAAAAGAAAAAATGATGAATCAAGGAAAAAATGACCTTAGTGCTTGAGTGGAATATAACTATGCATTGTTCAAATACTATTGCGCATATAAATTGAGTCAATGATGGCAATTTTTTTTAGCAATTATAGATACATTATTCTTTGTTATTGTTATTATACAAGGCAAAGACTTATTTGGGCTATCGTGTGCATCCAATAGAGATATAAAGACATAGGGAGCTTATTGGATTATTCAGAGAAATACATCATATTGCCCAATATAAACAAATCATTCTATCTTTATGATAAATTACGATGACGTAGTACAAATTACAATGTTTATATGGACACAGGCGACAGCTGAACGAGTCTTGGCTATTGAGGGAATAAGCTCTATTTCTCTATGGGTGCATTAAACTCTTTGGACTGTTGTGAAGCATCCTTTATGATGTAGGTTTACCAAGGAATACTAGAAGCTAACGAAGGATGACGTCATAAACGGGCACGCCTTTATGCACACCTAAAGGCCATCATTATCAGTCGTAATATTTATTTCAAAAAACGTGGTTGTGTAGTGTTATTTTAAGTTATTTATATTCTGTGTTTCAAAGTGCTCTGCTTCTGTTTTAAACAGGGATATAATAATATGCCAAAGAGGGACTACTCTTTCTCGGACGATCTCTTTGTGAAGCTCAAAAGTCATTGATATCCACAGCTTTCGCCCCAATCATCTGTCAGCCATTAATGCGGCCCTCTTGAACATGCCACATCTGCTTTTATGCCCACGGAGGCGGAAAGAGTCGCTGCTATCAGTTACCAACTGCGGTCCAAGGCGGAGTCACTGTAGTCCTATCCCTCCTGGCATCCCTCATATATGATAAATTCACAAAGCTCGACGATCTGGGAATCCCTGCAGATCATCTTATCGGGGACGACTATGGCCGGCAGCGGAAAACATACGAAAAGTTATGTCTCCTCACACCCAAAATCACACTTCTCTACATGACTCCCGAGAAGGTATCTGCCTCTCAGAAGCTCAATACAGTCTTTTGAAGCCTTTATTTGCGGAATCCCCTCAAGCGATTCGTTATTGATGGGGCCAACTATGTGTCTCAGTGGGGACACGACCTTCACCCGGACTACTAGTTTCTTGATAAGCTCCAAAGGGATTTCCCCCAGTCCCTTTTATTGCACTAACGGCCACTGCGACGGCCCGCGTCCGAACGCACATTCTACATCATCTAAAAATGAAGTCTCTAAAATGGTTCTCTCCTCCTTCAACAGACAGAATTTGGCCTATGAGGTCCAACCAGAGAAGCCCATCCAAAACTGCTATGCTGCCCTTCCCGTGGACTGCTACCGTGAAATGGCTATTAAGCTGCCTTGCTCCAAGGTGTGAAATAATGGACATTGTTCATATGAAGGAGCTTTGATACAAGAGCTACGAGGAAGAACTTATCCCAATTTACCAGAGTTTTTTGAACCAACGGTTGAGTTATTTGGAGGATAAGGAATACGCTGCGTTTCTAAATAGCGAAGAAGACTGGGGATTTTCCGTATTTTAGCTCGAGCATCGAGTCTATTGGTGGATGGATGTCCAAGTCAAAGTAAGAGTTTCTAACTATTTTTTATAAGAGTTTCTAATTATTCATCTAAAATAAAAGTACCATTTTTATTATAAAGCAATTTAAAATATGAATGATTTAAAAGATATATATATAATATTAATCATAACTATAATAATATAGATTTTTACTTTATTACAATATCAAGACAGTAAATAAGTATTAACTAAACATTAAATATGTTGAGTGTATTGTTGTCCAATTTTAATAGTATCGTAGCTATACGTAGCTTATATTCTGTTTTTGACTTTGTTTTTTTTGTAATGAAATGCAAATTGCATCATCTGTTTTTAATTAAATAATGTTAAGGTAGTGATAAAACAGGATAGAGTTACGCTATGACGTTTAATTTAATATCACCTATATGTCTTATAAATTATTCATATTGTAATAGGGGCGGAAGAGGCAAATACTATCGGGGTCGCTGTGGCGGAATCTTATCTTTCCGTGGATGAAAATAGTCTGGCTCAACCTCAAGCCGAACCGGAGCCGCCCTCAGCCCCGCTGTAACGTCGTCAAGATCCTCCGATTTGAAACTCATGGCACCTCCCAAAACTATAAGTTTAATGAGGCAGTGTAGTTTCAGAGAATCAAAGATCGTCAGATATGAAATGTAATTTGAAAAGAAATAATCTTAATTACAGTCTATTTACAATGTAAACTTATAATCTTGAATTACTTGTTTGTAACTGTTAAACTAAGTATCGTATCTAAATAATATTATATTTACTATTGTGGAAACTATTGTTGATAAATAAAAAGTATTAAAATATGTATCACACTCGTTATTAATTTTTGTTAAATATAATAGCTACTTGTTTGATCGTTGAATTATGAATTATTGAAGTTAAAATGACTCAATTAGTTAAGAAAATACGTATAAAACTTAATTTATTGCTATCTTAATCTTCGTATCATAGCCTTAAGTTGGAAGCTACAATTTTCCCTTTCCTTTCCAGTTAGTTTCTAGTATTCCTTGTTTACACCAATCAATTATTAAGGGATATGAGATTGTTACTGCAGTAAGTAAGGATGAGATACTTTAGGCCTCATTCATGAAATTCTTAGCAATTCATTATTTATTATTAAATTCCTCCAGAAAAATTTAATTGTAGTAATATAAATAGGTTATCAATGACATCTTTTCAAAAGGCTCCGAATCTTTGTCAATGGTCGTAGGTTCGCTTTTGGTTCCGAGGACCCGCTAAGGTTGCTATCTTATTTTCATTCTATTACTTAGCACCCTTTTTATTGTTGCTTGATACAAGCATACTTTAGTTTGTGTAATGAGGCATTAGAGCAAACTAAACATATGATTAAGGAACTTTATACCTTACAATTGCCTGATAGGATCGTAGATGCTAATGATATGTATTCCATCCTTCAAATTGATAGGCTCACATTATAAACACTTCAGGTGTTTACACATTTTATGTTTATGTTATATACAGGGTCCTATTAAGATTTATTCTAAAAATGATCAGTTCATCACTGAGCTAAATATAAAGGCTAGTCCACGAACCTTTTTCCTTCTCATATCGCTATTAAAAGGATTGATTTTTTTAGAAAGCCTTAACATGGAACACCATTTCATTCATTTTTCAATATATTTTCGATTATGGAGTTTCAATAGCTTCAATGACGACTCCAAACTCGTGTTTCAAATCGTCAATCCTGTTTGTTTATTTGTTTAACTCCTAGGTAAACCCCACCCCACTGGAACTTAATCCGGTATCAGCCAGTGAAATCGTCAATCCTGTCTGATTGGCGTAACATTTATTCATAAGAATAGTCCGACGGAGTCAAATCGCAATTACGAGGTAGCCAGTTGTCGCTACCATTTCGGCTTATAATGCTGTTGTCGAAGACAGTGCGCAAATATCCAAGGTAACGTTGGCTGTGTGGAGCGTAGCTTCATCTTGTTGGAAACAAATGTCGTCAATTTCTTCCTTTTCCATTTGGGGAAACACAAAATATTCCAACTTGACCCGATAGCTCTCACCATTGACCTTAACGGCAGCTCCTTGCTCGTTTTCGAAGAAAACGGGCCAATGATACCGCTGGTCAACATTCCGCAAAAAAATCGCTCGTTGAGGATGCATTGATTTTTTCAAAATTGTGTGGGTGGGTTTCTGATACCCGAATTCAGTAGTTTTATTTGGCAGCTATTGAAGCTAACACAATCGAAAATTTATTAAAAATTGAGTTGATGGAATGGGCTACTGTAAGGCCAGCCATATGAATGAAATGGTGTTCATTATTAGCCGGAAGAATATGGCTTTCGAATAAAAAATATTGAAAAAATCATATGTCTTTTTCATAACGATATATAAAGGAAAAGTTTTGTGGGCCACCCTGTAAGTATACTAGCATAAACTAGTTAAACTAACTTAAAATAATTTATTTTGCCTCACAGAAAATAAAAAAAAATTCAATCAGCAATATTTTGCAATTCATCGAGAAAAAAATATGACCTTTGAAAATGTAAAAATATTTATTTGGATTTATCTAGAGTGTTGTATATAAAGTTATTTATTTAATTATTTTAAATATTCACAAAATATTATAATTGAACTCATCACCAAAAAAAAATAATAGAAAATATTCCTATAAAAAAAATTGAATTTACTGTTTATTATTCTTTAATTTTTAAAGAGTAATTTGATGAGCAATAAGTAATGAAAGATAACTTTTTTAAACGTAGCGTTAAACGGTACACAGTTTAACTCTGTTATAATTTTTTGCTGATTATCGCTCATTTTATCGAACATACCAATCACTGATTTTTGTTGCCTTTATGGTGTCACGGAAAAAATGGTTTAGATGGAAAAGAAAATATTTACATACGCAAAAAATCTGGTCACAATCATTAGCAAGTGGACCTAAATATTGTTCAAACAATTATATATTTTTTACATTGGACAATTTATATGCCGATATCGTTTGAATATTTCCACTGAAATACTTGTCCACAATGAAATTGGACTTTTACTCATCTTGACTATTTAAAAAACGATTTTCATCGATCGTTTCTTCTGATATCTAGTCTTATATAAACAAAATCACATTTTGAAAAAAAATAAGATATTCATTTATTTCTATGAAGAAGTAAATATTGACAAGTAATTTATAAATATAAATATTTCTCAGAGAAAAGGATTCCATTGAGCAAAAAAGGTATTTTATGAAGCTTTCATTGAGCAAATCAGGTTCGTGTCACTTTTTCATGTAGGGGAACAAGGGTCGCTCCTGAGGATTTGATGATGGTCTTGGACAACATGGTTGGCGAGGCCTCCTTCTCATCACTCTCTGAAATGGAGGAAATCCCAGATTCTTGGCTCAGGTCCCTTGTTAGAAGCACGGTGTTCCCTTCAAGGTAATCAATAGACTCTGAGGATGATTCCTCGTCCGTGGATGATGAGGTGGAGGAGGTCTTTCTCTCAACGATGGCGATGGTTGTGGTGTGAACCAAAGGATTCTCTTCCTCCTTGAACTCTTCTTCCTTCCTCTGGCCCAAAGAGGATACGGAGGCACTGTCTTCGGAATTCGAACGAGGAACGCTCTCCTCTGCCTGCTTATCTTCAACAGCTTTATGACCTCGTTAGCTATATTGGTGGTAGGAGCCCCGGAGCAGTTTTTTGATTCATCTTCCTCTTGTATCTGAAAGAGCGAGAAAAGTTTACAAGAAATTGGAAATAAACTTTGAACTAATATGTTTATTTTTATAAGAACAATTTTCCTTTTAGTCAATACATACGAGGCTGTTTCGGATAAATATACGAAAAAAAAATCATCATAAAATATAATTTCAATTATAACGAAAATAACTTTAACAAATATTTTCCACATGACTTCCGCCGATTCGAATACATTTCTCCCACCTCTCAACCCACTTCCTGAAGGCCTCACGGAACCTGTCTTCCGGAATGGCCCTCCCGACCCGGGTCCACTCCTTCTGGACGCTCTTGTCGACGATTTCCACGCCCTCGAGCATCTTCTTCATGACAGGGAAGTAGAAGAATTCTGCGGGGGTAAGGTCAGGAGAGTAGGGTGGATGATCGATGACCTTGATCCCCTTCTTGGCTAAGAACTCCTTCGTGCTATTTGCCGTGTGGCACGGAGCATTGTCGAAGTGGAAGTACCAGTCTCTATTGACCATTTCAGGTCGCTTCTCCTTGAATTTCTTTAAAAACATGTTCATGACATCCTTGAACACGGCCGCAGTGACGGAGGTCCTCATCGGGAGAAAGTGCTGGAAGATCACGCCGCAGTTGTCGAAGAAGCTGAGAACCATCTGTTTCTTCCTTGATTCTTGACGCTTGAACTTCAGGGGCGGGTTGGAGCCCTTCGGGAGCCATTGAGATGACCCTCGTTTGGACTCAGGAGTGAAGAAAGACACAGAGGTTTCATACATCGCCACAATCTTGTCCAGAAACCCCAATCCGAGCTCAAAATTGAGTTTCAAGAAGGCTTGTGCGCACCTCACTCTCTTCATTTTGTGATCCTCTGTGATCATCTTGGGGATCCATCTTGCTGACTTGATTGAGAGCCCAAGATCGTCATGGAGGACGTGGAAAATGGCATTGATCGACGTCTCGAACTTGATAGCCAGTTCCTCCATTGTCACCCGACGGTCCGCCTCCACGTACACCCTCACACCCTCAATAAAGTCGTCGGTACGGACCTTCCTCCTCCAGTTCGTGCTCCTCTTGTCTGAAGAGTCCTTCTCGGCCTTAACTAATGCTGAAATGCGGTAGATTTGGCTTTGGGAGATGCTGTTGACCTCAAAGGCCGTGTCGACCATGGTCTTGATCTCCTTGGGAGTCTTCCTGGCTTAGGCGAGGTCCTCGACGAACTTGTGGATGTGCGACATTTCTCTTTTTGAGAAAATTTGACCCAATGTTACAAAATAACAAAAACAAAAGCTTGATTTTCTTAAAAACAAAGTTCTAAATCGGTTTTGATACATCACAAAGAAATCAATCCAATTTGTCTGAGCTTTAATTTAAGCTTATGATTTAGAAGATTGATGCAATATTTTGCAAGATATAAACTGATTCGCATCATTATCCGAAACAACCTCGTATATACGATTACATGTAGTATTTTTTAATCCGATTTGTATGACAATGTATCCTCCGTGAAGTATTCCTCATATATCGGTGCTTAAACAATAACACTATGTAACAAAATTAAGGTCTTTGTTTGTCCTTCGGCTGAAATTCCTAATTTGAGTCCCATTTTTTACGTAGATTCCAAAAATGCCACTTAAAATTTTGTTCGAAAAAAGGTTTGGCCTTATGACCTTTTTTGAAATTTACAATTTTCATCATTTCTAATGGTTCAGGCCAGTTATCTTCGTGGAAAGTAAGAATAACCACAAATGTCAGTAGTATTTATTTTTCTACTATATCTGAGCATTTCAAATCCGTTTTTATAATTCATATATCTTTCGTACTAATCGAAAAAATCGGCTATATATTTCAAAAAGTTGACCATATTTTAGTGTTCTATTTAAGCGGTGATATATTTTTTGTTTCGAGTCTATTGACTATAATCAATATGTAATATATTTTGGTATATGTCAATGCATTTCAGAACAGTTTTTATAATTTCGATATCTGGCATGAAAGTAAAGAAAGATCAATTTAGTAGGACGAAGTATTGATCATATTAAGTAACTACTTTTAGGTGATTATTGAGGTTGCATTTAATATTATTGTGATTTGTTACGAAGAAAAAATATAGATTTGCCTTTTTATTTACATATAATTATTTACAAGTGTCAAAAATAATTTATTTTTTAGAGAGTTACTGTGATTTGGAAAATTGCAATTCAATATTGTTATCAAATTATTTAAGGAACTTGCAAATAAAAGGCAAACCTGTTTTTTTTCTTCGTAACAAATCACAATAATATTTAATGCAACCTCAATAATCACCTAAAAGTAGTTACTTAATATGATCAATACTTCGTCCTACTAAATTGATCTTTTCTTTACTTTCATGCCAGATATCGAAATTATAAAAACTGTTCTGAAATGCATTGACATATACCAAAAATATATTACATATTGATTATAGTCAATAGACTCGAAACAAAAAATATATCACCGCTTAAATAGAACACTAAAATATGGTCAACTTTTTGAAATATATAGCCGATTTTTTCGATTAGTACGAAAGATATATGAATTATAAAAACGGATTTGAAATGCACAGATATAGTAGAAAAATAAATACTACTGACATTTGTGGTTATTCTTACTTTCCACGAAGATAACTGGGCCTGAACCATTAGAAATTATGAAAATTGTAAATTTCACAAATATCCTTATCCTGGACACAAAAGCAAAATTAGAAATGATTAAAAGTATTTTTTCATGTTTGCTGGACATAGGCAAATAGAAAATAACAGTTTCAACTCAAGGACAAAAACTTTGTTACACGGTGTAATCAAAGTGTCACTTTTATGAATTCATGGCGTTACCTGAGTAAGAGAATGTGGATAAACTGTGACTTGAACGGCTTCATCCGATGAATTTGCTCCCGAACAATGTCCAGGATCATTCTTATTCCCATACATGGCCTGAATGCAACTCTTATGTTTCTCCACGATGGCTGCTCTCCTAAGACGACCATTCAATCCAATTTCGCCATTCTAAAATCAAATAAACAATTGATAAATGAACCAAACTCTGAATAAACTCCCTCACCTGATATGTAAATTGATGATGAATGATTCGCCAGTCGGAAATCATGTTGGTGGTGTTTCGCGCAGACTGGTTCACTCGGTCAATGCCGGCCTGGATGACATGATGGAGACCCTGATCCAAGTGCTCAAGAACGTCAGCCACTGTCCGGACATTGAAGCGCGAGTGGCGGAACCACTTTTGAGAGTCCTCAGTTAGGTCTGCAGTTGGTAGACCAGTGTCTGAATTGATTTCCGTGTCTAGGGTGATGAGAGCGGATAGATAGTCCTGATTCTCACCGATCACAAGAGCTTGACTCACACACGGAAGCTCCAAACGGATCAATTGCTCAATCTGTGAATTTAAGAATTATATTCGAGGGATTAAATTGCTCAACATTCGTCTCAGTGATATCCTATATGCAATTATAAAATTCAATCTCCCAGAGACTCTCTGTCCATAAAAGATAACATGACTCTATTGAATTATTTCACGAGATGAAAAGTCTTTGACGAACTGTACAGATATTGTACATAGAAACAGCAAAATAATTTACAGTGCTTCACTTTTTAAACGCAAAAATTGTTAACTATGATGCTAATTTGTATACTAACTAATCTACTCGACTTTGTTCGGACATAATCACGAAAGGGATGAATTACCATCCTATCTATTGATATATTCACTTTTATAAGAACTACATCTGTATCTTATTCAAGCTAACCGTACAAATTTACATGTTTATTTTTGGTGGCCACATTATTCTTTTCTTTTATTGTGAACCTGTCTAAGTTTGGATTACTATCAAACATCCATATTTTAACCGACATATACAAAGGAGTTTTTTTTACAATTTTATGATATAAACGATATGAGGCCTCTCCCTCATGGCTAAATAGCCATTTCTACCATTGTTTTGACCTCTTGCATCGTAATCAGGTCAACATAGTGTACATGACTTAACAAAAACTTGTTGGATCTTAAAAAGGCTGCATGTCCTTTTTCAAACAATCAGTTTAGTCATATGACCTTACAGGACAGACAAACAATCGATTAAATATTTCATTTATGTCCTTTTTTGACCTCTGACGTCACATTTGAAGTTGCACATACTCATTTTTTGTGGTTGTTCTGCAGCTTTGGTTTTATGAATAAAGTGGATAGGAGGCCTCCCTCATGATTGGTACTGTAACCTCTGCAAATTAGTAGAGATTATACAACACACTCATATGAGATCAAAAGTAAGAACCATATTAATTTTCAAATCTATGTATCGATTAAGTAATGGGTAATGTGGTAGTTAAATAAATGAATATCAAGTGTAGCTTTTAAACACCAGTGACGTCATTTTTGATGTCATATAGGTCATATTTGATGGACTGGTCTACAATTTTTATTTTGTGAAAAAGGTTGATAAAAGGCCTCCTTCATGGCTAATATGTATTTTTTGGCTTCCAGTGAGGTTATCAGTTCAGTATGTTGTACATGGTCCCTATGAGAACACCTATTGTGTCATAAAGAGGTCTATATCAATTTTCAATCCAATCGAACTAGTGAGGGACTAATTAAAAATATATATAGATAAGTAAATCCTTTCTGCCTTTCTGGAACCAGTCACATAATTTTTTAGGTCATTGAGACCATATTTTATGGAGTGATCTACAATTTATTTTGAATGAAAAAAGTGGATGAACGGCCTCCTTCATAGTTAAATAGACACTTTTGTATATTTTTGACCTCCAGTGACGTTATTTGTTCGGATAGAGTCCAAGACCCTTCGGAGGAAACTCTTTGGATTATACAGACTGTACATACCATTTTTCACTTAAATCGGTCATGTAATTTAGCCAGGCATAGAGGACAAGCAAACAAACAATTAGACAGTGATATATATATATATATATATATATATATATATATATATATATATATATATATATATATATATATATATATATATATATATATATATTATATATATATATATATATATATTTTCAATGCATTTCTATAAATTCTTATTATGGAAATGAAAATAAAAAAAACGATTTCAGAGCACTTCTATTTAAATGACATACCCTGAGAGGAGAGAGTATTTGTCCGGTGGAGAGCGTCACAAATGTATCCTGTTTTCCAATAATGACCGTGAATCCATCCAAGTTAATGTAGCCCAAGTCCCCGAGGCTAAGGAACTGCTCCTCTTGGGAAATGACATCTCGGGTTTCCATTCCCTTATTCAAGTAACCCATAAATACATTTCGCCCCATGCACACAATCTGATGGATAAATATTTAAAGTAATCTTTAATTATTGTATGGTAATTTTTTTAAATACCGATGTTCACTTATTGCAAGTTGAGTTTTGAAATTTTTATATTTTTATCCCACGTTGGATTTTGATTTTTTAAATCGTTAATTTAAGTTGAACTTTTATGGCTCTATGTTTATCCTATGCTTCAAAAATAAGTTGGCGTAGAAACCCCTAAATCTAGGAATCAGAATTAGTCGATAGCGATCGAAATTTGTCGTAATATGTCCAAAAACGTTCAAATTTTGAAGAACCTCTCCCAAGTAGACCTTGTTATAAATGTTGGACGGTGTTCATTATAGAGTTATTATGGAGATAACCCCAGGGTTCTTACCTCTCCTGCCTCGGCATCCATGCCTTCATTGAAGGGTGTCTCGATGTTAGAGGACTTAATCTTCATTTTAATGCCAGGAACAGGCTTTCCCGTTGTGCCAAGCTTGCAGTATCTGATCAAAATAATGAATATAGAATCAGCATTATTTTTTAATTTCATGCCATTAAATATACTGTATGATAAATTTAATTAAAGTATATATTAAGATTGCTATAATACCGCATTTGAAATATTTTTATTTGTGATTTATATAGTAAATTAACTGAGGGAAAATATTCACGCAATTAATGGATTAAAAAATTAATTGTACTTATCTTTTCACGAAATTATTTCTTCTATCAAAACATTATAGAATGATGCTTAACAAAGCACTTTGATATCATTTCATTTTAGTCACTTAATGGTTATATTAAAAAATAATTGCATTTAAATAAGTCCATCAGATCTTTACGTAAATTATTTAAATGCTAGTCCAAAAAAAAATTCAGGCTTTATTTGAGATATTTTATTCGAGTTTGGTTGATGCTCAAAACAAAAATATATATTATTTAGCTTCAATATTACTTTCATTTAGTATGTTTATTTAGATCAGATGAAATTATAGCCTTGGCTTAAGAAATAAGTTTTATTTCAATCACAGAGGGCTCTTCCATTTCCTACCTTTTAGGAATGTTTGCTGTGAGTAGTCCACAGTTTTCAGTTTGACTAAACGTCTCGTGAACCAAGATGTCATATCCCGACAAGAATCTGAGGACCTCTCTTGCCATAGGAGCCCCATGGCTTAAGAAGACTGTTCTCGACGTAAATCCAAGCATTTCTTTGTATTTCTTGGTTACAGTGCTTTTGGCAAGGGCGGTCTGCCATTGATTTAGCTTTCGCGTCGCCTTAATCTTGTTGTCTTCCTTGAGATGTTTATCCCTCAATGTGCAAGAGGACCAATCTAAGACCATTTTCTGAATACCAGACATTTGTCGCTTCAGATTGCGGAGTTTGTGATAGATTCGCTCATAGATGAGGGTGGGGGCATAGAGCACGGTGGGCTGAACGTCAAAGATAGCCTCGAAAAAGGCGTCTCGCTGATTGAAGAGATTCGCATCTGCAGATATGCACAGTGTGCCAACTACACAGATGGTGTAGTAAATATCAACGATTTGTGAAGAGATGGAAGAGAAGGGAAGAACTGAAATAAGGACTTCTTCTCCAGGACATGGCATTCGATTGAAACCTGGGCTCTAACAAATCCAAGAGACTAAAAGAGAATAAATAAAATGGTTTTTTTTCAATGGGGGAAAATATATAGAAACTTACGGTTTTGGCACACCAAGTGAGATTGTCGTGGGAGAGCATGACACCCTTTGGGACATCATGAGAGCCAGTTGTGTAGACGATGGAACAGCATTGGTTTATGGCAACTTTCTTGAGACGGTCACACAGGCGATCATCAGGAAGATTTGTTCCAACGTCTTGGAGTTGATCCCAGGAAAGAATTATTTTCTAGGAAAAACATATAATTATTGATCTATTTCTCAAGATGGAGTTCATACATGGATTTAAAGCCATTTTCATCTACGTAGATATGTCCCAATTGTGTTATCTTTACAAATACTTAATTACATACACCCAAAAAAACCGCTAATCATTCAGGATTTTCTCTTTAATCATACTCTCTCATCTTCAAATATGTTTAATCATCTTCTTACATAAGATCTCAAAACCCGTTGTGTATTATTTTTGCAACCTCAAATAATGATAAGTGCTTTCCTTGTAATTTAAAAAAGTAAGAAAAAAAGAAAGTAAATTTCGATAAAATTGTAATGGAACGAGTTCGAATTAAGCTATCTTCTAATTCCAGCAAACCAGTCATTTTGCACGTCATAAATAATGGATTTCGAAATCCAAGGAAATTTCGGAATCGATGGCAATATGTGCTTTAGAATATTATGACATTCCTATAGTTCCCATAGCATGTATCATTTTTCATAATTATTCTAATATTTAGAACTTCAGAGTCCAAATCATGTCCTTTTGAAAATGTTTGTTTGCATTTTTCTAATATTTTACTTTAAAAAGTGTTAAACTTTTAATGTATTGCACGCAATCGTTCCCCGGAAACAAATATATGTATATAATATTTCTTCGGTGGCCCTATATATATATATATATATATATATATATATATATATGTATCATTTTTAATATTATTAAACTGTTCATAAATATATACAACACATAAGAATGTTGCGATTTTGTATAAAATACAAAAAATAAAAGAGCGTTGTTTAGTTGAGTTTTGGTCATATGTCTTACAGCAACTTTAAAGATATAATGTTGGTTTATATATATTTACCCAATTCTACTAATTTTTTTTTTTTTTTATTAGATGTACAACTTTTAAGATAGACTTTTTTTAAGCGACTCATAAAATATGAATATGTCTCCATCTATTTTTTCTATATTCGAATATATATTCGATTTACACAATTTTTATTATTTAAAGACTAGCCTGAGTAGCTCCCCTGCCAATAACCAAACTTCAATTATTCCCTCATCAATTATTTTAAAACGCTTCGTTTAAAGACCCTTCAGTATTTTTTTCATTTTTCGCAACTCTACCACTTCTATCTCTATGGATTTTATCTCATTCCCTCTCATATGCATAAAGCAAATCTTTTTGTATGAATACAGCAACGAAATATCATATAAATATGCATGGAGCTCTACTAATGATTACAAATTGGATTCTTTGTGATGTTCATCTAAAGGCAATTTGCGGTCGTGGCTATCTGATTCTTTTTTTGCAATATATATGAACTACAAATGAATGTAGGAGTTATGGATTTAATTGATAAATATCACAAAATTCAATATTCATACATTGACTCTAGATTGCGTGGTATAGCTGAATTATAGTTATCCTCAAAGGAGCTAAGTAAGTAGCAAGGTCACAATCATTGGCATAAATGTATGGATTTGCAAGTCATTGAACGAATCTCATTATTAATATTTCCTCTTTTTTCCTCACATTCAAGCAATTGGTAAAAAATTATTGGGACCACCTGTTCTGATTTCTCCGGAAAATGATAATACATTTCTACTTTTGGTACATAATTTGAATATGGATGCCAATAAGAAGATATGTATTATGTCCCTACAAAGATCTTTTAGACAAACTCATCTTCCAGTTAAATTTTCGATTTTTTTTCTTTATTTCAGCTTTCCAAAAGGGTCAAAGTCATTTTCTCCAATACATAAATGAATGTTAAAATAAAAGGATATTCAAAAATTACATAATACTTTAATGTTCAACCATTCAATGGATAAATTAAACCACTTTAGGACATTTTAAACAACAGCAACATAAAAAAAACGATTAAAATATTTATGAATCAAAGACGACCTAATCTCTCCTTTAAGAATCCCTTATCTCTTTAGATATTGTATAGAAGAGAGGACTGAGCGGAAGTGGGGTCGTAGTATTCCACCTCGGACAAATGAGTGATAGAGGATCCCAGAAACAACAATTATATTTAAAATTAAAATGAACACCTAGTGAAATGAAGAAGCGAACTGAACGTAGGGAGAAAAGGTTATTTTTTATTGAGTACCCACAATTTGTTTCTCTATGTTTAAACTCGTCATTGTGATATCAGCCAATCACAGTTTGAAACGACATTTGAATGATGGCGGTAAATGCCGCCATTTTGGAAAATATTGAAGTAAGTGAAGAAGCCACAGCCACATAATAATAAACATGTCAACGATAGTTATATTATTTAAACTCCTACTACAATCATAGCGATAGCTATTACATAGTTTGTATTTGTAATGAAATGATCTAAAAATGGTCATGGTATTAAAATCGTCATATGAGAAAATGAATGTTGAGTACCATTATTTCTTTTAGTGATTATAAGTACATTTTGAATAATCCAATGTATCATTATAAAGTTCCATTATCTATTATTTTAATTTTACTAATCCGAATATCATGTCTATGTAAGTGCATACAAATTGAGTCTATATATATTTGGTATACTTTATAATATATCGTCTAAAATTTGTATTACACTTTTAGTTTAAAACAAACCAAGCACTAATAAGAGATCTTCGAGAAGCCGAGGATTGTGAGAAAATAAATTTTATAGAACTATTAGTTAAAACAAGGAGATATTTCGTATGTAAACTAGTGAGTTCAACATACTTGATTCCACTCATGTAATCCACAAATACGTCATAGATTCAATAAAAGTTTAGGCCGTGAGCTCAAACAATACATATACGAAATTAAAACAAGTCTTATGGGTATAATGAAATAATTAATTATTTTCAATTTCAACCCAAAAAGTATAAATTACAGTTTTGTCTGTTTAAAGTCAAATTGTCTAGATTGAATTGCTTGTATATGTAAATACGGTCTTGTATTTTTTAATTATAAATGGATTCATCCTGACATAAATTACCTCTTGTCTAAGTTAGCATGATAGAGTGCTTTTATGTCTAACTTTTCTTATTTTTAGAAACATTTTTTTTATTAACAGAGTTCTTTTTCATCCTCTTTGTAAAAATAACAAGACGTATGGTGCTCTTGATTAAGACATAGTCTAGGTGTATTCATCAGGGCTTGTCTATGTTGTACACCCTTCAGGAAACCCTTTGGGTAGGATCCTTCTCCCTCCCTCCTGTCTGCTTCAGACATGCCTTCCCTCACCCCTTTTTAAAATAATAAGTCCCTACAATGAGATTTTATATTATATATCTGTTAGAAGGGTACTTAAGGTACAAAATACACATCTCTATGTCAGGACGGTAAAATAAATTAGAGGGTTGATTATTGTTTGAAAAACTCAAGAACCCCAGATGAAATCCTTAGACATGCAACACATTATTAACGGTCCTATTTCTCTACATTCTTACTTATTGCTCTGGATATCATGTATTTTTAAAACAATTGTTGGGAACAGTGTTCTTTTGTTGTTGGTGCCATTATGGTTTGATTGAATGCCATTAATTATGTGTGCCCTTATTTATCAGTCATTGCTTTTAAAATAATTAGAATGGTTTTGTCAGAAAGTATAATGGTGGTCATGGCGTAACTATGTATACACAATAGGGTTGTTCTATTTTTCAAATGTTTGAAATGTTAGCAACATTGTGGATTTTCTGTTTCTTGGTGATAAAAGAAGACGACATACAAAGTTTGAACAAAATCGGTCAACATTACTGGGTTGCGCAACGAGCTCAAAGTTTTAAAAATTTAGTAAAAATATAGTTTTCCGCAAATTTCTTGAAAATGGTGGACGTTACAGACTTCAATAACAATTATTAATTTAAAGGAAATCTAATTTACTACCAGACGTATTTTTGATGTTTTTTACTAAAACAAAGTTTTCTGTAAAAACAAAGAAAAATGGAGTGTGTAATGTTAGCATATTTCATAGCTTTTTTGTATCAATGAACTTCACTCGCCTGTAGAAGATGACTTGTTCGCTTCAGAGTAAAATAGTATTTTTAAGTTTAGTAAACCTTTGGATAATAAATCCAAAAATGACCTTGGTTTCATTATATCAATTCAGAATTCAGTACAATCTGAGTTTACATCATATGATTCAGAGCCTGTATTGACCTATAAGAAATCGATTACGAAAAAAATAAATAAATATGTGTCTTTTAGATTTGCGTCAAGGTATCCTCTCAAAATTTTACTTTGTCTCTGACGCATTTATAATCCATTATATGTGTCATTTTGTACGCGAGATATGTTTTTTAATGTACATATAACTATCCACTTATTAAATTGACATGATTTAGTATACCAAAATATTAAAGCTGGTTTACCAAGCTTTCATTTGATATGTTTGGTGTTCTAAAAATCGCTATACTTTAAGAGAAATAAGCAAATACATTTTTGCACGTACTCTCCCAAAAAAAATAATTTTTTTACCGCTTGGTAACCAATGTTACCTGAATAGAAAGAGAAAAAAAAGGGAAGCGAGAGAAGTGAGGCAAAATACTCTCTCGCTACTCTTTTTTCTTTCTCTTTGTTTGAAAAACCTTTAATGCATCAGACTGAGGACTTGAATGATTATATTTCTTTAGCATTTTATGTTTGGTGACACATTTTAAAACACTACAAAGATTGCTGACATTTCCAGAGGCCAAAGGAGGGAGCGGCCCTAAAATTACTGCTGCAAAAAGCTGGTCTTTTTCCCCCTATATACTATAATATTTAAATAATACTTAGTATCAGATTGGTTCCATCATATAATCCACTATGTTTTCTAAAGGTATCGTAATCAATGTAACATACAGCAACATAAAAAATGTAAAAGAGTATTTCTAAGTTATTTTGTTCACTAAATTATATATTACTTTGTTTTTAAAAGGTCATGAGGGATTTGGAATTTTATCTGTGTAAGTTTATAAGAAATGAATATTTTTTTAAAATTTCAAAGTTCTAGTGACGAGGTTACAATGTTTATGTTTACTCCCTTATAAAATAAACAAACAATGACGCTATTTTTGTACATTTTGATGTAGAGTCGAGTTATCATAAAAAATAGCTCACACTTAAAAAAAACCTTGTCAACAAAAGAGAAAAGGATAATAAATAAAATATTATAGACAAGATTAAAAAGTATTAATAGCCACTGTATATAAAGCATCTGATATTTTTTTGATAGAATCAAGAGTTCTTAATGATCTATAGATTAGATTGGTATTGCGCCTCATATGAAACTTATTTTTATCTTTTATGTGGTAACTCAAACAACTAAAATGTTTATTAACTACATAACTGAAAACTTATATTTTAAATAGTCTAATACAAGGTAAGAGTCTCAAGAAATGTAAATATTGAATTTAATTACTTTTGAAAGAATCGATTTCAATAAACCTACAATATATATTTAAATATTATATATATATATATAAATATTATATATATATAAGCATCATGTGGCCAAATAATTCTTTTCGTCGACAATAATTATAAGTACCTCTCTGTAGCCTTCAGGCCTATTAAAATATTGAAAAAATCCACATGATAAATGACTTCATTTGCTATAAATTGTGCAATTCATCACTGTTTTACTTTTCCATACCACTTGATCATCCTGGAGCTTCCTGCATTATAATTAGCTCAAAAAGGAACTGGAATCCCTTCCTACCTTGTGTGTTCGATGAAGCCTTCTTTTGTCTGAGAGAGGGGGATCCCCCTCGACTTGAATGATGGATCGTAGCTCAGGAAGCTTGTGCTGAATGAGGAGAATCTTCTTGAGAAGAGCCTCGTTCTGTACGACGATGATGTCCGCCTTGCAGTCAATACAAATACGGGCAATCTCTTCGGAGCTGAGTGAAGTGTTGAGTCCCACTGCAATCCCACTAAAGGAATAAAAGAAAATGAGTTGATAATCTAATAAATAACTTGACAACCTCGATGTCACACTCAAAGTATATGATTTTTTTGGGACGATATTTAGATCACCAAATAAGCTAGATTCAATTCATCGGCATAGATCCCGATTCATATAGTCTATATACCGATAAATTGGAATGATCTTGTTTTGCTAGTGAACCGTTTTAATTAAATGTATTGAAAAAAATGTAGGTTCATATTTTGATAATCTAAATTATATGATAAATTATACCATTATTTTGATAATTCATTTATTCCACATATTCTATATAAAACTATAGAAGCTATTTTTTAAAGTTTATGATTGTTTTATAATTTTGTTTTGCTTCTGTTTGATTTGCGGGTAGTTATTTCACAAATTGGAATAGGTAAGCTACATTTTCTAATAAATTATATTAGAGATTTGATAATAAATGGATTATAAGTAACAATATATCTATTTATCGATAACGAAATCGATTTTATACATTAAAAAATATAAAAAATATTTTTTTTCTCTCAAAAGATCCTTTTTTCTTCATTAAATGGTAATTAAGATTGTTAAAAGGGTAAAAACCCTTAAATGAGCCCTCTGAGCTCCCTTCTTTTTGTTAAATGGCGCCATAATTCAAAATACATAGGTGAATGAAAAGGAAGAGGAAAACTATATTAAATTCGGGAAGTCTGTAAATTACCTCATAAAATAAAAATAAGTTAACAACTTTCGAGATATTTGTAATTATTTGAGTACCTTTAAAAAACGTAGTTGACTGATTAGATAGATAAGTTGATATCTGTGTCCATCCAAGTTGTTGTGAATGCATCCATAATTAGGTTACTAGACACTAAGCATTCCTAATCACACTTTTAAAGTATCTAACAACGAGGAAAGTAGTCATTCAAACTACTTTTCAGGCGAAAATTAAGAAACCATGTTTGTCAAAATATCTTTAAGTTATGTGGATCAGCAATGGTTGTATCAATGTAAAGGTCAATATCATTAGGGGTTTTAATGATAAAGAAAATAACCTTTTAGAAACAAAATTTTATTATCTTTATTTTACAAGAAAAGTATTTAATATCAATTTATATTATAATTAATGAATAAACGGGTATCATATAAAAATTACATTTTCAAGAAAGTCAGAGGCGTAGAGTAATTAAACAAAGATGGAACATCAAGCCCGACAATAGTTAAAGAGACAAACAGATATCATATTTTTGGTTTGCTAAGTATGCATAAAATTATTTATTACTTTTTATTACCTAATAACATTTATTGATAAATAATAATTGACATCAATTAATGTTAAACAATAAGGCTATAATGAGTATCAAAACTTGAAAATATAAAATTTAAAAATAGTCGAACTAATAACTATTGAATATACTTTTTAAACATTTAAACACTCTGTTATTATTATTATTCACTTTTTGTCAAAAGGAAGTCAGAAGCTCCAATTTAATGGAATAATCTGATATCGACGAAAAGAAAGTAGGTGAACTTACCTGAGAAAATAGCTGCTAGGTCTGAGACGATCCATTCAGGGGAGTTATTTCCCAGGATGGCAACGGAGTGATGGCGATGAAGGCCCATGTGAATGAAAGCCTTGGCAACGGTGTTGACCTCCTTGAGGTATCGCTCATACGTCCACGATGTCCATCCATCATTACGTTTAATCTTTAATGCAATAACCTGATAATGAAAATGATAAAAATCCTTGAATAGTTACAATAGCATTAAATGTATAAATTGACAAAAGATATAGATACTTTCACGTTCAAAAATACAAATGGACACTATATTTCAAAATAGTTCCATCAAGAAAAAAAAAAAACGAAACATATTAAGCATTTATGTAATAAATATCTATCTATATAAATATATATATATAATATATATATATATATATATATATATATATATATATATATATATATATATATATATATGGGTATATATACAGGGGGGGCAAACTAACTTCCTTTTTTAAATTTGTGGCATTTGGTGTGTAGTTGTAGTGAAGAAGTGAGCGTGGGTTCATTTCAAAGAAGCAGGCGTAAAGTTTTCTTGGAAATACAGTCAGTCACTATCATGCGTTGGAGCAGAGAGGAGCGTGCGTTTGCCGTGGAGGCGTATTTTTCCAACCATCAGTCTGTGATTGCAACCCAGCGCTCTTTTCGCACTCATTTTAATGTTGCACCTAGAGGCCCTGTTCCGGACCGGAAGTCAATCATTGCATGGGTCAAAACGTTCAGAGAAACCGGGAGTACAACACAACAAAGAATTCGTATAGCTAGGCGCGTCAGAAACCTGAAAACATCGAGGCTGTGAGGACTTCAATTTTGCAATCTCCACAACGTTCTGCCCGCAAACATGCATCCGCTCTTGCACTATCAGCTCGCTCAGTGAGGCGAATTCTCCATGAAGATCTTAACTTCCACCCATACAAGATAACAATTGTTCAGGAACTTTCTGTTGCTGATTTCACTGCTCGGAGGAATGCATGTGAAGCTCTTCACGTTCACCCAACTTATCCCCTTGTGATTTTTTTTTGTGGGGTTACTTGAAATCCCGAGTTTATGTCAACCGCCCAACAAACCTGGCAGATTTGAAGGCCAATATCAGAGAGGAAATAACCAATATACCCGCCGATACGCTGGCGAGGGTAATGGAAGTACCAAAAATAGGTTTGTCCAGTGTATCGATTCTGGAGGATGTCATCTAAGTGGTGTGATTTTTAAAACTATGTAAAATAAATTTAAAGATGTGCTTTCATTATGAAACAAAAATTAAAACTTTCTGAATTACACAGCTTGTTTATTGCCTTTGGAAAAAAGGAAATTAGTTTGCCCCCCCCTGTATATATATATATATATATATATATATATATATATATATATATATATATATATATATATATATATATATATATATATAAAATAATATAAGTTAGTGTCTTTTGATGAAAAATTTGATGATCTTGATGTATTATACATAATAGGAGAGAATAAACATTATGATGTGTCCAGCCTTTGGTCACAGAGATGCAGTTATTTTGAAAATTTTAATTGAGTTAAATATGTTACCTTTATATTTCAAAACAAAGTTTGAAAAATTGCAGGGTTTCTTTTTTTAATTGTATGGTTTTATGACATTGTATATCTTTGGATAGGCTCATCGAGTATTTTTAATTATATTTCGTATCATCACTGCCTTGATTAAACAAAGTAACCATGTACCTTATTTTGGAATACTATTTTGTACATCCTTAATAACGATATTTGAGCACTCTATTTTCATACAGCCCCCAGATAAGGATGAGAGATTCTCGAAATCTCAACAAAGCCTAAAAAGTCTACTTTAGAAAATCTCTCAGTTCAGCGAGCAAGACGTGATACATGAAAACATACGTCACCTTTGACTGATTTAAAGAGCCTGTCTTCAAAAAATTTCTATGTGTTAACTTAATCTAAATAAAACACTTAAATTAACTCGTTTAGTTGATTTTGCAATGGACAACCATACTAAAACTATTTCTTTGGAATAAGATTTACTTTCAAGGATGTTGGAATAAACTTCTTACACAAAGTTCTTTCTCTTCAAAAGTGTATTTTTACAACATTAAACTAATTAATATTAATTATTTGTAATGTGCACTTAATAAAATTTCGGACATACTAATTTATAATAAATTTTCCTGTTGCATTAAATTCATTTGCATACTTTTTTCTTTAAAAAAAATATTGCCTTGAAATTATGTTGAATAATATTTTGAATTTTATATAAACTTTTTTCCACAATTTTGGATCATATAATATAAAAAGTGTTCACTTCTGCTACGACCCAAAAATTAATCCGTCATATCTTTTGAAAGTAGGAACAAAATGTTATTTTAAAAGAATTTATATAAATATTTCATAACTCGGAGCTTCAAAGTTTGAATTGCAAAGGATAAATACCTAGATTGTAAGTTTATGCAAAACTTTTCCGAATGTTTTTGAAATGGTTACAATATTAACTTATTACAATTAAGAATATAGAGAGTAAAAAACAAAAAGAAAAAAAAACCCGAGGGAATAAAGCTTTGTGGAAGGTAATGCGATTGTCAATGTTGAGGGCGGGGGTTCGACTCCCCCCAAGAGGGTAGGACCAATATTTGATCAGACCCATTGAAAAATGATTCTTAGGTGTGGTGGACTAACTTTAATTTTTTTATGTCTATTCATACCCTCACATATGTAATCTATCGGATCAATTTGCTATCTAAAGATAGCTTCATAAAAAAATAATTATACATTTTTTTAGATAATCCAACAAAATATAGCCCTTTCTTTTACCCAATATACAAATATACCAATTTATAATCCCCGGATCAATTACTAGATTCGTTACCATCAATTTGTATTGAAAAGCACTCTACATTTACCCATCCACCTTTGGATGTGGGCAACACCCCTCAGGCATTTCACAGAATTATAAAAAAATACGCAAATATGAGGCATAAAACCAGTTTCAAACGAAATAGGCAACTAAGTATCTGTATCAAGTATTCAAGTTAGTCTTAAAAAAAGAAGGTTACGTCATCAACATGTCTATCTATCTTTTAATTTAGTATCACTTACGTTTGGCATGAGAGATAGGGGTCAAAGCCCTGTTTATATATATATATATATAATTTTTTGGACTATATTTTAACCTTGATGAAGCTTGTTTATTTATAATGATTCAACCTCAATTTGAGAAATATCTTAATTATATTTTTCATTCCATCAGTTTTTCACAATTTGAAGCGTGCTCATAGTTGTTGAAATATGACCGTTATTTAGCTCATATGCTTAAATATAAGTAACAAAATACAAAACTACAAATAAAGCCTTTTTAGCTTATTATTAAATATATTTAGAAACAATACACATTTATAAAATGATGTAAAAATATACTAAAACATTGATGGACATTATTATAAAATAAGTATTTTGTATATTCATATAATTTATAATTTTTTAGTCATAATATACAAAATAATTTTTAATCAATTAATTATTTGATATTCATACAAAGGAAATCATAAATAATATGTGCCCAAATAGCTTATAGTTGAATTGATTGTGTTTAACCAAATTTAATAAATTATTATGATACTTTAACTTTACTATTTTCAATAACACTACTTAAATTCTATTTATGATTTATATTGTGTACTAATGGCGGTATTGCAATATCAAGCAGTGTTCTTCAAATCAAGTTTTGGAGAGACTTTTTCATTTTGGCATATCTACATGAGCAAATTAATACATCAAACGTTATAGGTAGTTGTTTGAGGATCAACCAACTTATAAACAGCTTTTCCATTTAGTATACATTGCTTTTTATATAAACATTTCCTATGAAACCATAAAATCTAGCTCATATACTTACTTAACCAGTTCAACATATATAGCATACAAACTCTAAGCGAATTCCTATCTCACTCCATGATTCTCCACCTTAATCACTACTTATTAATTAAGACATCTATATTAATAAAATAACTATTACAATTCAGCAAATAAATAATTGCATTAATGAAAATAAAAAAGCGTCATTCAAATCCATGAACTCATAAATATATGTATGCAAAGTATAATCATGCCCTCAAAACTTAATTCAGGTCGACCTTCAGGCTGTAGTGCGTATATCTTTATCCTATTAAACATATGTCCAATTTGATGGTTCCTTGTCCGAGTATGTAGACCTTGTGTAATGAGGTCTGAGCTACTAATGTTATTTTGTCCTTCTTCTAGGGTTCATGGACTTAGCAACGTGCGGGAAAGATGAAGACAAAAAAATAATTCTAAGATATTTGTTCTATAAACATATCAAAAACCAGCTTGAAGAACGGCTAACTCACATATTAATAGCTTGTTTGACTTTGTAATATAAAATATACATTCTGTGAATAGAGACTCAACGTGTAATTACTATTGTTTTGCATTCTTCGTAGGAAATAATAATTGGAAGTTTACATTATATATATAGAGAGAGATACGGATAAGATCATGGCTCATTGGTTTACTATTTGCCTATGTAGCATATATGTATGTACCTAGAAGCTCACAAGTCTACTTTTTAGATATATACACACAGTGTCTCATCCGATCATCAGTTTACATAATTACAAAAATATGCGGAAATCAAAATGGAGTTGGTTGTAGGTATGCTAAATAAACACGGGTCCCGAAATATTTGGGGTTGTTTATGTAAACAAAAATAGTCTCATAAGCATTGTATTTCCGGAGAGCTTAACGCTAGAGGAGAAGGCAGTGTAATTGATTTTATGAAGTAAAAAAAGTCAACTAAAGAAGTAAGATGTATGTAAATACAAACATCCAGGAAATGAAATCAAAATATCTTCATGGAACATTCTACTGAATTTAATTATTAATTTTCCTAAATCCTTTTAGGTTTCGCAATTATGGACACAAATATTTTTTATGGGATTTCTGTCTGCTATACATAACAATAAAAAGTCACAATTATATTTTTTTTGCCATATTTAGTATGAACTAGAAAAACTTATTTTACGATACATAATTTTGGTATCACGGATCTCTGATCAAAGTACTTACACTTATAAAGCAAGTGATATTTGAAAACACTATTTGTTTATCAGATATTCTTTTAGGGATATATGTGAACATTGAAAGATTTTTCATTTGAAAGAAATGAAAATATATTTAATAAGTGACGTATATACTTCAATTTACACGCCATTCATTTAAGTTCAAAATAATAATTTTAAAATATTTCAAAAGTCCGATCATGACATTTTAAATTTGTATATAAATTTGTATTTCATTTAGATCACCTCTCGATTATTAAAGATTATAATGCTATTATTGGAATAAACTTCAACTGCTGACCAAATTCATTGTGTTTCTTTTTAATTGAATAATAATCGTATTAGGTATTAAAGAATTATTGACTAAAACAACTGCAAAGAAAATTACTTCAAGAGTAAATAAATATTTAAAAATGTTTTTTTCCGAAAGAATTAGCCTTTACAAAATTGACAAAATATTTTATGCCATAGCTAAGCTTTACGTTTGTAATATGTGTGATTAATAAAGTTCAGCCTCAAATCATATATATATATATATATATATATATATATATATATATATATATATATATGGACTTAATTTTTAGAGTATTTCTATCACATTCTATTAAAATTTGATTGTAGATGACTTTTATCATGATTATATCAATGAAATTAGTATCTTCCGTGATAAAAAAGTATGAAAATGTTAGATACGTTATGAAGTGATCTTGGAGAAGATGACAATAAAGTATTTAAAATATAGAAAAAATATCAAAGTTAGCAAAATCAACAGTTTTTAAAATTATATTAACATATAAACAAAATGTCTAGTCCTAATATGCTCAGGTTCGATGACTAATTTTAATGCTATAATGTTTATTTATATCCTGTCGGATGCAATTCTATCGAATCATATAGGCAAAAAAATAATATTGCTCATTTAAAACATTTCTGATGGTTGTGGATACAATCATTAATTAAAGTAATAACACCATAAATAGATTGTTTATCGTTCAATGATTAGTTTTATTGATAATTATAAATTAGTATTTTATACATGAATGTGAAATAATATAAAATAATGGCCTTCTTATATCTACTCATTTACGCCCACTCAAATATTGATTAAAGGACAGCACAATGAAATGATACGAAGTAATTATTTACAGTATGAATAGCTTAAGTGTCACATCTTTAAGAAAGTTTTATGTCCATTGAACAATATATAGCTTGCATTTATAAATAAGTAACAAAGTGCAAAGGGGCACAAGAAATATATATTCTGAGGTATCTTGATATTCTCATGACGAGTACCAATAACATAATTCATCAATTGCTATTTCTTCATCTTTTTAGTTAAAGTAAAACACTTTGAGCCTCAAAACATAGTTTTCTATACTTAAAATATATTTATATCAGTAAAAAAATGCTTAACTATTTCCATTTAAATTTAGCTCTTATAGATTAAGATATCTACCATTTTAATCAACCGTATTAGAAACTATGATGTATTCAAACCTTTTTGTCATTATTTTCTGTTAGTATCCACGTAAATATCTAATCACATATTTAATGATGTGATATGAAGATTAAAAAACGGTGAAAGCATAAAGTTGTGAACTCCATCAGCTGAAGGAATTATATGCCTTCGTGGTCTAATTTAAAGATGTTCTATGTTTTTGCCTTCATTTGTATCTTGATGTATATATATACCTAGTCATTTAAGAATGTGGGAATAATAATTTCAATCTGAGTTCCATTTATGACTTTTATAAACTTGATGAGAGCAGAAGATTAAATCAATCAATCAATCTTATATATCCCATCATTTTCGTGCGTAAGAGTGCACTGGTTTAACTTATAGAATAAGATATTTACTATTCGAATCGCAATACGTTAAACTACTACAAAATCATTGAATTTTTAAAAGGATAAATATACAAATATTTCATAAATAAATGAATTTACAACTATTTCTGATACTTTAACTATTTCCCAAGTAACGGCAGACCTTTTTCTTCCCTTTAATTATAACCTATCTTCCAACACATCATAGAATCAACTTACATCAGGATAATTCTCCGCAATGTTTTGAAGTAGCGTGGGCACCGAAATGGGCTCCTCAGAGCCTAGGCCGTGCTCATCCCGACGAAGCTTCACGCAACCATTCCTCTTGGTGGACGAAAACTCTTCTGCGGGAAGTATCTGCAAAAAGCAGGAGGAGACCATCAATTACCAACACTCTCTCCAACCTCTCAATCTTTAAATTCATCATTACTTGATCAGGGCCATTCAACTGGGAGTTGGAGTTGATAATATTAGAAGCATTTTGATGAAGGGCAGTCATGAGGTGGACCAAGCCCGAACCCTGCTTTGGAGGGGCATCTTTGACGGTGTCCGGATCATAGCTGCTTTTGTTAAGAAGGGGCAAAATATGTGAGTACAAAAAAAGTGAGAAATTCTATTTAAAAATCTCAAAGAACTGTCTCTTAATGAATATAAAAAAGAGATATTTTCTTTAAACTTATTAGGTCACTTCTTCTTCTTCACTGATGATGGGTTGATTCTCCTTCTACAGGCAACAACAACAGCACAGGCATGATAAGGAAACTTTATAAATAAAGGGGAACAAACCGACAAGGCTCCGGTTCGCTGCTTGTCGATGCATAAACTACTTGAAAAAAGACATCAGTCTTATTCCCGTGTTTCTTAAGGATTTTTTCCCTTCTTTTTTTCTACTTACAGAAAAGACCTGTAGTTTTGAGGGGCGGCTCCCAGGATGGATTTTTTTGGATCTCCTCAACACGCCCGACGACGACGAGTAAATGGTGGTGTTGCGTTCGCATACGCATACATTCATAAGCATAAGTTGTGTTGGTCTCGGACGTCTCAGATGTAGGTACGGTGTTTATTTATCACATCAAAGAAACTTCAGGGATGGAGTATTATGTAAGAAGAGAATGAAACAAAGACTTCCTTCTGGGTAAGGAATGGATGCAAATCATGGGTTTATCTTGTGATATTACTTGAATTCCATTATGATATTGTGTTGCAAAATAAGACCAATTGTCTTTCTAGTTAGTCTTTTTAAAATAAAGGAGTTGGTATTCAAATTAATGAATATTTATGTTAAAAATGTATTTTTGTATTAAAAAATACAATGATAAGAAAATAATTATAAGATAAAATTAGAAATAATTTATTCATGTCTATTAAGTTGTCTGTAATGCTTCATATAAAGCATCAAGACAAATAAAACTCTGGATCTATTTTAAAAATACTACACGACATTTAAGTTTTATTACGAATTTTTAATCTTTCTGATGTTTATTTTGTTTGTGTTTATTTGAATAAATCGTTTTTTATTATGTTTATGTTTAACATGCCTGTTGAGTAGATTATGTGTCTGTTGAGTTTTAAAATATATTTTGAGTTCATATATTTTTAATTTTTTGTGTATAATGCTTAAAATATAGGAATGCTTTGAAGTAATTATTTTTTGTCGGTATTTTAGATACATAAACAAATCAATCCTTTCTCCGTGACTCGGAGATAAATAATTTTGAAATAAATAATTTTCTGGCTTATGATTTTAATTATTTTGGGTTAATCAAAGGGGGAGAAAATATTCGATTACTTTTAAAATTGGTAGCTCGAAAGAGCTTATAAAATGGAGTGTGAGAGCTACGTCAACCCGCTAGGGTTCTCTAACATAAAAAGCTATATAAAAAGTATATTAACCACTTGCTTTAAAAAGTACTTAAAGGATGGATTTTAATAAATAAACATTCATGAAAAATAAAAGGCCTTGTTTTAATTGTGTAAGGGTCCAACAAGACTATTTTGAATTCATTACTGAGAATTGTTGACATTAACAAACTTTTATACTGTCCTGTAGTAATAAATTTATTTGTTATGGCTTTTACAGGTAGCGCCACCTAGCGGATCCTACATAAGTTTCTTGTTTACTCTAACGTAAATTAACGTAAGTGTAAATTATGAAAAAAGCAGGAAGAAACTGATTTTGTTATTAATGTATTTGTACTATGATATTTTACGTTCCTTATGAGGTTTCTTGAATCATTGATGTACTTATGACATCTATTTGAAGTGTGACACTCATGAAATCATATATCATATTAGTGGTCAGGTTTTTATAACAGTAAAGCTTTGCATACGAATATTTGAGGTTGAAAAATATGAATAAAATTTACTCCAAAACATTATCAAGGTGACTAAAAGCATATTCGTTATTTTACTATTGATATCTCCAAAAACGTATGATTCCTTCTTTTAAAATCAACCAAAATAAAAAGACTGACTCCACCTCTGAAGACTTCTTCCTCTTTTTCATCTTTATGACGTCAGAGGGCAAACGATGTTTTAAAGCATATAAGGGAGCCATATGTTTGCTCTTCGAACAAACCTCCTATTTCTACACTGTTACTTGGGTAATAAAAATGGGTTGTAGTTGGTTTTATTATGTAAGACGATACTTAAAAGACAAAGAGAGTTCCTGGAAGGTCCTAATGCTGTTAAATGAATCATGAACCTATGCTCCTTGCACTGAGTCGTAATGGCTAATGTAATACTAAATAATCCTGGGAAAGACTTCATCAAATAGTTTTTGTAATAATTCGTTTGAACTTATACTTTATGTCAGTGGTTTCCAAAGTGGGGGGCGCACTCCTAGGGGGGGCGCAGAGCAATTGCAGGGGGGGGGCGCGGGAAAAACGAATGAATGAAAATAAATGCAGTAGACTAAATAACACTGCTAGAAAATAGACAAAAACAAAAAAAGGTTGAGGTTTGTATTAACAACAATGTGTGAAATAAACTGCAATGAACTCTGAGAACAAAACGTGTGTATGTTCTTTTTTTTTTTGGGGGGGGGGGGGTGCGCAAAAATTTCTTATGTAACAAAGGGGGACCCAGCAGAAAAAGTTTGGGAACCACTGCTTTATGTCAAACTCTACATTTATTAATATATGATATTTATGCCATCAAAAAATGAATTAAATTACTACATGTTATTTAATAAAACAATGTTTCCGTTGAAAGTCTAAGCAAATATTTTGTTTCTGGAGCCTTGCAAACTCCTGCCCACGAACCTGTCATTTTTTACCTTCTTCCCAGCCAAGTATAATTGTATTGGCTTTAAGCCTGAGTTTGTCAAGCTCTTAAAAAACAGGATCCGGGACTTCAGGAATTTGAGTTGCTCATACATATTTTGTAAATCAAAATGGATAAATTAGATTCATAAATTGTTGCAACTTGTTACAATACTAATCCCAGGAGAATATCCATACCTTGAGCATATATAGTATAAACAGAGCTGGGATTCGTTTGAAAAAATCTAACCCTCCACTTCAGTAGTTATCAGCAATACATTTTTTAGAAATCAAGATAATAATAAAAAATACTTTTCAATTTGTCGATACCGATGAACTACAAATGATATAATCGGTTGTGTTATGCGGTAGTTTTATTGAAAATTTAAAGAAACCATTCCTTAAATATGCCGATATTACGTATTGATCAAACAAAATATCAATTGGATATCCAACTATTAGTTTTATACACTCTAAAGTCAATATCTTAAAACATTTTATATTAACAAATAGTTAGATAATTATCTGTAGTTAAAAAAAAATCTTTAAAACTAAAACCCTTTTAGAGTTTAAAATAATCGATTCCTTGGTTCTTTTCTTTCTTAGTTATCAATGATGTTTAATGAGGTACTGTTTCTTAAATTAATGTATCTTAACGTTTTCTTTTAAATAATCAAATTATCTTTTATATTTCATGATAATCATTGATTACATAATATTTTAAGGTAAAGCTTCATTATTATTATCAAGTGTCATTTAAAAAGGTAATCTTTGCAATTTATCAAAATATTGTACAAAGTCACAAGAAAGAATATTTAAACAAAATGATAATTTTGAATAATTCTTCATTTCAAATCTCTCAGTCCCTAATTAAGGATACACTTATTGATAAACACACTAGTATTTCAGAAATCAAAAACATTCAAAAGGAATTTTAATTTCATATTAAACTAGAGGACTCAGAGAGTGAAAACCTCCGCCGATCCCCACCAAATGAATCACTTGGTCTTTTTGTCATTTACGCACTGTCCCTTAACTCTACATACTGCTCCTTTATTGTTTACCTCTAGAGATACATGGCAAAGAAAAAGAAACTGACGTCATCAAAGAGGAGAGCACAGCACAGCGACTATAGGCAGAGTAGGCTAACTTGAAATATTTATAGTATTTAGCTCATTTTGCATTTCAAGAAGCACTCAGAGATGCCAAAATTAAATCACTTGTTCTTTTGGCATTTTCAACAACTCCACAAAGTTTCATTCAAATCGTTCCGTACTTTTTGAGTTATCCTGCTGACAAACCAAAAATCAACCAACAACAAACAAACAAACAACCAACCAACGCCAGTGAAAACAATACCTCCTTCGGCGGAGGTAATAATAGATTAGTTATATTTATAGATATAAATACATCACTTAGATAAATACAAAATATATCATTTTTCCTTTTTCTCCATTCATGTCACATTGGTAATCAAATCCAAGTCTTTTAAAGTATTATTTTAGCATGACAACATTAAAAATAAATAAACAGTGTTTAATTATTAATGATCATTTTTGTTGTTCCTGCTCCAACGCATTTTAGAATGACAATTTTTAAATAGCTTTATATATTTTATACCGGCCATATTGGTTCAGAAGGGATACATGAATGATAAGTATGTTTACATATATACATTGACATATATGTGATAAACATTATATTTCATTATAAAAGTTCTTAATGCATAATACATTTAAACTATGGTACTTATGAATATTTTTTAATTTTTTAATACATTTTGTTTTGCAAAAAAGGATATCAAAATAATTGTGAACTAAAATATAAAATAACGCCATTTATTTATCAAATGATAAACTCTCCATTGAATCACTCAAAATCTTAACTTTTTATACAATAAGATTGATTTCATCCATTTAATTTATTGTAGGTCTGTGATGCTGATAAAGACTTTTAGTCTCTATAATGCTTTTCTAAACCTTATTCTGTACATTATTGATTAATTGTGAATATTGTTATATATTGAAACTGTTACACCGTATGAAAAGAATTATATATATATATATATATATTCCAAATCAGTTTTTATTTTATGCTCATCCAAAATTCAACGAGAAATTTAAGTTTTAAATAGTCATTTTATGGAAATACCCCAAAAGTGAACATTTTGAAACTTTATTATCTCGATTGATTTTGGATGTACATAAAAAATAAAAACAGATTTCGTATCCTTTCAAGCATACCTACATTTTGCGGCAAATTGTTTGAAAATAGCATTGAAATTAAGGACATTGGAGGCGATCGAATAGCGAAATAAAAATTAATACATAAGTTTACTACCTAACTTTTGGGCCCGTTGAGCGGACACTTCCATTATTCGATTTTGTTCAAACTTTCACAAGATCATCTCCATGCTCTAAAGTAAAATACTAAGGGGAGCCCGACTCTCAAATCCAAAAAACGTGAAATAAGAATCACCCTAATATATATATTAAAGATGATGCATATGTTTCAAGGTGGTCTTTCTGCCTAAACTCAGTCCATAAATCCTTTACTAAGACCAGTTTCTACGTCTTCATTTCCTACTTGACCGTATCATTTAAATCTAATAGCTTACCAAAATATTTTAGGACCATTCTAAAGTACATTTCACGATCTCCATATATTTATATATATGTGAAGGACCTACAAGATAACAATAAATAAAGAGGTTATTGTGCTACACCTCATTATTTGTATTTTTAGCATATTTTAATTTTTTTACACTTTATTATATAAATAAGAGTATCAAAATATCAGTTAGTTAAGTTTTTTATACACATATTTTATGTCCTTTTTGTGTCAAGATAATATTAGTCTGTTATGCAAAGTATGAAGCAAAATATTTTGCAGGTTCTATGACGACCTCAATTCATCCATTATTCTTCGCTCAAGGCTATGCATATTATGTTGACTCTCTCAAGTGCTGTGAATTCTTGTAATTTATGAGTATTCTTAAAATAGAAGTTAAATATGAGGTGATTCCAGAGTGAGGAACTTATTTTTAGTATCAGGCTGTTGCATTTATATGTCTATGTAATTTATATGCATAAATTCTATATTGACCAGATGGGACTTTAAATGCATTCTTTTTTTAGAGTTTCCATGCATCTCTGAGCTTTTCATATTGATAATATGAAAAATATTTGCATCTTGTTATTTAATATATGATTTGTTTGGTGTTTTCAAAAATCTTCAACCAAATTTATATTTCATTTCTAAGATAAAGTACCTCTGATTTAACAAAATGATCCAAATTCATGGATTGGTAAGTATTTGAGCGGAATACAATTAAGTATGATAAAATATTATTGGATGAATAATGGCAAAAATAATTTCAAATTAGGATTTAACGATAAATTTTTCCTTGTTGTTGTTATTAGGCGGTGCAAATATTTAGTTTTGCCATTTTTCCTTATATACCTTGGGCCATGTCTTCCTGGTCAATTTTTTCTTTGGCCATTTGTCGTATTTTCCTCGGCGATTTCTTCCTACTATCTTTAATAATACATAGGAAACCTAATATCAAAGTTATTACTGGAATAAATATATACATACTGATACAAAAATTGTTTATTCAGCCCTCTGTATTTCATAAACACGTAATAAATTTAATTAATCAACTTTTCTATGGATAAGTTAGAAGTGTTAAGGAAATATTAGGTCTAAGTGAGCATTCCCTGATATATCCGGCAACGCCGTATATCATCCGATAGCTCATTATATTTAAAACTTAGTTTTTGCTCTACTAACCGGTGCTCCTGCACCAGTATCTTAGACAGACTGAGAGAAGTACGCCAGCCTGTTGTATACCTTGGTCGATGAGTTTATTCCTAACATGTTATAACTTGAATCCAGGCATTATTTTTTGACTTTTATTTATATTGTTGAATAAAAGTGGGGCTGTATATGTTTCAGTCTGCTATTGAATATCGTATTTTCTAATATCTCCAATATCTTAATTGTTGAAGTTGACACCATGAATATTAATATATTTGCTAATACAACGTTAAATTGGTAAATTCATACTTGATAATCCATAATGAATAATGCATTTAGGTATATAACCAGAGAGTGGGAAACGAAGAAACGTATGGAAATAATCATTGACGTCATACTATTAATATAACTGAACATTCAAACTTTTTTCCTCTTCTCTATCATCCTCTTATTATAAACATTACATAAAACATAACAAATTATTATGCTAAGAAATTAAGAGTACAAAGCAACTATTTTTAGGTTGTTACTTTTACAAGCCATTCTATTCTGAGGGAGAGACTCAAGCGGACAAACCGGGGACGAAAGTTTCCATAACCATTTTTCAAGCAGCAAAATGACTAGAACCATTAAATAATATGCAATATCTACAAAGATGTCTCCATATATAACCCATTTGAGTTTATCAAATGGGCGTTACATCCCAGTTTGACTTCCACTCTTTAAATGCCAAAGGATATTGGAGGCTTTATATGAGATTGTGCAGTTTATGGTAACATGGCGAACGTAAGAGACATATGCAGAACTTCTTAGCTGATGTATCTCTATATATATTAAATGAAATCACGTTCTCCCTTATCATGCTGCCAAATGAAGGTACGTATGGTGAATAAGTATACTCAGCCCTTCTCCCCCATCTTTTTCTTGATTTGAATGAAGTGAGCAGTCAGGGGGGGGGGGGGGGGGCTCCTGCTGTCGGTGCCCATCTATAACAAAAGACATCAATTAGATCTTCACTTTGGCCATATTTCACAAATTTGCTAATTGTGTATGAGTGAGAAGCGTGAGGTATTTCAATGGAATAACAACAACAATGACTACTTGATGGCATAGCGCGTGTATGTATGTACATTGAATACAGGCCTCAGACAGATGTCTTCTCCTACTCACCAACACCCAATTCAGAGGGCGGCCCAATTTGCATCTTATTCTATGCTTATAGTTCCTTCACACTTGAAAGTACGCATTGTGTTCAAACTACAATAGGTGCTTTTGGGGTGTGATGTAAAAAAATCCATAAACACCTCACTAAATAAATAAAACCCTTGAATACGCTATAAAATCATTTATAAATAAGACTTTGTATGAACCGGTGCACCTATTGAGATATTGTGCCAAATTTGATACTTTGGTCCGGTAGTGAAGTTATGCATGCAATCCGTTTATTTACTTTACTATGTAAAATATTTAATATTAATAAAATCCTTTGCTCTTATAACATTATTCTCCTCCGCAGTACAACAACATAGTTTATTTTATTTCACGTTGTACATGGATCATATAAAGTAGTTTAAATAATTAAAAGAATATTTAAAAAAAATCTAGAATTAATTCCGTGCGTGTTAAGGCGTGTCCAACTCTCAATGTTGGGGGCGCAGGTTCGAATACTCCCGAGAGGGGATGGTCATTTTTGGTCTAACTCATTGATAAGATCCTAGGTTCGATAGACTCATTTTAATGCTATAATGCTTATTTATATCCTATCGGATGCAATTCTATCGAACCATAAAGGCAAAAAAAAAAATCTATTGGAGAAGGACTTAATGCATTATTGTTTACTTATTATATATTGCAGCTTGTATAAGAATGTAGACTTATTACATATAATACTTTATGCCTTAGAGCTTTTATTTCACAGTTTTTATAAGGAATAACTCATTACATTGTCATCTTATTTTGCAAATAATGAAAGTAAATAAGGCTCATATTTGAATTGAAGTTTGCAAAGGCAATAATGCTCATTTTGTCATTGCAATTAAATGTAACTCTATTATAACAAATTATCTTTGAGAAAAGTTAGAGGTGCTAATTAGAATCAACATAGTTTGCATGAAGAATTTCAGTCTACTTATATATACTAAACTTAAGTATACACCTTTAAAATGATGACTGAATATTGTTTTTTTGTACAAACTTCATTAATTAAGCAGGATGACTTTCAATATTGATGAAATCCACCCAGCTTAGCTGTACATATAAGTCATAATCCATTTTTATAATAGTCATTATGATTTCTAATATAAGGAGGTGGGAACCCATTATTTTTCCTTCACTTTTATAAAAAACAACCTCCTCTACTTGCTTTTTATATGTTGATGAAATACTTTAAAAAATTAATGAATGAAAGTGGAAGAAAATGCATCTTTTGTAATAAAATATTTATTTAAATTTATGCCTGAAAAAGTCTATAAAAAACCTTAAACGACTAATGTCGCTGATTTGTCATAAGCTGACCTCCTACAAACCTCTCCATCCTCAAGAGCTGAGAAGCATATTTATGTCTGCGGCGGCAAGATATGCAGCATTATCGTTAAAATCCCCTCGCCAGACGAAGGAGGAACGTGGACGTCCGCCGGAAGGATAATGAAGTATTATCCAAGCCTCTCCATCCAACACCAAAGACTTATAAAAATAATTTCGAAAAGATTCAGTAATTTTAGCACTTAGCATAATTTAATAATGTTTTTAATTACATTTATTATGTTCATATTTTAAAATTCTTAATAGTTGCTTCGCAAAAAAATATTGTGTTAATTTGATAGCCGGTACCTGATATTATGTGTTATTTTATTTTGTGCGTTCAACCCCAGAGCAAGAATTTTAAACTAAAATGTTTAATTATGTTTTTATTACGCATTTGCTCTGGTTTTTATGTATTTATTTTATTTACATAAAAAACGAACATGATATAAAACCCCCCGACTAAATATGCATTTTTATTATACGACTTTATATACATGCATGTATGTCGTGCATGTTCTTTTAATAACGGTGTCCATAAGAATTGAACAAGCAAAATACGGCCTAAGAAGAAATGGCCTCAGTAAAAATGGCCATGAAGGAATGACCCAAGATAGAAAAAGAAAGAGATGACTCATGGAAAAATGGCCCAAATACATGGGGTGGCAATTATTTGAAAAATGGTCCAGGAAGGAATGACCCAAGATAGAAAAAGAAAAGGATGACTCATGGAAAAATGGCCCAAATAGATGGGGTGGCAATTATTTGAAAAATGGCAAATACAATTTTTTACATAATTTAAGTTTATATTGGCAAACACTTTTTGTTCAAAATTCTATGGAACGATATCAAGAGGACTTTAAGAATGCATCGCCGTTTGTATGAATACAAATTAATTTCATCAATTGTTGTTTATATATATTTTTTTTTATCTGGACAGTAATTTTGAACCATAATGTTCCTTAATGCTTTTACGTAACTGTCCATATTTTATTTATTTCTTATGTTATCTGTATATTTTTATTTAACACTGCTTTTTTCTTTGCAGTAACAGAATAAAATTATTTTAACCATAAAAAATAAAAATATTAGTAGTACTTTTTACTAATTATAGATAAATTATTTCTTGTTATAATGATATAGGGTTAGATTTACATGGGACATTTTTTCCATGAGTCATCTTTTTCTTTTTTCTATCTGAGGTCAATTATTCCTGGACCATTTATTCATAGGCCTTATTTTCCTCCACCATTTCTTATCATATATTTTATAACACTTAGGAAAAATATTTTCTTTGGAAAGGAATGAAATTCCTTGGGGTATGAAAGACTTAATTCAGAGTAGGCTATATACAGTTTAAGAATTGTCTATGTACTATATATCCATAAATATTTAAAAAGTAAATCAATGTACATGTCTACAAAAAGTTGTTTTTTTGATAATATACCAATATGATTTGACTCTAGCACGAATGCCCTCGTTATTGCGTAACTATAGCGTGGGATTAGGGACCCAGTAGTTCTCTACTGGAAAGAGAAAAGCAAGTCCTATTGCGATGTTATTCTAAAATATGCAGCAGCATCCTGTCTCCTATAGAATCATTTATACAAATATTTGTAATCCAAAACGCCACATTAATTCTATGCAACAAACAACAATAAGACTCTGTGTAGTTTTGTAAATTTTTCAGGCGTTCACTCCACCTTGTAAAAAAGGTACATAGTATCCTTTATGTTAGTTATGTTTACCTATTTTAAAATATAGAATGGCTGGGTAGCTCTAATATTGTTTAAATTAAATATATTATTTCTAATTTGGTAGTTATGTGGTATTTTATGGTATGTGAAGAAAATCCCTTTAAACTCAATGTTTAATTATGTTGTTATAAGAACCTTATGTATTTATTCATTTCATTTATTTAATAAACAAACAATGATATCAACAAATATATCCAGCTTTGGAGGAAACAATTACTATATAGTCTGTAGACGAAGAAAGAATAGTCTAGTCTTAGTATGCTTTAAGTTTATACTTTATGCTATAATACATACTATAACAATATCAGTAAACACCTAAAACAGTGAATTTGTCTACGATATAAAAAGTACAATCCGAAATATAAAAGTGTTGTCCTTGCCTATTTATTCATTTACTGAATATAAGACGAGTACATCAGTTATGCATTTAAAACTTTACTTAAGGCCATAGATATATATATTATATATGTATAGATATATATCTATATATATATATAATATATACTATAATATATATATATAGATATATATATATATATATATATATAGAACATAATATATATATATATAGATATATATATATATATACATATATGTTTTTTTGGATCAATAAAAGTTACTTTTCTGCTGGACAATTGAGAAATAGTCAATGCCTAGTCGTACAGAAATAGATTGTGGGGTAAATAGTTTGATCAGCTTTTACTTAACTCTTTCCATTGAACTGGAATATCTACACAATTCTTTGATATTTACTTAATTAATACGAGAAACTTTTTATATGTGGACGTTTTTTTTATTATAAGCAAACACCCAAAGAATCAATTGCATTCCATGGATTGAAAAATATATTGATGTAGGTAGTTCTGATTGATGACAAACATCAATATCAAAGTATCAATAAGTGTTATATATATCTCAATTTCTTGTATAATATTTTGCGTAGCAAATCTATTAACCTGTTTTAAACAATGTTTTATTTCGTTTGTATTTCATAATATTTATTCAAAAGGAACAAAGTGTCAAAAACTCGATTAATATTAATGGTTATTTACATGCGTCATATTGTAGAGGGCCTGGGAATATCGATCTTTTGCATGTTTGTTTACTGTGATGGACATTTTTAAATTACAATTCCCCAAATATATATAGTAATATAGATATATATATATAATTTTGACGATATATCATTCTTGTGAAACAAAGTATTCAAAAAATCTATTGATAATTTTATATATTAATTTCCAAAAAAATATGCAAAGTTGCCTTTTTCCAGTTTATAACTACTCTTTTTTACTTTTGGGCCGAAGCGCTAACTCATTCTTTATTTTTTGTAGGCAGGCATTGAATTAGCTTCGCTTAGAAGCCATGATGAATGTGAGTTTGCGAAACCGTATAATTACAAAAAATACTGGTGTTATCATTGAGAGTAAACATGCAATGACTCATTCTTTCATGATGCGCAAATGGTTTCTACTATGAATTTTTTATACTTTATTGATGCAGTTTGGTTTATATACACAAAAGACCTTGAATTGCGTGTGGGAGAAGTAGGGTACCCATAAAGGGCTACGGGTGACTTCTTACAAGCTATCCAATGGACTAAGTTTGGCTTTGTTTATTACTAGGGGTAGGAGGTATGGCATGATTTTGGGGTCAATCTTCAAATTATTATTATGTACCAATTTTTTTGGACCATATGGTTAAATAAAGAAGAATCCAAAAAAAAATTAATTTTATGCATTTTTGGCGGTTTGCCGCCCAAAAAAACCACAAAAACGATATTTGAACCCTGAGATACCTCTGAAAATCCAATATTGATCACTTAAGGCCGATTTTCTGGTCCACAGGCAACCCCCATTGCTATTAATGGTTATGAATATTAAGGGGAGTATGGTAAATCATTTTCCCATCAGTTTTGGGGTGTTTGGAGTCTTTCGGGCATAAAATTACCCAAAAATGGCCAAAAAATTACCGAAAATTTGCCCCAAATCTGTATTATCCCGCTATTGAGTACTCTGGCGGTCTCGAGACATTCCCAATGGCTATGAATTGGATGCATATAGTTTAAACAAGCATATCAAAGTATATTTCAGTATTTTATGGGTTTTGGGGTCCTCCAGGCATAAAAAGGGCCAAAATAAGCCTAATTTTACCATAAACAGACTGATAGGACTCATTGTATAGGACCTTAGAAGTTCTCTCAGTACTGCCTGAAGCTCTGAAGCAAGATGAGTTGGGTGAAGTAAATAAAATCAAGTTCTCAGCATATTTTTAATAAGCATCTGTGGACTGCAGTAATAATATTACTGCAGTTTTTTTGGACTAGTTATTTTATTATGTAAATAAAATTGATATATTTACATCGAACCCAAATCAAATGTATTATAAAACATAATTAAATAAGTTATTTATACGTAAAAATACACAAATAGTCATTATAATTTGAATTTTTACCTCAACAAAGAAAGTTCTGATTAAAATTACTGATAATTAAACAGATCATTACACTGCAATGATATTATATAATACAAATGACCTCAATTAACATCACTGATAATAGTATATATCATTATATCACAGTAAAGTTTATTATAACCTGATGGCAATTAATTAAAATCTTTAAATCTTTTAACTTAAAGTTTGATGTACACTCACTTGCTCATTTCATATATTTGGATAAACAGTTGCTGTTATAAATCTAAAATACTATTAAATTTCACCATTATAAATGTAACTAACTTTTTGTTTGTGTTGTGGGTCTGATTAATCGGTTATCGAATTTTCCAACTTCTTACTATCTTTATTATATCGTCACTTAAAAATTCACTATTGGTCGACCTCTAGTACAAGCTTTCAAGGATCTAGAGTCAATTGAATCATATAATTTCGCATCATAGGCCCTTTATGTATATTTGTTACAATCATTCATCGTCCATACCTAACAAATAGGATCCTTTATTTTTTGTTTTTTTTGTTTGGAGGGTCATTCAGTAAATAGATGATGACGTATTTATCTTGTCTTCTTGATATTTTACCTATGCCGAGCCTAACATTTTAGATTTAATCTCGTTTTGGATTTATTTAGTTTTTGAGAAAAAATATTTTTGAGTCTACCAATTTTAACAATTATTTAATTTTCCGGATTAAAGCTATGAATTAACGATGGACATGAATACTAATCGTAATTAAGACATTCTTATATCAATCATAAAAAACTTTATAAAACTTTGTGATAAATATATGTAGGCTGAATTAAGTAAAAAACACTGTTTATCTTGCTCTTAGACAATTTAACAGACCTGTTCTTCATAGCAAAATAATACGACATTATTCTGCGTCCTCTGAATGCCACAACTTTAAAACAGACCGATCACTCAAACAACACATCTTTTATTTTCTACTTTTGTATACGTATTCCCATAAACAAATCACATGGTTTAAAGCTGTAGAGCTTATTCATCGGATTTTTTCAATATATATATATATATAGATATAATATAGACATATGAAAATGCATTTCAAAGGTATATCTAAAAAATGAAGCAATAGATTGTAATATATTTAAAAGAATGTATGAACGCATGAATAACCCAACAACATATAGTTAAACGTGTGGTTTATTTTTTTGGCAACGCAGCCAATATTTGCAAAAGAATGATGCGTGTCTTTACTTCCGCTTCAAAAGGTATTTCCAGTTCAAAAATCCTCTTAATGATTGTAATTATCTATCTACTATCGTTTTAGGTAGAGGTATTAGGAATATATTTCCAATATTTTGAGGTATTTTCACCATCTTTTTAATTTACAAGTGAAGATATTTTTTACATCTTCAGTCATGATAAAATATATATAATATATGTATAGTTTATTAATTTAACTTAGAGATAAAATATATAGGGGATTAGTCGAGAAATAATTTCATACAAAGGAATCAGAAGTTTCTGATTGATAATATGAGTCCCAACTTTATTATTTCACCAATATCTATTGGATATATTAAATACATCCAAAAAAGAAAAACACATACTTACATTTATATACACCTGATTAGTTATGATACATGACTATATCTATAATAGTATTCGTTGAAATGTTTTCTCTTAATTTTATCTAAATACAGAAGATATTATTTTTTATCATGAAAACACAATTATGTTTTTTAAAGAAATTAAATTGACTAATAAAAAGTATGCCATTGTTTACGTAAATACGAGTATATATAATTTTGGTGAAAGAGAAACCATAACCATTTAATAGGTCCTTTATTTCAGTCAGTACATAAATACAATTATGAAGGGAAAAAATGCCAAGAGGGGTTGTAATATAACACTTTTGTATGTTTAATTAAAATTTGAACTAAATATTTCACAGAAATAAATAAAACTTAGCATAAAAAAGTACAAAACTATTTTATTGCTGTAAAATAAACTACCCTGGACAATGAATCTATAATAGTTTGTAGAGTTAAGTAAAACTACTTCTTTAAAAAAGTGTGGGCAATAGCTGTGTGCGTTAAGGCGGTTCAACCCTCAATGTTGGGGGCATAGGTTCGAATCCCGAGAGGGTATGGTCATTTTTGGTCTACGTCATTGAAAGATCCCAGGTTCGATAGACTAATTTTAATGCTATAATACTTATTTATAACCAGTCGAATGCAATTCTATCGAACCATAAAGGCACAAAAAACTACTACTTTTTAACAAAGTAGTGAAATATTCTCTTTCATTTTTTTACTATGTATGTATATTTGTAATACTTAAGTACTTTCTATATAATATAATAATAATATTTGTTCTTACGACCTTAAGATTCTGACTCGAGAGTAAGATGACTTTATTTACACATGTAAGGCTCATATGAAATACACAAAGGATCAATTCGTATTTAAATTATTAACAACCCTATTTGCACATTTTAATTATCTTCCTGGATATCATACTGTAATGTACGGGCGTTACTTGCTCTTTCCTTTAAGGAATTCAAACAAATTACGACTGGAGTATATATTGTACATACATAAATGTTCTAGAGAGTTATTTATCAGTCTTGTCATTGGTGAGAGGACCTATTTCCTGCTTCAGTTCATACATAATATTACTAAAATGCATGTAAGGGAGCCACAATGGAGTGTTCTCGTAATCAGTTGATTGGGAGTTATTTATAGCCTTTTGTAGAACAACAGTCAATATATGATTTTTTTATTCAATTTCCCTCTAATCATATTTTACAAATGTATCTGTACAAAATAGCTTTCAGCACTTCAATACCTACGAGATTGAGGAGAATCTGACTTTGTTAAACCAATTTTCATTACCTACGACCAAATTCGAGACTACTGATTACGTTAAGCAAAATCTCTGGAATTGCTAAGGAGCATTTCAAAATCACTGAACATCACAAAAGATGTATCTTCTTATATATTTATTATTAGTTATTTATATTATTACATAAACTGTCGATCAACATTAATAAAAAATACTTTGAAGCATATTACTTTGTAGAAGTTCCCTTCAAAATTTATAATTAACTATCGCTCGAAATACGTTGAAGAGTTTAAATGGATAAACTTGTAAAGATGAGCAACAGTCCTTGTAAAAATACTTTTCACTCAATCATTAAAATCAATGGTCTTCTTTTATTGCGAGTCCTCAACTTCAAGTTTTGTACGGTGCTTAAAGTGCCTCCCAAGGAAAAATGTCTTTTTGATAAATTTTATCAAAATATTTGAGGCTGACTGAATTCAATACTAAAAAAATTTTATGCTTATTGACGTTAAAATCTTTTCAAGTGGCACGAAAGTTGTTGATCAATTGTTATTATGCTTTTAAAAAAATCTAAAATATTATATATACATCACACTAAAATAAATGAAGTATTTATGTCATACTGTTAATATGGATGGAAGAACGTGCATTTCTATGTATTGCATTATTAGTTTAAGAAACGTACCTCATTTTATTTTATTTAAATTTAGTCTCTCTGAATGGTGTCTCATCATTCCAATAAATGTGGGAATCTAAAAAATGTCTTGCAATTTCTAACCTTGTATTCCAGATAAAAGGGGTTTAAATATATGGTTGAATGAAACAGAACGTTTATTGTATCAACTTAAAATTCTTTAAGAGATCCTATTTGTTAAAATTAGTATTTAAGTTTTCGGATATATTACGGGATAAACATAGATAAAATATCCTTAGATAACAATAGGCAAAATAACATTAAGAATTATATTTTGTCAATAGTAAAAAAATACTGACCAACTTCAGGTTTTATTTAGAAGGATGAATTAATTAATTTGAGATTGAGAATGTGTTTTTTAACACTACAAATAATTTACTGTAAATATTTGAAAGAGGCTGTTGGAGTTCCAATGGTCGAATAATTGCGATTTTATCATCAACGTAATATTAAAAATAACAAATATTAAAATGTTTTTATTAACTATGAATAGGGTATCATTTACTTGAATGATAAATATTGTTGAAATAATATAATTTCCTTGAGATTAATTATAAACTTTAGTGTTTACGTATGCCTTCTCTTTTACACACTCCTCGAGTTTAAGTAGCTACGCATGCTTTTCTTTTTTGCTTCTTGACAATATATATAAATATATTTATCAATAATTGAGGAAAAAACTTTGGATCTCCCTGTAGGCATGTAAAAGTCTACGTAGCTTTATTCTAATCATTTCCGCTTAGTAGGACCGTTGTTAGATACGCTAGGTGTACGTAATTAGGTACTTTCAAATACGTATAGTTGTTCTTCATGAATGATAAAAGTAATATCAGACAGTCAAGCTTAGACACAGACGTCACAGTGTCAAAAGACATATTTTAAACGTACACAGAAGTATAGTGTGAGAAGAAATATTTTATACGGTTTAGGTAACCATCACTTAAAGCTATATCTATACTTGATAATTATATGTGTATTTCACTTTTACAATCTTACGTCAACTAACTTTAAGAAGATATTTTTGATATGTGTGCGAGCATTCATGAATGTATTTGTGCAATACATACTACATCATAGCCATACACTACTAATATTTAAAAAATAGTGATTTTGCTCTATAATGTTCAATAATGGCTTATTAAACACTAATAAAATATTTTTAATCTGTTGCTGTATTATATTAACACTTAAAAAAGCATAAAAATTTCACAGCCTATATATATATATATATACATATAAATATATATAATATATATATGTGTATATATATATATATATATCAGGAAACGACCGGGTACCCTGCCTGGCCCGTTGTTTTTTGAACGTCCTGGCACGGCCCAGTGTCTAAAAATCACCGGCGGGACTTTATTTTCGTTCATTCGTCATTGTGTAAGTGATGACATTAAAAAAATATAATAGTTTAAAAAAAAAATATTTTTTTTTTTAAACGTCGTCACTTTTTTGGATAGATGTTTTCTAAAAACGTCCGTCACTTTTTAGAACGACGAAGGAACGAAAATATACTAAAGTCCTGGCCCAGCTTGAAAAATTAAGTCCCATCCCGGCCCGTGTTCCGGCGAAAAAAAAGTCGCGGTCGTTTTTATATTATATATATATACTTTTAAATGATTTGTATACTACCAATATAATTCAGAGCTTGAATGCTGTCTACTAGAAGAAGAGTAACAACAAATAAAGACCAAACCCTATTTTTTAATATTTAAAAAAAGATCATTACCAAAAAACATATCCTCATGCTCCGGGCTCTTCGTATCTCCTCTTTCACCTATGAAATATTTATCTATGCATGTATGCTTTTATGTATGACTCTGTGGCCGGTCTAAGTACGCCTATTTTATGTTTATCTTCTATAAGTTTTAATCGTGTTTATGGTTAAACACGGAGTGAGTCTTCTTTGTTGTGTCTTAGGGTTTTGTTACATACGTCTAGTCTGGGGCTTTGCTATGTATCTCTAGCTATGACTGCCTTGGAGTTATAAGAATTAACGGAATCACTTTTTTACAAATGAAGTATGTACTTCAACGATCCATTATCCTGCTGGGAGATGAAGAAAGTACATTAAGCTTTTGTAAAACCTTTCATTGTTTTGTTAGGTCTTTATTTTCAAAGGTCTTCCAATATATTTAAAAAAATATCAGGCACTATAAAATTAAATTATGCTTTCATTAAAATAAGAAAGGAATATTATGGATTAATAGTTTTATGTAGAATTAATTTATTTAGAACTATTATAATATATTAATTCTTATAAAATATGAGTAAATTGATTTTTGTTGCTATTTTTTTGTAATAAATTAAAGGAAACAGTCATAACATATAATTACAATATAAATAAATACTTTACAAAACAAATATATATATATACTTTGAAAAAATTAGGAATTTTGTCACTTCTGATCTCAAAACTTCTGAAAACGTTTTTGAAATTCCAAAGTCGCTAGTTTGAATTCTATAATAACACGATAGTTAAATGTTACATTTTGGAGAAATTTTGACATTTGTAGAAATTTTTTCATTTTTTAGAGCATTTTTAAGAAATTACTGTCACAATTGTTTATTCAATTTTGAAGTTTGGAAAACACAAAATTGTTAATATTGGTATGTTTACATCCTGTATAATTTTTTTGCTACAGTATCGTCAGTGCACCGGAAGTTTATGGTCAGTTTTGTATTCAACTACCTAATTTAAAAAAAATTAAGTATTTTTTTTCATTCAATATAAAACAATTGTGACAATTTTAAATGCGACCAACACACAAATCTGTGTACAAAAAGTCATAGTTAAAATCTCTTAATAAATATCATTCCCGTATTAATTTTCATCGTTTAAGGAATGAGTCGACCGGAATCCAATCCAGCTCTTACATTTTGATCTTTCCTTTTTTCTTGATGTAGTCTATAGACTTCTTCAAGTCCGTGCAATATGAGACCAAAATATTTGAATTATTTGTGGTTTTAATTACTTTTGTCGAGAGGAAAAAATGATTTATGGATCTTATGACCAACTACTTCAAAATTGTCATCAATGTCAGTTTGTTACCCATAATGTGTCTTAAATCATTAGGCATGAGTTTAATTAGTGTTGGTGGACAAGCCATAAGAATTTTAAAATCTCTTAATACAATATCAGCTCTAAAGTACCATTCATTTATCAAAAACATGAAATTCCAAACTTGATATCTTCAGGAACTAAAGTTCTCGAATCGATATGCGAAAAGTTTTTAAGTTTTCCTAAACTGATTTTTACAATCTGGAACAGCGCCAAATATATCACCCAACAAAATTGACAGCTCAATCAATAGTCAAAAACATTAATTAGTGAAAAATTGAGTCAGGGGGCATATTTAGTGTACAAAATATTTGCACTCTTAATGAGCCGATTGATAATTTTTAGTTTAGTGATTTACCCTCGTTTTTTCTGAAAAGTACATTGCGTTTATGTAAAAATGAGATAAAACAAATTAACGCAAATTACTTTTTTCAATTATTTTTTAATAATAAATTGTCACAAATATGTATATATAATATTGTATTTATATAGTAAATATAATATTTACTTACTATTTATCAATGAGACGACGCCGTAAGTCAGGTTGAAAATTACGTAGGCAAAAACTTGATGAATAAGAGTTCTCATTTATATTTATTATAGTAATTTAAGTTTGACTTTTCCCTCTATTCTTTGATGGAATTACATCTGAGTTTGTTGGTCTCATTTTATATCCGTGGCATATTACACAGAGCTATATATAGATGCTTAAGTAGAGAAAAGCTATGCGTATGCTGCATTTCATTCGTCCAAAAATAATAGTTTTAGGAATACCAAAGTATTTTAAGCTTAATATTAAAAATCTATACAGACAATGGTTAATATAACAAATCCAAGATATAAATTGCTCAAATATTTATATTATACAGTATAAAAATATATAACAACGAACTCTGAATATTTGCAATACAATGAAAAAAACCTAGACAAAAATGCGACATAGACGAGTCGTTCATTGGAATAGCTGATCGAATGGAGTGCTTGTCGTTAATATAGCAAGTAATCAAGGAATTTTAAATTGATTTGAGTGCAGTCCTTAGACAATGAATGTTGCCATGTCTTGAGATAAAACCTGTTTAGTTTTTTAACATTGGCACTTAAGTCTCAAAAGGACAATTGGCAAATGAACAGGATCTATTTTTAAAACGTCGAGTAAAAACCCTCAGTCTTTGCTTTAAAAAATCTCTTAATTTATACGTTATAAATTATGTACTTACACTTAGAAAACCAAGGTTGAAATAAAAAGGATATTATTATTATAAACATTTAGGTTTGCCAAATTATTTTTATGAAATATAATGAGAGGGAGAAATATTTTTTACGCCAAGGCATAATATATTATATGCCCCTTTAAAAATGAATTGCTGCCCCTTGTCTGAGAATGATATAAGTGATGCATATCTTTCATGTTT
>CP045897.1:10071238-10086446 GCA_013387185.1 Caligus rogercresseyi | reverse complement strand
GAAATAGAGTATTTATACCTCCGCCGAAGGAGGTATTGTTTTCACTGGCGTTGGTTTGTTGGTTGGTTGGTTTGTTTGTCAGCAGGATAACTCAAAAAAGTACGGCACGGATTTGGATGAAAACTTTGGGGAGCTGTTGGAAATGCCAAAAATAACAAGTGATTAAATTTTGGCATCTCTAAGTGCAGAATTCAGATGCAAAAATTAGCTAAATACTGATAAATATTTCAAAGTTGCCTACTCTGCCAATAGATGTCGCTGTGCTGTGAAACAGGGTGCCGGAAGCGTCTTCCTCTCGGAATTTCCGTCGAGGGGACCCTCCTCCGTCCCTCTACGCCGCCCAGTCGTGAAAAATCCGCCTCGGAAGGCTATAAGGGCCCCGTGACGGCGGAGGTTTGCCACTCTGAGTGTATATATGCCCTCTAGTTATTATTGTTATTAAAATTACTTCATAGACCCCAGATGGACTATGGTAGGGATCTTGATCCATACTTTGGCCGAACCCCAGTTTATTGAAACTCTCAATAAAAAGGAGCATCAAAAACAAATATACCTCGAAACAAAAATTGCCTAAAACTTGCATCAACGACATTATTATATATATGATTAGATATATATATATATATATATATATATTATATATATATATATATTAGATATATTATATATATATATATAATTTCTAAGCATTGAGAACGTTTGCTTAAAAATTTGCATGAAAAAGTATAAGTTAAAATTGGATAAGTACAAAAATAAAAAGTACAGAATATCTTGATTTATCTATTTATTCCAAAATAAACAACTCGATTCAAATACCAAAGATTGCTTTAAAATAAATCAAAATGTGTAACAAGTTGTCAAATAATCAATTCTGAACAAAAAGTCTATACGAAATTAGTATTCAAAAAATAACCTTTGCATTTAATGCCTCGTCTACGTAATCTTAATATTAATAAGGAAACTAGAGGCATATATACACTCAGAGAGTGCAAACCTCCGCCGTCATGAGCCTTCCAAGCGGATTTTTTCACGACTGGGGAGGCTAGAGAGAGACGGGGGAGGGTTCCCCTAGACGGAAATTCCGAGAGGAACACGCTCCGGCACCCAATTCACAGCACAGCGACATCTATTGGCAGAAGTAGGCTAACTTGGAAATTTAGTAGTATTTAGCTCATTTGGCGCCTAATTCTGCACTCAGAGATGCCAAAATTTAATCACTCTTCCTTTTGGCACTTCCAACAACTCCACAAAATTTCATCCTAATCCGTTCCGTACTTTGTGAGTTATCTTGCTGACAAACCAACAAATAACCAACAACAAACGCCAGTTAAACAATACTCCTTCGGCGGAGGAATGAATAAAAACGTGAGAAAAATATTTGTAGGAATAAAACGAAAGTATTATTTTGAAACGTGATTGGTTGAAAGAAAAAAGAGATTGATAGTAAAAAATAATTATGTACTGAAGTATCACTTCACTTGCGGCAATTCATTATAGAAGTGTTATCAAATGAAAAATATATATATATTTATTGTTTTCGCACAAACTTGTTCTCTAGAAATATTAGGTAGTGTAATAACATATACATTTATGATAAATATTTATTTATTACAAAACATTGAAATATGAAAAAATTAAAATATTCAAAAAGTTGAAACATCTTAAGATGTTTGATTCATAAGAATGCATTTATTTGTGTTTATTAGAGATAAATATTTTATATCTAATTTATTATTGATGTATGCACATTGAAAACCTTAAACTTAGGAGATCCTTTAAATTAAATGTCACATTATTTTAGCATATTATCTCATGTGTACGTATATGTTTAACACATATGCATGTGTACTATCTTGTATATGTTCTTCATCTTTTAAGTCGTTATATATAGAATGCTTCTATATACATATGATTGATTTGCTATTTTTGAGAGAGATATAATTCACAGAATAAACATTATTTTGCACAAGGGTGCAAATAAACCACTAATGAATGTATATTTAATATGAAATGGCGTTACTACCGGATAAAATAATGGGGCGTGGGGATTATCTGCAAATTAACAAACATAATTGCTGCGATTTCTTGAATTAAAAGGATGAATGTATAAATATAATTGAAATGAATAAATAATTGTGAGCATAGATGTAACAAAATAAACTTTGTTTCAATATAAATAAAACGCTAGATCAGAGCAAATTTTTTCCCTTTTTGATTTTACATGAGAATATTATTTAATTTTCATCTGAGATATAATTTAGGGTAGATTAGAAGAGTTCAAGGTTATTCAGTTCTAAGAACGGTAAAAATAATACATTAAACGCTCACTCATCTTGTATCTTTTCTCTCTCTATCTATTAATGTTCGGCACTTTGATGTATGTATATGAACTTTCATGAGCATGTTGTCTATGGTTCCTTCACACTGAGTAACAAAAAAAAATCCGGGAGAGTCACCAGAAAAGTCCATAAAAAGAGAAGTTTAAAGTTATGAATGAATATATTATAGCAATTGGATAAAAAGTACGTTATGTGATAATACTACAAAAAAATAAACGATTTGATCGTTTAGTGTTTGGGGTTAAACTGTTTGTGACATGTCTTTGTATTATTTTTGACAGAAAAAGTATTTGTAAGTACAAAATCTAGGATGATATTTAATCATTTTTTTATTAAAAAAGTACGAGCACAGAAACGGTTGTGTTGAAGCAGTCTTATAAGTTAATTGGATGTGTTACGTGCGTTATTCACTCTTATAGCGAGAAATTGTTACATTATAATAAAAACTGAGTACCAAATGTAAGAAAGTTGATATCTGCGTGCTTTTGATCCACTTAAAAGTACAGAAAGTTCCCCCAACCTTATTGCTTTTGTAAGGTTTATCTTTGATTGGTTCTTAAAATATTTTTGTTTTTATAAATGTCAGGAGCATATGGAGGCTAGAGATTTACGTGCTGGTAACGAGCCTTTGGGCAGACTCAAAACAAGAGTATTGTGAAAGGCATTGATTGGAGCAGGTCGGCCATCAAACGACTTATGATGCACAGAGGAAGAAGAAGTTGCCTTGGATTACTTTTGTTTGTGAGATAAGAGGGGTATGTGATAAATGTGATTTAATTTACATAAATTATAATACTCATTTTATCTCATTCTTAAAACAAGTTTTGTTTAAAAACATAGTACTTTATTTGATAAGATCCTGGAACAAAACAATAGTTATATTTATTTATAGTTAAAATTCGTCATTATGCGTAATCATTTAAGAACATCGGATTTCGAACACCTAAACTATTGAGTTCTGTAATCTACTGTAAATGAATCTTCACATATCGGCGTTTTAAATCTAGCGTCTATGGACTTTCTGATTCAACATAGGAAATAATATGGTTGAAAAACTTTCTCCAAAGAGCTTCTGACTCCAAGCGTGATAATTTATCATATTTGAATATTGAAATATATGTTTATTAGAACTCGGGTAATTGTGTTGTTTTTTGAGGGTCCAAACCAATCAATATTTAGGTTTGATCAGCCTCGTGTTCTACGTGTTACAATTCTGGTTGTTTGAGGTGTGAAATCTACCTCCATAGGAACATTTTTGCTTTTGAATGAGGGCGAGCTTAAAAATATAAAGGCATAACTCAAACAAGATATAGTTTATATTATTTTCCCATTCAACAATTTTTAGAGCATTCAATATATACTTTAGTATAGCTAAATGAAAAAAATGGTCTCATAAGCGAGTGAAATAAATTATAGGAGCTTGGTTTAAATTATTTTTTAATTGTTAGGTCCTCATTTTTCAAGTTATAGTATATAATTGGTTGACTTTATAATGATGTATTTTTAAATATGTTCAGCAGGGATACTAATTTAGAGTTAATATGAATGTTTACACAATAACATTTAATTTTAAATACGTTATGTGTTTACTATTTAAAGTGATTGCAAAGGATATCAAAAGATTTTATAGCCACAATAAATAAAGTTTTTTACTCAACACAAATATACTGAGGTCAAGCTTAAAATATAAGGAAAGAACGTAAACAAAATATAGTTGATATTCTTTATGTTTTACGTTCTTTTGGCATCTATATAATAATTCACCAATCTCTGTCCGTCTGTATGTCCGCACGCTATCTCCTCCCACCTTTATGGTCAGATTTGAACTTTGAAGGAACTTTGGAATCCTTGGGTCAAGACGGACCTAATAAAACTATTTGTAAAGTGATGGGACCATAAATGAAAAAAATCAGACCTTGTCTGATTTTACTACCTACTACCTAGAGGAAAAAAGAAAAGCAGGAGGAGGAGTTAGAGAATAGAAAAAGAAAAAAGCATCTCATGTGACTTAAAACATATTCTTTGTACAAAGTCAAACTTTTTAGAGAATGTTTGTACAAAAGAAATTATTTTCTCTCTCCTCTCTTATATTCTTTAAGGTCCGTTTCACTCACAAACTTGCTCCAAAACCTACCCATATCCGAAGGGCGAACATATGGGCGCCGTAGGCGGCCAAATATGCGAGTATTATTTATTCATTATATACTTACATCTGTACAAAATTAGAGTGATATATTTTAACCTAAATTCATCTTACACTCGATTTACTTATTTAAAAAGTTCTTTTGATCCCTATATGATATATACTCAAGTTGGCGTGTTTGTATCAATTATGAACTGAATGGTTAGAGGTTTTTGCAAAATTATTTCTAATATATATATATATCTATATATATATAATATATATATAATATATATATATATATATATATATATATAATTGTAGCAGTTATTCCTCTAGCCTGGCTAACTGAAAAGTACGTGCTTTGGACCTGTTTCCTCTATGCTGCCGATATATATTTCTCAAATTGTGCGATTATATTAGCAATTATGACATTAGCAGCATATTGATGTCGACTGCTGTGTAAACTCAGCCTTCTCCATTAAGATCAGTATTGTGATATTCTTGGTGTATATGTACATATGACTGAGTAAAACTTATTAAACCACGCGATATCGAGATCCAATCCTATATCAACATGTTCTGATCTCCGTTTGGGTCAACATTCAATTTTCTTAGTAATTGAAATATATACGATTATTTCACAATTGATAGTGGGGAAAATAGTGTTAAACCCCAAAAATCTATGCATATGATGCCCAAAATAAAATGAAAAGACCATAATATACTTTTATTTTATAAAGGATATGTGTAAATAGATTATATATTTTTGAATTTATTGATATTTATGTATTGCATATGAGTACATATATTAATACACATTTTAGGTTAAAGTTATAACACAAATAAAAGTCATCTCACATTAATACAAAATAAAATAGACAACGTAAAACATCCAGAAAAAAACACAACAAAATGGACAAATAAAAATAGTCCAACAATAAATATCATAATTTTCTGTAAAAATGATAAGTTTTTTGAGTTCCTTCGCTGCATCACCTAGCAGGATGGGTAGAACGTCACCACCTCTCCAGCAAACTTCCACATTTATGTGTGGAATGTTTTAATACAGACATTTAAAAATATGAATATGCATTAGGACTTTTCCTGTATGTCTTTAAATCTATAAGTTCCTCTTACATAAAGAACTTCATATGGTTAGACTTTCAACTTATTGTTTACTTATGAAAAATTACAAATTTACAAATGCTGTTTATAAAAATTAATACAATATGGGAATATACATATATTTCATATATATCTAGAACACCCATAGAGACAAAAGATATAGAGAGCTTATTCCCTTCATCTGTATCTTTGTGCCCAATATAAACAAAGTATATGCTACTACGTCATCGTAAGCTGATCATAAAGATAAATCTATCTCTATGATCAGCTTACGATGACGTAGGTCAAATTACTTTGTGTATTTTGACACACAGAATACAGCTAAACGTTGTTTCTCTTTTATTGAAGGGAATCAGCTCTCTATATCTTTATATCTCTATGAGAACACCCTATAAAACAACTACATATAAATACCCTCTTTCGGCTATCAAATATAGGAGAGAAAAAACACAAAGTCACAAAAACATCAGCTAGCCCAAAAACTTTGATTATTTATATATAATTATAAGACTTTGTATGTATTTCCTCATTTGGATATGTATGTAGTTATTTACAAAATGTAATATCACGTAAGGCACACATTCGAAGAATGAAGGTCAATAAGTCAAAATATTCCGTGATACATTCAATCATATTCTGAGGTGGGCCATGGTGTGGTCTTAGCAGCGTAATTGACCTCGCTTCCTCAAAGACGCAAGTAGGTAATAAGAACTACGGACGGCTAGAGATGATGATTATATATCAGGTAGGAAGCGGTCTTCTTAAGATAAAAAGAAATATACTCTAAGACTTCAAAAAGTGTTAAAGTATATTCACATAAATACAAACTCAAAATAATATCAATTCATATATTGATAAGATATTTAAAAAGAATATTACTTTATGGGGAAATTTATCAATTTTCAAATTTTACCTCTAAGGCATAGTTGTACTTCTTATCCTTTTTCTATCCTCTGAGTTTTTTAAAGGGTAAATTGCGAACGAGTATTTATTTCCATATGGATTTGGTTCGCTGTTTCAGGATGAGTGGATGTAGGGCAGGACCCCCCCTCCCGGAATAGTGGACGGCGGGGCGGATCGTGGGCAGACAACTGTGCATCTAAGAAATGAATGATTTGTATCTTGTGATTTGTGGCAGGTGAAAGGATTGTGTGTTGGATGTCTTGTCTGGTCTCTCTCTCTCTTTCACGGGAGTCCATTCCTCCCTCCTCCAGGGTGTCCGACACGTCATCTTTTTTTATGCAGACGGAATAAGCCAGGCAACCAGATTTAGGAGGGGTCCTTCAGGGTCTGTCTGTCTGTCTCCGACACATCATCCTCTTTGATGCAAAGAGAATAGGCTGAGCACCCTCTGGGGAGTCATGTCCTCCTAAGGTTCCCTCTTTGCTCCATGCTTGATCCGAGGCTGTGTCACGGTAAATTCTTGTCACAAATGTTGTGTTCGACGGCACAGCCGGCAGGCCAGTCATTAGGAATCCTGGATCCTCGGAAGATTTCCGGGAAAATAGCACTCAATTCCAATGAAAGGGGTAAAATTCCTCTTTATTGTTTACCTTTGTGACGTCAGTTTTTTTATCTTTCTATCTCACTGGGTGACTTATAAATTTCTCTAAAATAGGGCAAAATTGAGAGGATTTAAAAAATATTCATTTGCTAATTTTATTAAAATAAAGCATTTTATGGAACACCAAGCATATCAAATTAAAGCTTGATATTTTTTCTTCATGTTCATATGAAGTTTAATCATGTAAAACCTTTTAGTGAGGAACATGAGTCTCTAAGTAAAACCCTCCATTTTTCGTACAAAATGACATATATTTTAAATTCTAAATGTGCCATAGACGAAGTGAAAATTAAATGAGTACTTTGATCTAAGTTCTATCAAATCATTCCTATTTATTTTTCTATACTTCAGTCCTTGTATGTTAAAAATTGTTCTGAATCGAAAAAGTGTTGAAAATTTGAAATCCATTTTGCTCTGAATTTATCACTAACTTTTAAAAATGAATACCATATTCGGAATCAGTGGATAAAACTCTATAATAATTAGTGAAAATTAGTCCGACCTTAATTTTAAAGTTGATTTTTTTACCTGTGGTATTAATGTAAAATATGTTGATAGTTATATACTAAGTATTCAGAGAATAATTAGTTTCTCGAGGATGAGAAGTGAAGAGGATACAAAATATATCAATCGCATGCATGACTCTCCAAGATGATTTGGCTAAGGTTATACATTGCAATATATGTTTTTAAAATATTTTTATGACAGCATTTATACGTCAAAATTCTATAAGCCGTCTCTAATGGGCTGATTGCATTGGAGAAACTTAATTGTATCCCAAGTGAAATGTTAACAACAAACACAAAACAAAAGAACTTGAAGTCAATCAATTTGTAGTACAATTCCGGATCTATAGTGGGTCTCCATCGGTTTTTTGATATTTAATTACGGATATGGCTCAGAATGTCAAATCCTTAGCATTTATCTCGAAGGCACAAGAGACAAAAAATAATAACAATTTCCCATTATTTGTCATCTTATCTTGTTTTGATCCATTATCAGATTTCTTTATGAATCATATAAACTTCTTTATATTATAATTGAAAAATTATTGTCTTCTTAACTGTCATGACTTTTGCTTGGAATTTACATTTAAACGTCAATGGTTAATTGAACATATATATTATATATAATTTCATTTATTCAGTCTTTAAAATTTTAAATATTATATAATTTGTTACTATAAGAGACGATATTTCTCATCGGGGGAAAAACTATAAACAATATTATATCCAATTCATTATCTACACTTTATTTAAAATTATATTTTGCGTATAAATGCTAAGAATAATCAATTTTATTGGTATGATAATGTTTATCATAATTAAATTATTTTAGTCAAGTTACTGTCGAATTATGACTAGTTTAAATATGAATAAAAAGGGTTTTGTTAAATGTATATAAAATATGTTTTTAATGGGCTCAAGGTGCTTTGTACAAATAATAATACGAGGGAATGAACTCTTCTCTTCCGAAAAATATTCAATTATCATCATAAAAATCACTCTAATCAAAGTGAGTCATGGTGTTAAGCTCATGTTAAAGAGGCCAAATATGTGGCAAGAATTGATTACATATGGTATATAAAATAATTAAAGAGAACATGCATTGTCATTACCGTTAAGTTGATTAATTACATAATATTAAATGATAGCTCTGTATTGCATGACTGCCATATAAACGAAGAATATAACAAAAACGGTACTTGAAGTGAAAAAAAAAAAGTTTTCCTAATATCTTTTGTGAATATTTTCCGTATTTGAAGCAAAATTATGGAGCATACATTTATGTACTAATTCCTGGGATGAATCCTGATTACTCCTGTATTCATTCTTGTTATTTTAATTGATTGACGTGGAGAGTTCAAAGGCATGTAATGGTTTTTATGATGAAGCATTATTGATTTCATTGTTACACATAAAATATGTATGAAGAGGTGATATATATATATATGTAACTTCAAAAATTATTTAACTAAAACAATGCAATGCTATTCTAAAAAATACTTTCACAAAAAGTAATCAAACAACAAAATTAAAACGATAAAATAATACCTACAGCAGTAAATTTAAAATGCGGAAAATAATTGGCTGACTTCAAAACTGATTTTTTTTTGAAGAGACGAAGTAAAAACTTCAAAAGAGAAAACCTCCAGCTTTTATCCTCAACAATCAGGATCTTGATGGAGAGCGCCTGTACCGAATTGCCACTGATATGAGAATGGATTTCAAGTCTTCAGCATAAAAAGGTTCCACCGACGATAAACGTTTTAGAAGTAAACACGAAAGTGTAAATTTGGTGTTTGAAGATACCGTCTAAAGATAATTATAGGTACCACTAGTTTTTTAACTTTGTGGAAGTAAGTTAGGGGCCCTACTTTCTCTCCAAGCGATTTGTTATATTTTATAGATTTAATTTAATCATCCTCCATTCCACTTGTTTAAAATTGTTCATATACATTAAAAAAAACAAGCAAATATACATTCAGAAAATATTTAAGTACAAAACAACAATCAACATTATTATGATGAGATCATTTGATGTTTTTTGATCCTGTTGCTGTCGATGAGGTATTTGATATGCCGCTTTAGGTTTTTTAACAAACAAAGCCATATATGAGGCGTCATAGTAATCCAGAATAAGAGACCCTGCTGTTTTGAATAGGATTTCTACTACCATTCTTCTCCATACCTAAAAGTACATCCAAAGCCCGATCCAGATATTTGTCAAGGCCCAAAGAATTCCCCGTTTATAAAACTTTACAGATTACTCTTTCCACTAGGAACTGACTTTGTCGTGCGGGTGAGGTAAGAACGAGCCATTCAGCTACTGGTAGTGTTTTTCCAAATACGTTCTTTATGTTCCTCATGGTCAACTTCTTTAGTCTAAGAAAATATATCAGTGCCCGGATAATACTTTACACCTATCTGCTTCAAGTGATTAGTTATTAATTCATAAGGAATATTATTTATTTAATATAAAATATGTTTATAGACGAATATTGTTATTTTTTCCAAAATAAATCTACAAATCTGGCAAAATAGTCATTTCTATCAACATAAAAACCAGGTAAATGTGAGATTTATTTTTTTGCAAGGTAAAAACGCCATGCAAGTTTCACTTAATTAGACATGAATTAAACACAATATAGGTATGTGTTAAGTGATTAGCAATCAGTACAAGTAATGTATACAGACAATGTATGCATAACCTCTTGTCAATATATATGTTTTGTGAACATATAACATGATTAAACGGAAATGGTTTTTTTAGTTACTGTGAAATACCCATATTTGAAAACTAATATTCAACCACATTTTGATTTGATGTGGATATGGCGTGATATGTAGTAGTCCTAGGATGTTATTCGACTATTAAGGAATCTTATAGTTCTTATGTGATTAATAATGTGAAGCTTGTTAACTCAAAACATCAACTGTGCCCTTAACATCATAAATCACTATATGGAACCCCATATTTCTCCGGGTGATTAATAAAAGCCTTTAGAATTCGTATAGAAGGCTCTTGTCGTCCTTGCCTTTCCGGCACATATGTTCCACGTATGTCATCATGAACCATTTGTCAACGAAGACATCCCTCCACCTTTGATAATATTGGTTATGTGATTCTATACCAGAGTATGAGAATATATAGAAGACAACCATTGTGACATCCAGAAAAGGATATATATTACATTATAAAATTAATATATGATATACAGAGGTTTATTGTCAGATAAAAACTTCCAGTCATGTACCTACCTGTTTGGAATGAATGGAAAACAGCTTTTTTGTTTATATATTGTTATATTTGTTTAATATAATAATATGGAGGAAAAAATTGTACACATTAGCATCACCTTTATTTATTTTATTATTTGTTTATATAATAAAGAACTGGTTTTAGAAGAAAAAAAATAACCTTCCATAACTTTTAAGGTAGCTTTAGGGCAACGATATTTGTTCTTAGCGGGGGTACGAATTCAATTCAACTTCAGAGTGAGTACAAGTCTTGAGTCCGGTGTAAAAATTATACGGGAGTCCAAATCCGAGGTCCCGAATTTGTTATACAACTTTTGGCAATTGTGGCTCTGTTTTCTGATTCGGATATTAATAAATTAGCAAGTCTGAATCTCGAGTCCGATATCAATTTGTCAGCAAAGCTGAATCCAATATAAATTATCAAAAAGTTGAGCTCTTTATTGATTATTATATACAATTTGAATATTATCTTTATTTCCCAAGTGGTGCTAATGAAAGATAAAATTTTCTGAGTTGGGGTAATAATTTAGCTATAACTTTAGTATCAGCAAATGTATTTACCAATAATTCTCACCTGTTTACTATAAAATAATAAATATTTGCTAGGAACAAGGATCTTGCTTTCAACGTGCTATTAATAAATCTATATTATGTTTGGTTCTCTATAATTGTTGTGAAAAGATGAATTAGAAAATACTTCAAAAAGTTATAATTATTTTAGGGCATTTTTTTAATTCATTATCATTCATACAATAGAGTAACTTTGCGTTGGGAATAAAAAAAACATTGATAGCGCCAGAAGGATGAGAAAACCTTCCAAAACACTGTGGGGTTGAAAATTCTTAAAATATACTATACCTGATTGTGATTCTAAACTTGTAAAATCACAACAAATATTCGAGATCATGTTTATGATTCAAATCCTTAAACAAAATTATTCTGAGTGTCAATTTCCAATTCTTAATAAAAACGGATCACATTACCTCGAGTTCGACTCCGTGTTCTTTAAAATTCGACGAGTCCTTGGGTCCCATGAGCTCTCGTTTTACACTAATATTATAGATTAAGAACTCAATAAACATTGTGCTGAAAAAATTGCCAATTCATTTATTAGTGTATGAGTTTTATTAAAAAAGAATATCTCTTATTAATATGCCGGGTCATCAAAAAGTCTTGTATCACCTCTTTAATGGCGAATTGAAGAGATGGGGTGAATCTGATATAAAGTCTTGCTTTGGAATGTGTTCCTCGGATATGTGTCTTGTTTTTGAGAGACGAAGGAGAACATAATAGAGAAGTAGCCACTTGCTGCTTCGCCGTGCACACCCAACTCAGACATCGTTAAGCAGCTCAAAGTGAGGCATCACCTTTTTTCGATCAAAAAAACTTCTTGATGATGGTGTGTCTCTTAAGATTCGTCCAAAGAGCGAAAGGCTAGTCGAGTTATTACAAAGTAGATAAAGGAGGCCTTTGAAGCGTTGCATCCATGACATGGCCGGGTTCGCCAAAAAACAAGGGTGTGGCAACATCTAGGTTTCTATTGCCATAAATGCTGTGGGGCATGTCCCGGAGGTTAATCAAGAAACCTTTTTTAACCAAGAATTTGAAGACATCTGTGAAAAACGCAGCCAACTGCTCCTGAATGATATCACCACACACCATGAATACATGCGTCCTCTACTTCCAACAAAGATGTCGACTCTGCAGAATCAATAAAAAGTCGGAAAAATCGCACAGTGACTCAGAGGAACCGAAAAAAGACAATTTTCTTTCTCCGATATGGTGTGGTCCTTACAGAATACTTTTATATATCATGTACTAACAAGAAAAAAATAATTCATGTAGAAGGAGTCTATTTATAAATATAAAGGATATCCACTACTCTAACGGGTCCATGTTGCCAGAAAGTTTAAAATATGTTAAAAAGATCTTATCCGTATGATATCTATTTTAGACCCAAAACTGGACAGTAATAAAAATATCTATTATATTACTTATAAGAACGACCTGAAGATATGATTTTGAAAATTGAATAGACATTTCCCAATTTTAAAATGTTAACATTTATACGAAAAAATATTTTTTTACAAAAAAGTACAATATAAGAACTTCCACTGCATTCCATGAAAATAAGACTTGTTATGGAAAAACAATATAATTTATAAGAGACATCCAATCATTTCGGCTGCTCAAACCTGCTCCAGCATTAAGAAACAGTTTTTTTTGGCAGGAATAATCTTGTCTTCTTGGCTTGCCTGTACCGATAACTGCAGGAATACTCATAATTTTACATGCCTCTTTCCAAAACTGCATGTACATTTTACTGTTTTCTCCATCTTCAACATAAAACTACGCCAAATTTGGTTTTTATAACACATATATTATATTCAATTTTTACAGCGTAATTGAGCTACTAACAAAATGTCATTCTGTTTCAAGAATGAATGAATGAAAAATATATAATTTGTTGCTATGAAGTCTCATCCTCTTGTTTTTAAATGCCTTCAAGAAGTCGAAACCAAAAAGATACAAAATCTGTAAGGAAGTTAAAAGCTTACTGATTAATTCTTAATGTTGTTTAAAATGTTAAAGTTATTTTTAATGGTTCTTTTTATATTTTTTATATGGTTTGACAGAATAAGTTTTATCTGGATTTTGATAGACATAAAAAAGATTGGATTATTATCAGGATGTGCATTAAATATGAATAATATCTACATGTACAAGTTGATATACACAAAAAATTACCAGCTAGTGATATACCGATCAGAGTAACATGAGTCTTTTTTATCCCGGAAATCGATTGCAGGTATGGAAATTATTAGAGACCGCATAAACCCTTTATCTGTAAATTACCAGGCATTTAATTACTTTTCCGCTTGATAGCCACTTTGGTCCGGTCAGAGTGACCTGAGATTATTTTACCCCTGGAAATCGATTTACTAGGCAAAAAAAACTATTTAGACTATTTACACTTCTTATCCGTAAATTAATTAGTTTTTTCGCTTTTTGTCCCTGGAGCCACTGTGAGTCGTCCAAAGGCTGGTGCACTTGCACACAACCACAGGTATGTGCAGGAAAGTATATAAGAAAACATGAATTCTGTCCCATGAGTTACTGGCTCGCCAGAACCCTATCTTAACCTCCTAGAATGCAGCGTCTGATGCATATAAATTCAAAGGCCTGATCTGGACCTCAGAATAGTGTCAGCGACCTGAAGTTCTCCGTGGGATAGCATGGCAGATCATGAAAAAGGAGTATATAATCAAAGTGCGCTCACTTCGGCTGCGACCTAAAGGGATGCCAATTTACTAGAGGAAGTAATAAAAACAAAATATTAAATCCTTCAAAGCAAATCCCAAATTATCACATAAAAATATGTTACGCGTTATTCTGATATTTGATTTTAGACATATAAAAATATATTTGTCCAATTAACTGTCGAATATATTAATTATAAAAAGTTTCGATGTAAATACTTGGTATTGACGATGAAGCAAATATATAATTATTCTGATTGTTATCAATCGTTAAACAATGTATATTGTTACCATAATAAACTTCAACGAGGTTTTTCTTATTTGCACGATTGAAGTGGTGTTCCTAATTTAAAGTATGCGTTGTAAGGTGCAAAAAAAAAATGTAATGTCATGATATTTCACTTTAATGCAGTAAATTATTACTATTATTATAAGCAAAATCGATATAATTTTTCTTTTTTTGGAAAATCGTTGTGTAGGGTGAGAACAACTTCCTGAGGAACAAGAAGACAGCAAACACGCTACACTCATCAACAGAATGATAGAGGCCTTTCAACAATTCAGGTTTGATGATAAGCTATAAGAATCACTTTCTATTTCCAAATTGGACATGCTTCCTTAAAACCTTCGGGCGATGAGCAGAGAGATAAGTTCCATCAGGGCATGCATCAAGGGAGACGGGATGCTGTCAGGCTGCAGACTACAGTAGTCCATCACAAAGTCGAAACGGCCCGGATCCATACACACGACCACCGCGATATATGAGGGTCGCGAGTTAATATATATTGAAATTTAGAGAGATTTGACATCACCCGCGTTTAAACCTACGCCCTTTTGCCTTGTTGTAGTATGTGGCGTCTGAATACATGTACGGGCCGGACCTTTTTTTTGGGCTGTCATCTGTTTCGAAGATTACTAGTTTTCAACCTCAAAATCTTAAAAACCACTGAATATGTCTTAATTTAGTACCCCACAATGTAAAACGGGAGCCAAGCCGTCGTCGCGTAGTAAAAGAACTGCGAGATGTCGAGGGG
>CP045897.1:10059933-10071138 GCA_013387185.1 Caligus rogercresseyi | reverse complement strand
ATTATATTTGTAATTTTTAAAGGTTTTTTCACATTTCAATTTAAATAAGTGTTTGCATGATAGTTTTTTTGCATCGTTTGGAGTGTACAGGTATGTAATATTTTCTAATTTCTTTAAATCAAGTCTAGCGTAAGTAAAAAATCCATTATTAAAACACACTTTTCATGTTTAATGAACCCATGACATTCAATATTTTTGCTTTATGTCGACAAATTAAATTTTTTATCATGGACCTATATATTATCAAAAATATTTAATATTTACTGATTGTTAAGTTAATACTTTATCTAACAAAATCATGAGTAAAAATATTATAATATTTTGAAAATATTTAATATCGTAAAATTAAACACTGAAAAAAGCCCCTTCAAAATCCATTTTGTGCCATTGGGGTAGATTTCTATCAAGTCAATATTACATGTCTACTAAGCCTTCGTTTGATCTAAAACTTTTATTTCAAATATAGCATTGAAGGAATAAAAAAATGTTTCTAGTGTTTCCTATGATTTTCAGTGTGTTAATTTTTTTTTTGGGTTAGAATTTAAGATTCCATCAACACGAAATGAGGTCGAGTATCGGATCCAAGGCGAAATCGAATTAGTAATCCTTGCCAATAGCATTTAGCAAATAGCCACTTACACCATTTACTTTAGATCATTATATTTTGGGAAGCCAGTTGTTGCAATTATTACGAATTGCTGGAATCTGCTTTGGTTATAAGGATGTTTGATTACTATTACAAAAAATCATACTCGCCAAGAAGTTTGATTGTTTTCTTACAGGTTGTTTGAAAGTAAAGGAAAATAAACTTAAGAAAGAGGCGGATCCAATGGACTCTCTTAACAAACACACCAATATTGTGGAGGCACTTGACCATTTCAAATTAATCTATGATTCTAAATTATCAATTCATATTCTTGAGAAGAATATTATCTTCAAAAAATGAAAATGATCATAAACAACATGATCATTTCATTAAGATACTGTTTTACATCCTTCATGAATTGTCTATCTTATATTTCACACATCCTCCTACCAATACTCCTCCAAAGATATTTTAATTTATAATCCAAATATCATCAAATAAATACCAGGGGCTGAAGTATGACGGATTAAATAATTTTTTATACCATAAGCTAGATGCATACTTATGGCTATTAAGTTTTAGTTAGAAACTATGCAAAATATGACTTTATTACAAGCCTATGAGATTGGGAGATATCAATGGAATTGAGCCTTCTCATCTAGGATGAACACCCTTTAACACATTGCTTATGTTACTTCTTCGTATAAATTATTATAACTTTTAATATTTTTTTTGTTAAGAATTTAATTTATATTCTTAATTGTTTATTGCTGTGCTTCGTTTATTTTGTCTATATGGTTCGACAGAATTGCATCCGAGGGGATATAAATAAGTATTATAGTATTAAATTAGTTTATTCGAACCTAGGATCTTATCAATGAGATAGACCAAAAATGGCCATCCCTCTCGGGAGTATTCGAACCTGCGACCCCAACATTGAGAGTTGAACACCCGTAACGCACACGGCTATCGCACTCTCTGTCTTCGTTTTATAAGGGCCACCATATGGTTGATTTTCAGCAAGTAATAATTTTAAACTATAATGTTTATTTATGTATTTTTTTTATTCAACAGTTCATTTTATTATATGTACACAGAATACATAAAAACCTAAGATAATGTATGAAAATTCATATAAGTAAATATTTTAATTTACAATTTTATCGTAGGGGTTGAACTAAAAACACTATTTTCAATCAATAAAATACAATAAAAATCAACTGACATGTGTACTAAAATATTTAACATAAAATTTTGAGCTTTAAAATGGCATTACTTGCAATTCTTAAAATTCTTTATTATTGTAGATAATGTCTTCCGGTGGATGGATGCAAGGGAGGGAAGTTATTTTTTTACGCAATTGCTTATCAGAAATAAAATTAGCCCCCCCCCCCTCACATAAATACACTTCATAAAATTAAATTCTTCACAAGAAAATCCCGAGCAAATAGTCAATTCACTTTTATATGGAATAACAAAATTTATTTTTCTTATATTGTGTTTCTAAGAATTTCAGCGTATAATTAATTTTATTTGTTTTTACGATGTTAAATTTGATACATATGTATTACATGGATAAAGCTTATGTTGCTTATGGTGCGAAAAAAATAGACCATAGCACTTTTATTTGTTCTAAGGATTTTATATCATATAATTTGAAAAACTATGTCATGAAAAATATTTATACCAACATATAATGGGAATCAACATCAAAAATAGGCCGAAAAGTGAAGGATTTACAATAGTTGTTAGTACTCCGATCGATTCTCAAGGAAAAAGGCATCAATATAAAAAAGTGTATGTTTTATCCTCTCTGATGATTTTTTTACTTATGGCTAATGGTGAATACTTCTTATTTCAACATGAATAGATTATTGACATGGCCTTTGAAAGGATGACATATTGATAATATATTGGATAAATTGCAATCAGTTTCTCAGAATAAGCCCTCCCAAAAATCAAGTCTCAAAAAGAAAATATACTTTTAGGTTTATATTTTCACTTCACAAAATTAACACCACTGTTTATTCTTTTTGTTGAAACAATGCCAATACTTAGTCTTTTTTTCAAAAAGACTTTATTGATATAAAGATATTACATACAAAAAATATATAAATAAACATTATAGATTAAATTAAATCTCAATCTAGCTGTACTATCTACATAAATTAATTATAAAAAACTTTAAGGGAACAAAATTGTAATCAAAATAAATAATGTCGCAAATGATAAATAAAACAACAAAGATTAAATATAATTATGTTGTTTGTCATTTGGCAAATTTCTGTATTGCCTCATAATCCATTGTAGAAATTTGAGATGTCCGGCGGAGCAAGACGGATAAAATCGTACCAGATCCCCCACATATTTCCACGGAATGGTATTGAACGTAGGGATCTTCAGTGTAAAGGCCAGGCATCGCGCTGCCGTCGAAATCATGATGGCCCGAATGTCTTCAATAATAATTATTCTGTCATGAGTTATTTTCTCCGCCAGATAGCTGCGAATACTCGATTAAATTAGCTCCATAGCTCATGTTTCGCCGGTGCCTTTAGGGGATTCGAACTTAGTCCGAATATAATTATGGCCCTGACAATTATATGACTCACATTTGATTATTATTATTATACAAAATCCATACTAAAAATCTAAGCCTAAACTTCCCTTAACAACATTCGTTTTTTATATTTGGCTTACCGGAAGAGCAAAAACTTGCTAAATAATAATCTAATGAAGAGATGATGACAGTGCATTTTTCCCTTCCTCTTTTTAATTCATGGATGCGTTCTAAAAAAACTGCCTTTGAAAGAGATGAAGTGAGAGTAATAATTAAGTGTGAGAATTCCATAGAGTCATATAGTCCACAATATATATATATTCAATGGAGACAACGAAAATACATTTAGTATTTAATACTGCAACAACGTCATGAGGAAATGATTTTTTTGCAGTTAAAAAAGTGATTCGATAAATTTAAAAGGATAGTAGTCATTTTTAGAGAGCCTTGAAAAATAGAGTATCTTGGTCGCATGAAATTTGAGACTTGATTGGGTAATTAGGCTGCTGTGGGAGTTGTGCATGGTTATAATTAAGAAGTGATGGCCTCCATATTCTCCTCCTCTTGTACGAGTAAGGAATAATTTAAGAGTCTTTATACTTCCTCCTAACCCATTAAGAACTTTAAAAATATATACTTTTTCACTTGATAATTATTATCGTAAACTGAAATATTAGTACTTCCCATTGGCATAAACGTTTTGTTGTCAACAATTAGTAAGCTATCTAGCCAAAAAATATAATTGATTATAAAACTTTTAACAACTAAATTTATTCTAAAAGTGAAGCTGATAAAGTAGGTTTTGTAGCGATATTTTATTGGTGGTTGGAAAATACACTTTGATTATGTTTAATTTCTCATTGTTTGTTTGAATGAAATTTTGATTAAAGCTTGCTTGTTTGAATAACTCTTATAAAAGAAATTATTTTTTTCTTTATTATAAAACTTATGTTTTATTTGTTTTCATTAATGTAATGCCGTGAATTTCTTGAGGGGGCGCAGAAGTTGATATAATCATAGTTGTTGACTCTGCTATGTTCTATAGAGTGTAAGGATAATTGAAGAATAAACACAGGTGATATCCCGTGGTGTTCAAGGAGCACGTTTTTCCTGGCTCACCCTGTGTTATACGTACAGTAAATATTCATCATTAAATAATTATTATGATTATCTGTAAAACAAAAAGTAACAAAAAGTGATTGAGTGGAAATATATATATATATATAGTATCAATATATATTATTTTCAATATGTGAATCATTTATACTCAAAATTGTATGTAATACTGATTTAAAAATAAATAAGTAAAAATGAAATCACATGGATGAAAATGGAATCTTTGTAGAGAGGATATTTGGAACCTCTTACGTGATATTTTTAAACATTTGTTTTTTTGGGCTACAGAAAACATACATAATCGCCAACTACCATTTTCTCATTGTCAATGTAATAAGGCAATCGTATTTACCCAATTTCAACATAATATATATATATATTAATTTCACTCAGCATCTATTTGTTACTTTTTTGTTTACAGATAATCATTATAATATTTAATGATTAATATTTACTGTACGTATAACACAGGGTGACCAGGAAAAACGTGCTCCTTGAACACCACGGGATATCACCTGTGTTTATTCTTCAATTATCCTTACACTCTACATATAACATAGCGGAGTCAACAACATTGCTCGTGTTTTCGCCGGTTTTAATGACTCCTTTTCCTTATTTAATATTTTTTCAGCCACAAGAGGCAGTAAAACCTCTTTGGCATACTGTTTTTGATGAATGAATGATTTCGAGATGCGTAAAATGTTAACATAATCCATGTGAACAAGTATCCCTAAAAACTAATTTACAAATATCTAAATTCCTTTCGACCATGAGTTGAGGTCAAGTACGCGCAGTAAAGTTGCGAATATGAGGCTCTGACGTCATAGGTCAGATGTACATGATTTTTTACTCCAGGGATTTATGTTTTTAAATTGATTGATGACGTCAAGGGCCTCACCAGTCATCATGACCTCAGCGAGCGTGCATTGGTTTAGTAGGAATAAAAAACAAGAAAAAGGATTTATGGCTTATACTATCAAAAACATTCACTTCATCCTGCTTACAACAGAGTCTCTAAAAACCTCCTCTTTCTTCTGCCAAAAAGTAGCAGCTCGGATATTTTTAAGTAATATATAAAATATATAATATTTTTATATATAAACAATGCCAAATAAAGTTTGGAAGAGCAAATTAATTGAAGGAATGATCATCATTTCTAAATTAATGACTCCTCCATAAGAGTCACTTTATGTTGTCGATAGTTTGATATATATGTTACTATGCAATCATATTACTAATGGCTTATGTTGCTATGGTTCAATGTAGATGAAGCCTTCGTGATGGTTCCATATTAAATATTTCCCTTAATGAATTAATAGTACCAATCACTCACGTGCAAAAATATATAGATAAACATATAATCCCAACATGCAATTTGTAATATTCTCGAGGATCTTCATGGAATCAGTCTATTTTTAGTCTCTTTTGCGACTTAAGATTCACAATATTATCAAAAAGTATGAAGTGTTATTAATATATCCAGTTCATGCATTTGATATGAACTAAGAGTTATGTGATCCGTCCACTATAAAGCATATTTTTAATGTTATAATGGATTCATATTTTTGAGTTTGATGTAAATACTTTTTCCCGGTTATTCATTAATATTTCTTCTCTTTAATTAAAGTGTAAGAAAATATAATATATAATTCAACATATAAAATAAAAATGTAAAAAAGTAAAGCAAAATAGATAATAATCTTTTATTATAACTATATTTGAATACAAGGACTGCCAAATTACTATTAAATTAGGATTACTGTGAGGATTTAAACCACATTTTAAAGAAACAACATACCTGACTCAAGGCACTTCTAGAACATATTTAATTTCATTTACATTTTAATAAGCTAATATACTTCCAATAGAAATGATATGAGGCTACCGCAATGACAATTTATTATGGAAATAAAGCCTAAGGAGATCTTCTAATGTGTCTGAACTAGTTATTTAAGAAATAAAGCCAATTGATGTTTTTCTTGCGTTTGGAAAAATTGGATTTTTGACTAATGAGTCACGTATTAAGAAGGTTTAAAAGTTACTCAATATTTGGATCGTATATCGTCTGGTTGTTCAAATATGATGCATGATGTGTTGAATGTCTTAGTTCGCTCAGAACAAAAAACAACATTAAGTTGACCTTTATATATAGTAGTCATATTGCCATTAAAATGAATTAGGATTAATAAAGCCATTGGCTGGAGATGTATTAATCTGAATTAGGGGAGACCGGGACAGTTGCAACAGGGCCCTTTTGTCCAATCAGGAAGTAGTGTTTAGTAGTACTCCTTTTTCTCTGCAATGGAGGGAGCTCTACTGAGCATGTGCAGTGTGAGTGTCATCACTCTAGCTTGCTCCTGATTGGATAAAAGGGCTTTGTTGCAACTGTCCCCTGTTGCAACTGTCCCCGGTCTCCCCTACAATTATTCATAATTGGGAACTATATACTAACATTTTTTTAAATACAGATGTGTTTAATAGTAACTCTTTGTTTTAAATAATGATTACCATATTTAGTTGTTAGTTTTTTTCAGTTATTTTTTATTTATTCGGTAATCTGTGAAAAATTTATACAGTATTAAAAAAAATAAAATATGCAAAAACACAGTAAAACTGTTCAGGGAGTTGCAAAAAATCATATTTACTGATGTGATTTTTCATACTTTATCTTATGTTTTTTATGTATTCTGTTGAATATATCATAAAATTGATCCGTTGAATAATAAATGAAAAAGAATCACAAATGAACATTTTAGTTTACATATACTCTCCTGAGGAGTAACCTCATAAAATAGGACACATTATTTATTAAATTTGTTTTTGCTTATATGAGTTTATAGAATTGCATTAAGTTGTCTGGGTTTTCACAATAAAACCACAACACAAAAAGACAAAAAAACCACTCTATCAGTTGAGCTACTTTGCATAATCCCATTTTTAATGCATTGTCTCTAATTAGATTCTTGCTATTCAACCAAGAACGAATCCAAATATGTTAATACTTTCAACTTTATGCTCATAATCTACCTTCAGGTATACAAATGAATCAACAGCTTTATAAATTCAAAGTAATAGAGATTTATTTTAATATATAGGAATCACTTAGGGTGTTCTTGGTAACTTATATAATTTATGATGCAAGCATTTATAATCTTTTTTTTTTGCCTATATGGTTCGACAGAATTGCATCCGACTGGATATAATAAGCATTATAGCATTAAAATTACTTTAAAACCTTCTGGAAGGTCATGACCTACACATGGTTCAAACGTATTTTTGAGCAGGTTCGGTGTGGGCTGAGCTTTTAAAAACAAAGATTTAGCGATTTTAAAGTAGCGATATCGAAGATGAAAAAGGGAAAGGTCCCCTTGACGTCCTTGAGAGGTCCAAAGAGATTAGTTTTCTTCTGGCTGGAAAACAAAGATGTCAACAGAGAGATATCCCATTTAATATTAGAAAAAATGAAATGGCAAGAGCCAGTTCAGGGGAATGATAGACTATTTGCATTGCTGATACATCTATAAGAAGAATATATCCTTTCTGGGGGAAATTTTTAATAAAGGAAATAATTTTACACTTAGTGAGGTTTTAGAAAGGGAGAAAATTTTAAATACATAAGTTTAGGAAGAGAGAATTTGTCCGAGAAATAGTTTTTATGGCTTCCTGGGAGGGGTGAAGAATAGGACCCTGAGAATGGGTTTACTTAAAAAAAGGCAGGACAAGCAGTATTTAAAGCAAATAGAGATACGAAAGGATTTATACAACATCCTTCACCAGCGGAGACGGTGATTAGACATCTTAACACAAGTGACTTAAATCATACGCTATTCTGGCTGAAATATAGAATTATCACAAACACGCTGTCTTTGGCAGTGTTTATGGAAAAACGCAAGAAGAAAGGATGTGCTTTTTCTGTAAGCATTCTTTAGAAACATCAAAACATTTTTTATTCGAGTGCCCAACCATAGATAAAATTTTATACCAAATAAAACATTTATTTTTACTCTCTTTTTAATTTATTCTTAAGGTCAAAACAGTTTGTTTATTTTTATATAGGCCCCCACGAAAATGAAATAAATTATGTTACTGCAAAATTGCAGTTTATTATATATAAATTTAGATGTGCAAAAAATCCTCTTCCAGAAAGTTTTACCACCAATATTAATTTTATCGTGAAACATAGCCCCTGAAGCACGCCATGTTTGGTTGTTCTTCTTTATTTTTATGTCATGTACATTAAGCCTATTACGTTCATTTACCAGTGTTTGTTCTCCCTAACTTGATATTGTATATAACATAACCAGATTGTAAAACTATAATTGAGAAATAAAGTTAAATTATGGAGGAAAAAAAATTAGTCTATCGAACCTAGAATCTTATCAATGAGGTAGACCAGGGGTCGGGAACCTTTTTGGCTGACTGAGCCATAAATGCCCATTTAAAAAAAATAAATTTCCGTGAGAGCCATACCATTAAAATGATACAAATAAATGTATGTATTTTTTAAAAGACTCAATTTTAGACTGTAAGAATGTATATTATTTTTAATTCGGTGTTTTTTACATTGAAGCCAAGAAGTTAATAAAAAAAAAAAACTGCTCACCATTAATGAGACTTCTGGGACTGCATCGTTTTACTGATGGCTTTGTAGTCAAGCTGGTACGCGGTGAGGTTCAGCTTCATGCAGGCGTTGAGGCTTCGTCAGTTAGACGTGACCTTAGATTGGTCTTGATGGTGTTTGAGGTGGGAAAATGACTACTCACATGCATCGTAGATCCAAACATGGTCAATACAGCCACGCTCACTCGCTGCAGTGTGCTGTATGTGACTGGCAGCGCGTTCCACGTTTTCCACGATCAGGTCGTCTGCGTGTGTTAAATTTTTTAATTTCTGTCCACTTGTGTTGGGGCCAGCTCTGCTTGCTGCCGTGCAAGTTTCTCCAACTCTTCATTCAGTGACTTAAACTTTTCACCCACATGTCGGAGGCCTTCAGATCAGCAACTTCAAGCTCAAATTCCTCCGACAGACACTCCAGGGATGTACTGAGCTTGCTGCATCCAGTGCGCACTCGTGGGGATGAGTAATGAATTGAAAGAGAAGGGTGTGCTGACGAAAATCTCCAAAACTTGCTTTGAACGACTGCAACAGATCTGATGTCGTGTTGGCTAGTTGCTGAGTATCAACATGTTGAGAGGGGTCACTTGCTGTGCAGGCATCTTTGAATTCCTTCATTTTTTCGAAGTGCAGTAAACGGCCCGTTTCAATATCAGTAATGAAGAGCTCCAGCTTGTTCTCGAATGCAAACACAGCTTGCTGAAGGGTTGCGACGGTATTTCCAATGCCTTGCATTTTCACATTGAGTTGGTTTAGGTGTGCAGTCATGTCCACAAGGTAGTAAAACTTCAGAAGCCACTCGGTGTTTTTTAGCTCGGGATGCTCGACACCTTTCATGTCCAGAAAAGTCCTGATTTCGTTCAGGCAAGCCGCGAAACGGCTGAGCACCTTCCCTCTTGACAACCAGCGGACATTGCTATGCAGGAGCAGGCCAGGGTAGGCATTTCCAACTTCGTCGAGCAGTGCTTTAAACTGGCGATCGTGCAACGCTCTGGCAACAATGAAGTTGACCACTCGGATGACCAGCGACATCACCTCACCAAGTTGCTCGCCACACATTTGCGCACACAGTGCTTCCTGGTGAAGAATGCAATGAAGACTGAGGATAGGTCTGTTTTCATGTTGACGAAGAAGGGCCACAAATCCCCTGTTTTTCCCCACCATACATGGAGCACCATCAGTACACAGAGAAATTAGTTTATCCATGGGTAGATTTTTCTGCTGGGCAAACTCCATAAACGCCTTGAATAAATCTTCCCCTCTCGTTGTTCCCTTCATTGGCAAAACGGCAAGACTTTCTTCACGCAGTGTGTCACCGGCAACATATCTTGCAATTACACTGAACTGGGAGACATGACTTACGTCGGTTGACTCATCCAGGGCGAGCGAGAAGTAGACCGCTGTATTAATGTCCCTCACTTGTGTTTCCTCCACTTGATTTGTCATCATAATGGCGCGATCGTGTACGGTTCTTGCTGACAGGGGCATGTCTTTTATTCGCTTCATGATCTTTTCTTTGTCAGTGAAGTCGTCAAAAAGTTCATTGGCCACATCCAGCATTAGACTTTTGGCAAACTCGCCATCAGTAAATGGCTTTCCGTTCTTCACAATGGCTAATGCGCCAGCAAAACTAGCTGAATTGAAGTCACCTTGTCTGGCCCATACACGGAGTTGCTGCTGACTAGCTTGGGCTTTCCTTTGAAGCTCGTCGCATGCCTTCTTTCTGCTGTCCCCCGCTGGATATTTCGTTGCAAATGTAGCATGCCGTGTCTCAAAGTGGCGCTTGATATTTGAACGTTTCATCGAAGCTATTTTGTCATTGCATATAAGACACAAAGCTGATCCTCCTCTCTCCACAAATGCAAATTCTTCAGTCCACTCATTTTGAAATGTTCGGTAATCGTCATCTTTCTTTCTCTTAGCCATCTTCTTCGTTGTGCACACAACTGTTAGCTAGCTGGAATTTTAAATAAAGCGGATGTAATTTTACTACCCACGTCGCCGTAGTCAACTTATCACCCAATAAAAATCGATTTAAAAAAAATGTCTTGTGTACAAAGGACAGCTATGATTGGCTGATGTGACGCACCTGCGAACTTCAGCGTGAGGGGAAAAAACAGACGGAATGGAATACGTAAATCACTTTTAATATTTCGAAAGCTTATTTAAAATTTAACATTTAGATTTCAGTAAGTCTATTTTTCTATTTCTTTAACATCAGCCTAATAATAAAAAAAACGACCAACTGTAAACAAATTTCAGATTTGTCCGAGAGCCAGATGCAGTCACCAAAAGAGCCATATATGGCTCGCGAGCCATAGGTTCCCGACCC
>CP045897.1:10038883-10059833 GCA_013387185.1 Caligus rogercresseyi | reverse complement strand
TGATTTCTCCAGAGCTTATTAAGTTCATCTAACTTGTAAGGACTGTGGTATTTTTACAACTCCGTAATTCATGCATTTTGTTGAGTGCCAGGGCGTTCAAATTTTGATGCAATTTTTGAAACTAAAGTTTCGCAGGAATGGAGGTGAAAATGGATAATAAATCATTAAGCGGTCAATATTATTTGTAGTTGGAGGTCGTGATAATTCCTCACCGACTGAAAGCAATTAACAATGCCTTCTTTCGCCAAGGCTTTAATAGCCAACATTAACAGCATATCATCCTCTGCAAGCTTCAGAGCTGAGGCCATATTTCTTTCTGCTGCGGCGAGGTACGCCGCTTTGAACCTCAAAATTCCTTCCGTATTGGTGATCGTGGACATAGCCGCCGATTAAATCCGATTACTTTCCTTCCGGTCCCTGTTTTATAATGATGCCAAAAATAAGCTTTTAAAGAAATCTAGAAACTCAAATAGACTTTTTTAAGTCTGTGTGTTTTTTTTGTCATTCGGTTTTATTTGCTTTTAATGATATATATTTCTAGGATTGTTCAGTTGGATGCTAAAAAATTTCAACTATAGATGTAATAATGTTTTTATGATTAGCACTTATTATATAACTTATTTCTTTGTTTATTGTATATATTCATGAACTGTGAAATTAAAAGAAATAAAATATATTTATAATCACCTTGTATGACTGTAACATTAATCAATAACAATAAAATAGCATTGACAATTTATTTTTTACAAGTTGAGCATCAATGACTTTAAGCCTTTCATTTTCAACCATTTAATTTACTATATCTGACAAATATTATCATTCAACCACATGCAGAGACTCCCAGGATATTATTTATTTCTTTACTTTAGTATATGGACATACTAATTAAAACTATAAAATATATTGGAATAATTTACGTCAAACAAGAACAAATGATCTGAATCGAAGCCCATGAGTAAAGAACCATTTTGAATTTAAAGAACATTCGTTTAAAAACATTATTTTTCCTTGAGTTGTTCAGGTATACACAGCCTAATTAAAGTGATGTCTTTGTCGTAGTGCCAACGGTTATAAAAAATAATAGAGTCAGTCGGTGTTTATAATAAATGTATCAGTTCATTGCAACTGTTGAGGATTGAACATCAAGTCAGAAAGAAGAAATTTTAAAAAGGAAAAAAATTGTTGTTCTTCAGGGGCCTTTATACATGTCATTTACAAATCTTTTGAATGAACTCCTACTATTAACCTATAATAATAAATAACACAAAAATGAATAGTGATTCGGATATTTGTCGTTAAATGGATATTCGTTCTAACTATGAGACTTAGAAAAACAAAGGAAAAACCCGTGTTATCAAACAAAAATCATGATATTAACTAAAATGTTCAATTGTGTATTTTCGCAACTGCCCTGAATAGTTTTACTCTGTTATCTATATAATAATTCACCAATCTCTGTCCGTCCATCTGTATGTCCGCACGCTATCTCCTCCCACATTTATGGTCAAATTTCAACTTTGAATACCTATGGAATCCTTGGGTCAAGGCGGACCTTATAAAACTATTTGCAAAGTAATATGACCAGAGATGAACCAGAAAAATCATATTTTCTGATTTTACTAACTACTTTTCAAGGTAAAGAAAGGAAAAAAGAAAAAGAAAAAAAGCATCTCATGTGACTTAAAACATATTCTTTGTACAAAGTCAAACTTTTTATGAGGAATGCTTGTACAAAACAGAAAATTATTGTAATCATTTGACATTCGGAAAACCTATTTTATCTCCACAAAATCCATGATACCAATTTTAAGAAACTTATGTAATATGAACATATGGGCGCTGTAGGCGCCCAAATATGCGAGTGTATATAATTTTAGTGTATTTGTTTTTACACTATATAAAATTTTGACAGTTAACCGAATAAAAGGATTTTAACCAAAAAAATCATGATTGTAAGTGAGCTTGCGAAGACATCTTTTTGTTATTCCTATGAGTATGAAGGATGTCCAGTGTCTATCCTTCATTTTCATTCTATTTTAATCATGTAATACTCCCTCTTTTCTCATCTGAAGGCAATGAAAGCCCAAGTAATGCAAACAACCATCTCTTTTATATGCTCCATAAGAGTCCATTCACCTCTTATCATAGCCAGGCTACAACATACTCATAAGAAGCAAGCCATAAAATAATAACAACAAAAATAATATCTGATGAATTTACGCTTCATTTTTTTGTGCTTTTGAATAAATAAAAAAAGCCTTCTTGGGATGATGATAATGTTCACAATGCCTTTCACAATCTTTGTGAATGAGCGTGGGCTGAACCACAAACCTCTGCTTAGGACTCTTAGAAAGATTAGAAAGGGGAGGAGAGGAAAGAAGATATGAATATATCTAATAAAATAATATTTATTGATGATATGTTATGGTTTCACACAATACATAATTTAGAATAGTAAATGAGATATATATGAGTTAATATTAGGGAGGTAGTTATATGGTGTTAAAGGTCAATATATTCTTAAGTACTGATGAAATGACGATTGTTTGTGTGGTGAAGAAAAAAACATATATCAAATATATGCTTAAATTGCATTTTATGCCTGCCGCGTTTGTTTATATTCAAGACGTTTTTTTATTAGACATGAAATGCAAAAAACATAAATCTTTAGAAGTACTTGATAATGAATGCTTTTTTTCGGGACAAAATAGTATCGATGGTTTAGAACGGGAAAGCCGATAGGACCGATTAGTTATATATAGCGTTGTTGTTCTCCAATAATGAATATCGTTCTTTCCTGTCATTTTTTTGCCAATGGTAGGTGATAAAAAAATATATGTATATACATATTATAATCATTTCAATTCTTATAAAACTGTAGGGCTTAAAAAATACTTTGACCCTCAGATAATTTGTTATTTGCAGCTACGGAATATAATTTAGGATTATTTTCCTGACTTTTGACGATATCAATATATTTTAAACGGGTTACTTAATTTTAGTACTTAAGACTTTGGGGAATAAATTGGGTTATTAAATTCTAAATACACTTATAAAATTGTCCCATTTTGGGGTACATTAATATATTATTATTTTTTCTTTCTAAGACTTTATTGATGTAGAGATATTACATATAAAAATATATATAAATAAACATTATAGTTTAAAATTAAATCTCTAATCTAAAATTTAGCAGCAATATCAGCAACAATTAATTCTAAAAACTTTAAAGAAATAAAATTGTAATCATAAATACAGAGATACTATATAATGTAAAAAATTTAAAAATTTAAAAGATTGAAAATTTATTTTGTTGTCTTTGGGCAAATTTCTTGTACTGTTTCACAATCCGTTGCAGAAGTTGGAGATGTCCAGCGGAGCAAGACGGATTATTCTTTATTATTCCATTGAGTCCTTAAAGCTATCAAACAAAAACAAAATAAACAAAGATTTTAAGACAAAAAAAGTCACTTAAAGCTTTTGAAATACAGATTGATGTTCAAAAACTGTATTTATAGAAATTTGAAATAACTCTTTTTGATATCACGGCAATTTTTTGAGCTACTATTACTCGGATCTTAAAGTTATTATGGACGCGACAAAGAAAATATTTAAATAGTTTCAAAATTACAACCCTCCCCGTTAATTTTAGCCAATTTGTTATCAATACCGTTGAATAATTTGTTTAAAATGTGTCTACGTAGTTTTAAAATTTCATATGATGAATAATAAATGATTTATCGTTTTTAAAAACAAATATTTAGCTTCAAAATGTTGTTTTGGTGAGCAATAAATAAATAGTAATGGACCAAAAAAAACTTCTAGAAGGAAAAAAAAAAACTATCAATTCAAAATTGGGTTAACGTAGTACACCTACTTCTTTTTGGATCTTTAAACTCAGAAATCAAATCTAAAAATAGTTATGATTTATATATTAATATGAAAGCTTAAAAAATTATAGTATAAATGACATCATTAGCAATAACGCAAAAGAAATATTTTCTCAGCATAAAGTAGGGCTTTTTTGTACAGCTTGATGTATCCTTTTATTTTTAATGTTTTGAAAGGTATTCATATGCATAAATGTATGTATATTGGTTGTGCATTTGATGAAAGGATAGCTAAGTATATCATGTTTTATCATGCATATTACATGATTTTTAAGTCTTTGATAGAGAGAAAACATTCAGTCAAGAAATAACGTACTGCAAACTTATATGTTTATATTTCTACGTTAAACCTTATGAAACATTGCATGAATTTGAACAATTTAATTCAGCTATGGAAAATGAAGTAAAAAAGCAAAAAGGAAAATGTTAGAAATATGAAATATTCGAATCCTCATGTCTAAAGAGTGAAATATTATTGTCTGTAATGTTTATGTTCATAAGTTTATGCTATTAATTACACTGGACAACATATTTTCTAAAATCGTTTGGTTCCGGAACAACATTAGCCATTCCTACCAAGTTTTTTTACGCCGATTTGAAATATACATCAAATTTTTGGATTGGCTTTCCTTATGAAGCTACGCTTATTTAAATAAACAGTTAATGCACAAACCAATAATAATAAAATTGATACATAAACAGGCTTTTATACATCGAAAGGCATTAAAATCCATCCTTATCAGAACACATGAGTACTTTTGGATTATTTATAGTCCGACCGACTAGTTTTCTGTCTTTTGGCTTGTCTTTTGTACTCATTTGATATCGCATCTTGCATCAACGTCCAACAAAAATTTGCAAGTATGGAGGGACCCCATTTCACTTGATGTGTCTTTTCCATCTTTGTAATGTCTTGATGGAAGCACTCCCCATGGTTATCACTCACAGATCCACAATTTTCAAGGGAAAAGTCCAGGTAAGAATAGAAAAAGGGAATTTTTAGGGACATATTACGGCCCTATTTAGCATAAGCTGACAGCAGTTTCTTCATAGTTTTTCACACGATTGTTTCTTTGAAATCCTGCAACTACTGCCTAAAAGGCCTCCGATGCAGCCTTCTCTTCTGCCACATGTAAGCTCTGTAACCCATCATTTCGTATAAGCTCACAAATTTGTGGTCCAACAAACCCACTTTCCTTAATCATCGTTTCACTCATCCTTACAAACTTCTTTCCAGGATACTGGAATGCAAGTTTGGATTGGTCCATACCTTTGACAAAAGCTTCATCCAACCCAGTTTAATTTGTAAAGGTCGCAGCAAGATTTTGGAGGAATCAATCAGTGCTCTGTGTAAGACATTTTTGCTTTGGGCTGCAGAGATTGACGCTTTGGCCAGTCTCGTCTGACATAATGAGCAGCTCTAGCTTAGCTATCCCATCCACACAAAAAGCAACAGTATTTGGTGTAACCACCTTGAAGACCAAGCGCAAGTGCAATCACCTTCAGGTCACAATAACGCTGCTATTTATGCAGATCATAATTAATGCATTTCAATAGTTTTTTCATATTTTAATAGTTTCCTTCATAATAACAGTTTGGATAGAAGGTAGATCATTGCCTATGTGGAGGAAATATGGAGGTAGTTAATATACCTTAACATGGATACGACCAGGTTATGCCCATGTATTAAGGAGGAATAGAGATGCTATGACCCACAAATATATTTTTATGTACCAGGATGTTTTGTGAAAAATCATGCTTAATGAATCATAGTATTTGACGAGACAAATCTTTGTTCAGGTACATTTCTATCGGCACCGTTATAATACATAGATATATTATCACTTTAAAAGCCTAATAAATACTGATATATGTATATTGGGAGAGTAAATTATTCTATCCAAAAGTTAGTGGACGGCATATAAATAACTTTATTTTTTAAACATTTAATGATTAAATCCTTATGTTTTTAACAAACCAATCGTTTACCAAATAAAATATATATGACGACTAAATGGTATCGAGTTTTATCCATGTATTCACGCACAAACATCTTTATAAAATCCAAAATAAATATTCTTAAAAATAATTCAATGATTCTATATAAATCCAATCGTGAAAAATACTTATATTTTTTATTTAAAGGTAGTATTTTGATCATGATTATTAAGAAAACGGTTTTGTCCTCTCAGGATCCCACATTTTCATATGGAGAAATGTTTAATTCATTTAAAAAATGAGAAACAGTTTTTTAAAGTGTGTCCTCAAGTGAATTTAGATAAATGCTATAAATTCTAAGCCATTCTTCTAGTTCTAGGAAATGAAAAAATACTTATCTATAAAGGAAATGAAGTATTCCCATTAGAGTACAGGAGATGTTTCATTATAAACAGTCTCACCAACCTTGTTTCATTTCAGTGATAGATTCAAATAGCTGGTCCATATAAATATGGATCATAAATAATATATTATATATAATGCTATATTTCTATATGAAGCGAGAAAAACAAATAATTGGTGACAATTGTTTTAGACAAGGAACAATATATTTTCTTCTTTTTTTATACATGAAAATAGATTTAAAAAATTAAACTAATACGTTATCGTTCCGTTTGATCACTGACATTAAAAAGATGAGCCATTCGCTTCGTGGTCATTTTATGTTATAGAAAGAGAACGAAAATTTGCCTGTAAACTTATAACATATTATATGTTATAAGCTCCGCCTATTACACTTATAACATATTAAGGTTTTAAACCCATCCCAATCGGCCATATATATATATATATATATATATATATATATATATATATATATATATATATATATGTTTTTATTTACTCTAATGAAAGTAAAATATGAGTTTACGATTGGTTGAAGATAAATATCCTATACCTTCTATCTTTCACGTCTAACATTAATGGTTAATACGCGTTGTAGATAACTGTGTCCATATATTTAAGTTTTGCTTTTTGATTCACATCTCCTTTTTATTTTGAATTCCCTCCCCCCCCTCTCTTTTCTTGAACTGGGACACTTTTTTCTTATTCTTTCGAAGCAAGAAGGAGGACAATCTCTTAAGGCCTTTTTCTTCTTCTTCTTCTCCTCTTCTTCTTATGCATTTACGAGTCCCATCACTTCTTCTGCTTTTTTAAAGAGTCATGTACATTCTAAGAAAACTTCTTCCCAAGGAGGCGTCACGAAAAAAAATAACATAAGAAAAAGGGAAATGCTTTCAAAAAAGAGTTTTTCTTCATTAGACGTCTATAGTTGAGATATATATATATATATATATATATATATATATATATATGAAGAATAAAGAAACAAGGAGAGGAGTTGGGGGAGGGAGAAGGGCAAAAAAATCTACGGCTCCGACTACAAAAAAAAATCATGCTTCAGTTTATTGAGAAGGAACGGGGAAGAGCATTTGAAGGCAGAGCAAAAAAGGACATAGGAAGGTAAGACATGTACAAAAACAGGCAAATATATTTATCACATTGACTCTCCGTGACCTAAGGAAGACAGTGTTAAATGCATTAATATTAATTCAAAAGAGTCTTATTACTGTGAACTAATGAAGTGTTTTCTTCTTTTTACAAAATGTATGATTAATTTGAATGCATTTTATTTTTAATGTCATGAAACATTAAGCAACTGATATAATATATATATACATTATTAAAAAATGTTTTCTCCATAAAGAAAGTAATTATGTCTTTGGTTCTGTATTGTAATCTTTATATACATGCATATGTCTTATAACCCTTATAATTGTCTGAGGTAAATTAACACATAAATAAAGTTTGTTGTACGTTGGTGCAAAATAAATAAATTGAATGTATTTTATTTTTATTGACATGAAACATTAAGAAACTGATATATAAATAAGATATATCCGTAACTAAAAATTCTATATATATATATATATATATATATATATATATATATATATATATATATATATATATATATATATATATATATATATGTATGTATATAGGTTTAAGCTGTTTCACTTTTTATGGCTTGAGTGATATTTGAGGATCGTTTAATCGTGAAATGCTTTTAAACCGGGATTCCTAAATGGTCTGCAAGAGTCAGAACCCAAAGGTTGTCCAGATTTATTTCCATTCAATACTTAAAGGATTTAATATTTTGACGCGACAACTAAAAATAAAATGTCCAGGGTTCTTTTCATGCTATAAACCATGTATGAAACACAAGTAAATATCATATATTTTTGTGCTATTTACTTGTGCTGCTAAAAAAACCATTTTTGCAATAAAGTACAATACCAAATGTTTTAATATCATTTCGAAGTACGAATGCTCATATTAGAGACCATTAGATATTGCATTTTCAAGGGTCGAATAAATAACTAGAGTTTGAAAAAGGAAAGCCAATAGTTGATTAACCTGCCGATACCCCCCCTTTCCCAAAATCTCTTTTTGAACTGACATTGTCACCTTATTAGCACCTTTTATATAATTCCAAAGGGAGTGCAAATAAACACCAAATTAACTAAGGAAATAATTAATAGACATTGCTGTTCAGGGTTTTATTTGCTCTTTGGTGAGACACATCCTATACAGTAAACCCGCGATATAATGACCCTCTGTATAACGAACTTCGGATACAACGAACCTCCTGGAGCTGGCCGAACAAGCCTCAGATATAACGAACTAAGTTCGTTTATTTGAGCATACCGAACTTCCTGGAGCTGGCCGAACAAGCCTCATATATAACGAACTTAAGTTCGTTATATCTTATAACAAGCCTCAGTTATAACGAACCTAAGTTCGTTATATTTGAGGCTACCGAACCTTTTTGGTCCATGACCGAACAAGCCCCGAATATAACGAACCTAAGTTCGTTATATTTAAGTTTACCGAACCCTTATCTGGTGGTGACGGAGTGCCTGGTGGTGACCTCCTCCACTAATCTGCCAAATGTGTCTAGTGGCAGTTCGTCGTCACTCCTGCAGGATATACCTTACACTCCAGAGCCCCCTTTTAACGAACTTCGGATTTAACGAGCTTTCGGATGTAACGACCCTGCCCTCCCCCCATATAGTTCGTTATATCGAGGGTTTACTGTAAGTAAATAAATATTGCATAAAACAATTTTACAAAAACCCAAAAATATAAGTATTTTTAAATTACAAATATAAATGATAATTGAGTAATGTGCAATGGACAAAAAATATCATATCTTTTTTGAACTATTCTAATGAGCTTTTGGTGTTGGAGGGTGAGGCTGGGAAAATATTTATGATCCTTTTGGAAAGACATCAAGGCTCCACTTTAGGGATAATGCTGCTTATCTCGTCGCTGCCGATAAATATATGTTTCTTAGCTCGAAGGGATGCTTGGATTCGTAAGAGACAGTCTTCGAATTGAGAATACTAAAGTTCAGTAGTGCCTTAGACTGCAATGATTTTTGTTTTGTTCCAAGACCGAAAAGAAAAATGACTTTCCATGCATTCAAGGATTCATGAAAGATTCTTTGTTAATTTTTAATCTTATTTTTAGATTTACATAAAAATGAACGAGTTAAAAAAAACAGCCATCGAACAATATCGACGATATCAATAGTTCGTAAAAAAATCTATCGCAGCCGCTAATCCCTAGTTCATATACCTTCATATTTGTCCAGTATTTGCAATAAACAATATGCGTGTACACAATAGCTGCCACTGATTTCTTATAAATTATTTTCTTTGTTTGCATTGTTAAACACATGTATGGTTGACCATATAAATTGTCTTTTTAAAGCAGGAGTTGTTTGTATAATCCTACATATATTGACATGTACATAATTGTATTTAAGTGATCATATGTGGGCAATATTTACAAACGTATTTATGGTTGTTATATTATTATTATATATATATACTTTTTCATTTATTACATATGTACATATAAAAATATGATTCATTCATAAAATCCAAAGCAAATGTGTAATAAACACATTTTAAACGTTGTAGATTTTAGAAATGTTAATTTACTTAGGTCACCAAACATAATCACTAATTAAATTGTTAAACATCTACAAAATTATAGCAAATAGATTAGGATTTAAAACAAAATAAAAAACTTTTTAAATACATATTTTATTCTTTCGGGGGGTTCCCATAAGAGAAATTATAAAAATAAACCTGGTTATTTCAAATTTAAGCCCAATGTTAAAACAAAATTAACTAGAACGTATAAAATGAAGCTTATAAAAACAGCATAAAATAAAAAACGTGTCGTAAAAATGAACAATCTCGAGCTTATCCATAAAAAAGAACATTCAAAAATATCTTAAATTAGTTAATTGAAAATATAAATAAACTTCAATAACTCATCATATGCTAAAATACATTTTAAAATTATTTGAATTCCCTTTCTGCATCTTCAGAAACCTTTGGTTAATCTGATTTAAAATAATGTTTATTTTCGAACCATGTCCTAAAATAAAAATAAGTCTTGAGCGTGTTTACTGAAAATTTGAAATGTTGAGAGCTTTAAATGGCAATTCTTCTTTTATTGTATATATATATATATATATATATATATATATATATATATATATATATATATATATATATATATATTGCCCCTCGTAACATTAAAGTTCGTCTTTTCACTATTTAAAAAAAATCGGTCAAATCATGGATCCCGAATTTTTGACTAGTAAAATATCGTTTATATTAACGATTAAAACAATATCTAGAAACTATTGTATGCATATTAGTTTACATCATAGTTGTATTATTTATTGGTTATTACATGATATGTCAGAGGATGTTAATTGATAAGATTCGAATCGAGTGACCTTATCAAATTCAATTTGGCAGCCATTATTTTTGGCTCTTCTTAGCCGATACGAATGTCCATAACGACTTTATATCAATCAAACTTCTGGCTTTCTGTTCCAATGATCTTATATCATTTATATGAAAAATAACTCATAAAATACACGAATAAAAATATCATATATTATTGATGTTGTTGTGAAAATACATTACTAAATAGACTTGATAAATATATTACCATAAAAAATATATTTATATTCCCTACTTTATAAAAATAAATGTACAAAGATAAGACGAATTTTTAAGAAAATGATGTGAATGCGTAAAAAATATATAATTACATATATTATTACCTCCGCCGAAGGAGGTATTGTTTTCACTGGCGTTGTTTGTTTGTTTGTTTGGTTTGTCAGCAGGATAACTCAAAAAGTACCGAACGGATTCGGATGAAACTTTGTGGAGTTGTTAGAAGTGCCAAAAGGAACAAGTGATTAAATTTTGGCATCTCTGAGTGCAGAATTACGATGCAAAATGAGCTAAATACTAATAAATATTTCAAGTTAGCCTACTCTGCCAATAGATGTCCCTGTGCTGATAAATCGGGTGCCGGGAGCGTCTTCCTCTCGGAATTTCCGTCTAGGGGAACCCTCCCCCGTCCCTCTACGCCGCCCCAGTCGTGAAAAATCCGCCTCGGAAGGCTCATAAGGACCCCGTGACGGCGGAGGTTTGCACTCTCTGAGTGTATATATGCCTCTAGTTTTAATATAAAATTATTGTATAAAAAATACTAAATATGTTAGAATCCATTGATGGCATCTCATAAGCATGAATCTAGGTTAAAGTGAAGGTTATTTCTATTTTAAAATCTAATATATTTGTCAAAACCAAGTGTCGTTTTGCACCTTACTGTTTATATTACTGGCAGTTTACATTTACTATTGCTACCGTTGTATCATTTAATTGATTGTTAAGTTTGACTTTTTTCAATAGTTTATCACAAGTTTGAAATGATTTATCAAGAAAACCTCTGAGTTTTACTTCTTATTAAATTTTTACAAAGTCCCAAAAAATTATAAATGTTTAGGGGCATTGTAGCTACAAACTTGCTGTTTAGCTATATGCTTTAAGGAAGCTTAACATTGACAATGAATCACAAATTTTGCATGTTATTTTCATTTTGTGATAGACGTAACTAATTAAAAGTACATTTAATGTACATAATTTAAAAACACAACTAAAGAGATCAATAATTTGAAAAAAATAATAGTTTCTTTTATTCTTGAGATCCATAGATAAATCTTATGCATTTGAAACATTTAATATAAAGGACAACGAAAAAACAGTCAATGAATATAACAAAATTTTAATCAATATTTAATGTAGGTATGCAGTACGTTCTATACCAATTGACAAAAAAATTAAAACAAAAAATGAATTATATTCCTCTGATTCAGAATAATTATAAATGAAAATAGCTTTTGCTTTTGATTGTACATACAAACAAAATTAGGCGGATCAAGGTTTCAAAGCATTCTCTTCAAAGCAGATCTGTTTGATTTTAAAGATGAAAGCGCATACCTAGGCCGATACCCAAATTAAAGGAACCATGTCTCTATTTTTCTTCACAATTTCCTTGAAAGATAAAAGCTTTTCTCTTCTTAGTGGTGGTATGTTGTTGGTAGGCAAGAGAGCTATGAAGATAAAAACTCTTGATAAAAAATAAATGTACATTTATATATATCCTTTCATTCAAAGGATTTAAAGGAGATGTAAAAGGCTTTAAAAGGGTACGAATTTTATATTGGTTTCTGAAGAGGGCTTCTGCAAAGATACATACCAAGATCATATGGTTTTTTGCGAGTAAAATGTTGAAAGTAAAATCGTATATAGTTTTTTAGTAAATTTCCGACATCAACACCTTCTTTATTAATACGATAACTATATATATATATATATATATATATATATATATATATATATATATATATATATATATAGTATAAGAATTTTAAAATGCCAAGTAATATACCACACACATTTAAATCATAATTGATTGGTGGAGAATTAATAATAAATGAAATATTATTATATAATATAATACATATAATCGATGCTTTACAATATTTTGCCTAAGTGCAGTCTAAGTCACCCATTCTTTTGAAATGCCGTGAAAAATAACGTGACTCCTCAAAAAAAAATAGTTTAATATATTTTTAAATGTGAAATGTTCTTCCTTTTTTCAAAGATTTTAAATGTTGTTTCCATTATTTTTGCAATTATGTCAGAAGTCTCTAGATGAAAAGGGAGTTATACTGAAAACATAATAACAGGGGACAACTTGAGATATATATTAATCATAGTCCCATAGTAAATATATACAAATGTAGAAAAAATAAATTAAAGCACTGACATAAATCCTTCCATTAAAGAAACTCATTTTAGTCCTAACTAATGGTACCACCTACACAGGTGCTAATGTAAAATTGCATACGAAAATCAATTATATAAAATACCATACTCAACAAGAATATATATTTAAGTTTTAAGATAAATATGTACATCATTATAATTGTTTAGTATAAAAGTTAAAGTTTTAATTATAAAAGTTGGTTCTACGTCGGTACAAAAAACCAAGAATATAATTTAAGTTTTAAGATATAATATGTACATCATAACTGTAATAAAAATTGGTATTATTTTTGTCCATCAGTTATATCGAAACTCATGCCGAAATTGATTTATTTACTTGCAATTTATTTACTTATTATCGATTCGTTATTAAACCTAAACAGAAGGCCCGTTTAATAGTCTTTAAATGTATGGTCAACCTTATCTCATTTATGACAAAATTATATTAACACTCACACAGACTCCCACACACCATATATATATATATATATATATATATATATATATATATATATATATATATATATATATATATATATATATATATAATATATATATATATATTATATATATATATAATGAGAGAGAGAGGAATGTATATTACTTAACAAATGACCCATGGCTCTCCCCTCTCTTTATCTCATATAAAAGTGTATTAAAGAAATATGAGAGGAACTTTTCTACCAAAAGGTCAAAAATGTTGTTCCTGAGTTCACTATTCCTGTGGTGCTGTAACTATTTGTCCTACATCTAACATTCTTTGATCGATCCGAGGCAAAAAAAAAGAGAAAAACATAGCCTTTTAATAAAAAATTAAGTAAATGATACATCAGTTCTTTTTTTATAATTTAATATTTCTATGAATCAAATAATTACATATCATTTCATTGATGATAATTCGATAGAAACAAATCGACAATATATTTAGGAGATATGTCATAGATAGAAAATAAATATAGGAAATATTGATAATTTTAAAAATTAATATATATATATATATATATATATATATCAGGAAACGACCGGGTACCCAGCCCGGTCCCGGCTGTTTTTGAGCGTCCCGGCCCGATCTGGGTCCGGCTGTTTTTTGAGCGTCCCGGCCCGGCTCGGTGTCCCAGTTTTTTTAGACACCGGCCAGGACTTCAATATTTTTTTTCGTTTGTCATTCATAAGTTTTTTTAGAAATAATTACCAAAAAGGTGAGGATGTTTTTTTAAAATGAATTTTTGAAATTCTTTTCTAAAAAAAGGTCGTCACTTTATTTTGGAAATTCTTTTATAAAAAAGTCGTCATTTTTTGGAATTCTTTAAAAAAATAACGTCGTCACTATTTTTTCGAAATTCTTTTCTAAAAAACTTATGAATGATAAACGTAATAAATATTGAAGTCCGGGCCCGGTGTCTAAAAAACTTATATAAATATTATATAATTTTTAAATAATATTGTAAAGTATAAATAGCGAATTTCTTTCGGCAAATGTACAATATTTCATAAGAATAAGCACAATATTTTCCATAAAATCGTCAATATCATGGTGATCATTATAAAATTGCACAAAATCTGCATCATAATAATACAATTACTTTACCTAAATATAAAATAATTGCTAAGATATTGAAAGATGAGACTGCAAACTATCCTTAGAAATTATTTTTTACTTGACATGATTAAAACTCAGACAGCACAAGCCACTTGAAAATCGCTATTTTTGACCCCAAAGACGGCCTTTTTGAAATTTTGAGTGGCTTGTGCAGTCACAAGAATGGCCTTTGAAGGCTGAAACTTTCTCAATCTCATTTTTTCATCACTACGCAGCAGAAAATCGCTTGGAGCAAAAAATAGGAGCGATTGACCTTAATCCAACTTCTTATAATTTTCCTTTTCCCTTCCCAGCCTTTTTTTGTCGTGGCATCCTTTTTCTTGATGTTACGAGCTACTTGTGGCTTCTCAGTCTACTTTATGCCCCTACAATGTTATGGAAGCCTTTCTGCTAATCATCATGGACATAATGAAAACCATCACCATATTTAGAAACATTTTTTCTATCTTGAAGTTACAGTTCTTCAAAGGAGGATCTACCAGAGGCCATTTGAGGGGAAAAACCAGTTTGTTCAAAAATATATTTCTCTTTTCTTCCTCCTTCATGATCTCAATATTTCTGGGGAATTATTCAAAGCAGTTCAGACCATATGGATCTTCCGTTCTATAGACGAGTCTTTGTTGGTAACTTTGATTGTCTTTACTGAGCAGTTCTATGCCAACAGTTCATCACCTTCACCCTGAAGTTTTTGACCAATTGTTTGATGCTGTAGATTCTCGTCCATTCTCTTTCTTCAGTCACTTCTTTTCCTGTAGGTAAATGTCATGTCCGTACGCCCGGAGGGTAGACGAACCAGTCTGTGCCAAAGATTCTCCTCTACATACTCCCAGCTTTCTGCCTTGTATTGGTAAATTTATGGAAAACACAGTCTATACCAGGGATGGGCAAACTTTTTGACGTGCGGGCTACTATGGGTTATAAATTTGAAAAAGAGGCCACAGCAGTACATTGATTGTCCACTTTTCTTTTCTTTGGTCCGCTCATTTTTTACAGAAGGGCTCAAATGGCAATGACCAAATTCAAAAGAGAAATAAAGAGTAAGGCGCGGCCTAAATATCAGGGCGCCATCTACTGGTGAAACGCGGTATTTTATGGACAAGACGTAATTAATGATTTATGAAGCAATATTTTTTTATTTACTGGACAAGCTCGGCGGGCATGATTATATTGTCTAACGGACCGCAAACGGCCTGCGGGCCTTAGTTTGCCCATATTTGGTCTATACCATCACGTTTACTTTAAATATTCCTTCTGATCAATGTAACAGTTGATCCAAAAACAATCAATATCCATGTACAGGAGTTGTTCATTGCCAACAAAATCAAATTACTTGTTTTAGTACATCATAAAAAGTTGCAAAACAAAAACATAACATTTATTATGAAAATTAAGTGAAGTTAAAACAGACAAACGCAAAAAATGTGTTATTTTCTATAATAAAGTGCTTTTTTAATTTCAAGACCATTTTTTAGCTTTTGATTGTAATTTAACATGTCGTAAAACATATTGAAACCTAATACAAGTCCATAGGAAATATAACATCTATAATTTAGTCATATTTTTTTGCTCTTAATTTTGGTTTATTAGTTCATATAACAGCTACAAACCATAAAAAACAATGGAAATATAGAGATTTGTGATATAAGCAAAAAATCAATATTGGCCAAAAAAGCTATTTTTCGAGTGAATAGGTAAGCATAATAAAAACATTATTGCTTTTGAGAAGATTTCTATACTTGTAGTTTTAATAAGTAATATCCTGTTTTAATTGCAATATTTAAATAGCTGACTGTTAAGTTCTGAAATAAAATACCGTGTTGGCTCTATTAAATATAAGGAAATATATATTTAATTATATTTATGTTTCTACTTTAAACCTCATGACACATTGCATGAATATGAACTATTTAATTCTGAATAATAGCTGAATTAAATTGTTCAAATTCATGCAATGTGTCATAAGCAGGCCTGTAGGAATCTGTTAAATACACTTTCTGGGCATAAACGACCTTTTAACGCATATAACGCATATTTGCCCTTTTTCTGCATATTTATCACATATTTTGATCAAATTTTGAGGATATATATATTATATATACTAGCGGATGTTACCCAGCGCTGTCCAGGATTTTCTGACTTGAAAATAGTCTTTGGAATTAAAAAAATCTTACAAATAATTGTAGTGATGTCATCGCATGGGATTTTTCATAATAAAAAGTCTTCTTTGGGTTTTCAATACCCTTTTTCCGTTTTTTATTCCTTCAGGCTGGGTATTTCAACTTCATAAAGATAAAAAAAAATTAAGCCATTCATAGGGAACATAGAGTGCCAATGGTTCCCCACTTAAAATTAGAGTATTTGTATAATCTCTGTTGATGGGGGAAAACAGAAAAAACTTAAGACAGAGTGCGACTTCATGTCTTTATCAAGAAAAGTCGAGATTATATATATATATATATATATATATATATTCAGTATTTACGGGTCTAAACTTCCCCACAATGGCGCCATGTTTGTCAAAGCACCTCAACTCAAGAAGACCCTTGTCGCTTCCGGGCAAGTTCCTCCTGTCCCAGAGCCTTGCCTGACCAGGAAGGAACTTGGCCCGAAGCGGCATTCTACTACTGCAACCATTTCAAGCCTACAAGAGCGCCTTCCACTGATGTAGAGCATTGGAATCCTTGAGAGGGTGCAGATGCAGCTGACCGTTGAGCCCTTTGCCAGCAAGTTGAACATTGTCCTTGAGAAGAACCCGGACTTCAAAAAAAATTGTACTCCAGAATCTGAAGAGAGAGACATTGGAGCTCAAAGATGATCCCAAATTGCCGTTCCTCTTCTCGTGCACTCCAATTACCTCTGTGGACTGCGAAAGGGTCTTCTCCAAACTAAAGTCTGTTTTGGCTGACCAGCGAACCAGTTTGACAGAGAAACATGTAAAAGATATGCTCTTCTTTAGTAGAACAATGATTACATGACATAATTTTTATTTATTTAGAATATACATTAATTTTCCAAATATTAAGACTTTTTTGTATATAGGGCATTGTTTTTGTTCCAAATCCAACAGCCATGGTCATAAGGTTTAAAGTAGAACATAAATATATAAGTTTTCAGTACGTTATTTCTTGACTGAATGTTTTCTCTCTATCAAAGACTTAAAAATCATGTAATATGCATGATAAAACATGATATACTTAGCTATCCTTTTCATCAAATGCACAACCAATATACATACATTTATGCATACATTAAAAATAAGAGGATATATTTTTTATGTAAATCTATGTATCTCATGCTGTACAAAAATGCCCTATTTTATGCTGAAAAAAATCTTTCTCTCTGCGTTATGGCTAATGATGGCATATATGTTAGAATATTTTAAACTTTCATTTTAATATATAAATCATAACTTTTTGTTATATTTGATTCCTGAGTTTAAAGATCCGAAATGAAGTATGTGTACTAGGTAACCATATTTTGAAGTGATCACTTTTTTTCTTCTAGAAGTTTTTTTTGGTCCAATACTATTTATTTATTGCTCACCAAAACAACATTTTGAAGCTAAATATTTGTTTTTAAAAACGATAAATCATTTATTATTCATCATATGAAATTTTAAAACTACGTAGACACATTTTCAAACAAATTCTTCAAAGGTATTGATAACATATTGTCTAAAATTAACGAAGAATATTCCTAAGTTATATTCCATGGCTGCATTTAAAATAAATTATATAAAGGTCAAAATATTATTTAAGCCCTGGGGTTCATGAGATTTGAAATGATTGTATTATGTATTTAAATATACGTTTTTTCATCACCTATCATTAGTAAAAAAAATGACGGGAAATATTTACTAGTCGATATTGTGAGAGTTGTTTTTCCAAAATAAAATCAATTGCATATAAACGTATGAATGTGGCGCTCACTTCCGGTTTCTAGATCTAAAGAGATTTATCGCCAAAAATGGCCATGTAAAGTATTCTGCGCCACAAATATGCGTTATCATTATCACGGTACATGCTCTGGCACACCTTAAATGGTTTTCCGTCCAATTAAATACCTATATTTGCCCCCATTGTACTATATTATGTAAATTAGCCCATGGAATTATGAGATTCACGCACATTCTTAGAAGTTTTTCTTTGATACAATAACCAGTTAATCTTTTTCCATCAAAACCTGTTTTCATTTATAAACACGTGACCTAAACACAGTATCAGATTCATTTTCACTCATTGATCTATCAGTCGAGTGTCTTTAACATAAAATGGAAACTCGGCAATCAAAGAAGCGCCTAAGCGAGGCACTGGGTATTGGTGATACTCTAGAAATTTTCAAACCAGGTCCATTCCCGTTAACCGAAGAGGTGCTACGGCACTTTTACTTCTCTTTGGTCTTAGGTAGACCGGACGCGCAGCTAGCTGCCCGTAACACTGCCAATTCCCTACTTCGTTTCTGGGCACCGTTTTATTTGCCACTCATGATGAGGAAAAAAATTATTTAAGAAGCTCCATCGCCTCCATGATCTATTTCGTGGGGTGGTGGATTCACTGCGATGGAAGCGGAAAAACGCCGAGAAGAAGAAGGAGCTGTTTCTCAAGAAATTGCAAACTCGTTTCGATGTCAGCGCCGAAAGTGCTTTGGACATCATCGAAGCCGACAAAACCCTTTCCACAGAAGAGAAAGAAGAAGACCAATATTTCCTTCTTGCCATTCGAGACAACTGTCCCCAATCTCTTGGTTCTCTTGATGTCAAGAGAATAAAACGATTCGAGCGCGCAGCGGAAAGGGAACGGACCCCCGCAACTAAAGCTGACAAAGAGAGAAAACGCCAAGAGGTGATTATATTGGTGAAAACGAACATAAATATATAACCATATATCTAAATGCCCGATTATCAAGTTCAATTTATCAATTAATATTCTTATGTTCTTTATTGTCTCCTCGGAAATAATTGAACAGTTCCTAGAACCGCAACCAACATCGCCTTCAACATGGTCATCCCTTACAACACGAACATCTGCTTGTACTTGTCCATGTACATGTCAAGCACGGTCTACTACTCTTCCATCGTCATCCGCTGCGCCAGCCTCTATCATGGAAATGGACTCTGGCAGCCAGATTTTATCGGGCTAAACCACCAAAGGTTGTGAAGAAATGCGACGACATCACCATCACACTCAATCGTCATTTATGGCTAGAGAATCTCCATCTTCAGAACCGCCGTGGAAAGACGACTCCTACCGAGATGTTCCGTTGATAGTGAAATTTGGAATCTTAGCCGGGTAAACATTTCTTTGATAATTGTATTAGGCTATGATTAATTTACCAAAGAATAACAATAATTTTTATACCAAATGCCACAACCTATATCTCATTGCGTGTCTCCCTTCAACTTACAAACATCCATCCAACCTTCTTGGAGCTTCCGGTCGCACAATGGGCGTCTGATTCAACATTCATTGAGTTAAGCGGCATCATCACTCTCTTCAAGTTGTCAATGACGCGGCAGAGAGGGCCGTCAAGTTCGGGTCTGACTTTACTAAAGTGCTGACCAAGAGCGAGAAACAGCGTCAGAACATTCTTCAGGCTGTTGAGCTTTCACGTCGTGTTTTTCCTCACGCAACCCTAAGTGTTTCAATCGTGTCAACGCTACAAGCTCTATGATTGAGCTGATGGTATCGTCTGGGGGAATGGACATTTTTTTCAGCGGCCGCGACTCAGCGCCGCCGATTCAGCCCCGGCCGATTCTCCTGCGCCAGCCAATTCAGCGACGGCCGATTCAGCGCCAGCCTCAATGACTTTGAATAAAAAAAACATCAGACCTTTTTTTCAAAGAAAATTTTGTTTTCTGTAGCAGTACAATTGGTCAAACCTAGCACAAGATAATTGTCTTGCAAAGTAATCAACAACAATGGGGTATTGGGGTTTCAAACCCACCTACATAGGTAAAATACGAGTAAGAAACCCCCAATTCTTGGTCCTCGGGTCCCACCAGCCACAACAATGGTTTATTGGGTTTCAAACCCATCGCAAATTGTAAAAATACGAGTAAGAACCCCTCAAATACATTTTGTGCACCTTGGGCCTTTGGGTTCCGCCAGCCGCAACAATGGGGTATTGGTGTTTCAAACTCTCTCCAATTGTAAAAATACGAGTAAGGAACCCCTCAAATGCCATTTTATGCACCTTGGGTCCTCGGGTTCCGCCAGCCGCAACAATGGGGTATTGGGGTTTCAAACCCA
>CP045897.1:10016066-10038783 GCA_013387185.1 Caligus rogercresseyi | reverse complement strand
CTTAATGTATGCTTAAGAAAAATAATAGAGAGGCTAAAATACGCATAGTTCTAAGCAGTTTGCATATATTAATACAAACTACTCTAAAAAACTATTGCTGAGGGACTCTTCCTAACATGGGATAAATGAATCGGAATGAATGACAAGGCCTGTTCATCAACAAAACCTTACAGATTCTCTGCAATGGAGATAAAAAGATATAGAGAGTTATTCCCTTCATCTGTATTTTTGTGTCCAATATAAAACAAAAGTAATTGGTTCTACGTCATCGTAAGCTGATCATAGAGATAGAATCTATCTCTATGATCGCTTACGATGACGTAGTACACAATTACTTTGTTTATATTGGACACAAAATACAGATGAAGGGAATAAAGCTCTCTTCTTGAATGGAATAAGATCTCTATATCTCCATGATTCTATGAATGTTTTTGGCCGTCAAAAAGAGAGAGGGGTAAAGAAAGGGATGTAGAAGGAAAGAGAGAGGAAATCTCTTTTTGACGGCCCAAAAACAGTCATAGAATCTGTAAGCACACGACGACTAATCCAGATTTCCATTCCTAATAATAATCAAACACTCTTGCAACATATTTCATCGAAAGAAAAGTAATATATTTCCATGTGAGGCTTCCTGAATTCTATCCTGGTTTCAATTTCAACTCAAGTTTATTTGGTTTTTAAACTAGAGCATTAAAAAAAAAGTTGAGATAGTTCAGTGTAAAACCTGCTCGACTATAACAACTAAGAGATACAGTGAGTGAAACAGCTTCCGGGACTCCGGGAGTGTTTGAAACACCCAGTATGTCCTAGATGTGATCGTTCGACTCCTTATTGGTTGTCATATCTTATATGCAAGCATTAATCCACTAGTCAGCCTTATATATTATGAATTACGAGTAATTTATCAAACTACCATGGAAATATAATTTATTCTTACTTTATAATTAAAATCTTTTATTCTACGTCATTGGTTTCATTTTCAGGTATATTTTTTATGAATACTAATTGAATATAAAATTTGAAAATAGCAGAAAAGTTTATGGTTTTATCTACTGTATAAAACAATTTTGGTATTCCTGTTAGGAATTTTAGTACATCATTAAGTAAATGTCTCTTGTATACAACAAACCCACTACTATTATGGATGCACAGCGATAAACAATTATCTCTTATGTAAAATAGAATATTTTATGGAAAAGACTTATATGTAGAGAAGCTCATATTAATAATATTTAAACAATTTATCTGACAACAATGATATCCTGATACTTAAAAATGCATAAAGATGAGCAGAACATACATATAGGTCATATTATTTGATGAGCTGTCCTTATATAGATTCTAAGACAAAATTAGAGAAGGGGGGTGCTAAAGCTTAACACAAGAGATAACAAAACTAATGAAATACGAAAAAATGTGGGTGATATGACATATGTTTTTTTAACAAAACACTTTTCAATTGGAAAAAGGACAACGGCGTGTCATCATTGCTATCATTTAACATGGAGATTGCTTAGATTACACGAAATACAAAGTGGCAATCCCTATATGCAAAAATAAATACAAACGTAATTCACATTATTTATACATTATTTTTTTTGAATAATCACACATTGCTTTGCATTCCTTACTTTGCTAAATAATAAATCTATTTATAGCTACCTTTTTCTTTAGTCAATTTTAAGTGATATAAACAACAAATGCATAAAATTCATCACTGAATTGGATTTTGATTTATTTTTTTTTCAAACTTATTCAACAAAAAAATTCCCTAAAATGCTGCTTTTATATGATTTTAAGTGTGAACAAAATGGGTAAACATTAAAGAAAATATGATGGATTCTGTATTTGAATTAATTGTATATTTTAATCTCAAACTTGTATTTTTTAAAAAACAAAAAGATATTTTTAAAACAGAATATATAGCGTACATGTATAAATGAAAATATGGGGATGGTTTGGATTATGCGGTGTTAGTATTTTTTAATCCTTACTTGAAGGCAAGATTAGGATAGTTTTAATTAAGAATTGAAGAAATAATTTAAAATAATAACGCTGAGGGGAGTTTTAGATAATAACCTGAGAACATTACTTTGACGTTAGCTTTCCAACATTAAAAAACCTGCTTACCAGAATTCATTGAAGTTAATAGCCATAGTTAATATTTTTCTCGTCTTTTGTACTCATTTGATATCGCATCTCGCATCAAACGTTCAACAAAGTCCGCAAGCATTGAGGGACTCCATTTCACTTGATGTGTCTTTTACATCTTTGTAATGTCGTGCGTGGAAGCATTCACCCAGCTCATCAACTCACAAAGCCACAATTTTTGGGAAAAGTTCAGATGAGAGTTGAGAAAGTGGATTTTTAGGTGCATATTACAATCCTATTTAGAATAAGCTGACAGCAGTTTCTTCATAGTTTTCGAACGATTGTTCCTAGGAAACTGCAACTACTGCCTAAAAGTCATACGATGCAGCCTTTCTTCTGCCACATGTAAGTTCGTAACCCATCATCTCGTATAAGCTCACAAATTTGTGGTTACATAACAAACACACCTTCCTAAATCTTCACTTCACTCAGCCTTATATACGCGTATATATATTCATTTATTTTCCGTAACTTTCGGGATTTTTATATAGCGTATTTTTTATTTTCACTTTTATTTTACTATAACAGAATCTAATGATTTTAGCAATAAATCTTTATTTGTTGTTTTTATATTAGGCATTTTAAAAGTGAAAAAAAGATAAGTTACAAACCCACTATTGACCAATTATACTTTGTATATTCTTGGCTCATACATTAATGTATTCTAAGATAATTCTACGGGTCTTAAAACTAGACCAGAGATGGGCTTCTGTTATAAATATTTTTCCTGATTTGCCTGAGTCTGTTGTTGTTTATGAACATCACACTTTTGCTAGTTCTATATAATTAAGGTAGGATATTAGATTTACTCTAATGATTATTTCAGAACAGATTTGTATGCAATAAAAATAATAACTTTGGGGGAGAGAGAATGTTGAAGCATTTATTATTGATATAATAATTCATAAGGAGAGTTTTTTCTCATACAATTATTATCTCTTGGTGTTTGTAATCAGGAAAATGATCTACAAATGTGTATTTTTCTATACATGACCACGCAAGAACTACTACCTAGTTGAAGGGATAATTTAGGATTATTATGAGTGCTGGGTTATTACTGGGAGAGCAGACATAATGGGATGATTTTTGCCACAAAATGTTTTTAAATGATACTCAAAAGCGCAAAAAATGATAGAAAAAAAAGAAAAAATGTTATTTGTGGGACTCCAAATTAATTTATGTGAATTATTCTTTCATGAAAATAATGAAATACAATAATCTCTTGCCAAATTTTTCTCGGTGAAGTTTTGGCGAAGGTCGGATTTATTTTTTTTAACGTCAACATCCTCCTGACTGCGTAATGAGCACATTATTTTAGAATAGCTCCATTCATTTGACTATCCCTTCTGGAAAAGAAGCTCCAGGTTAAACTAGCAGTACATTCGTAACAGTCTCAATGCTGGCAGGGCAGGATTTTTCTTAACAACGTAATCCAACTTACATCATTTTCTTAACATCTTCAAAGATTTTGAGTCCATTTTAGAAGTGTAATTCCTGCTGTCTCAGGCTGGTAATTGAATTAGGCAGAAATCGATAAATGACTTGCAAGAATTTTAAGTCAACTAGGATCCTTTTCATTTTAAAAAATCCGAGACTATCGGATATACATTTGGCATCGTCAGGGTCAATCGTTTCAACGACTGCTTTGACTTGCTCAAAAATTCTGATCATAACCAAACAGCTGCCCAGATTCAGGTCCCTATCTGATCATAATTGATTCAGGGGGGAGCTCTAGGCCAGGGCAACATTTCTGAATTCAGCTCATCGAATGGGGCTTTGAGGAATACTTGACCGAAAAAGAAATTCGACTATTCAAGTCAGCAAAATGGTCTTTGACCTTATCCACCACACGATGAAGAAAACTACAATAGGTACATGTCATGTGGATTAGGACGTATTAAAGACCCTAAGGTCTCGTCCACACTTCTCATATACTCAGCTGCGTCAGTCACGAGAATTTTTGACAGCTTGTCTTGATACTGATAGTATCATTGACGATCTAGCCATGGTGTTTGAGTCAGAAGTGGGGACGAATGAGCATTTCACAACAAATGGAATATGAAACAAGTTATCATCTAAACAGCCAATTATGATGTTGACGACTTCGAGACCAACTACATATACACAATGTACATTCAAGGCTGATCCACAAAGGCTAACAGATATTTTCCATGATTTCTGAGAAACATTCAGGGAAATATGTCTTTCTCAGGGACGACTCGTCAGGTATTGATATAACTTATTTTTTTAAATAAAATCATCAGGATCGGATTGTTCAGCTTTTTCCAAGGAATGATACTAGACAAAAAGGCCTTGTAAAACTCCCTAGAGATAATTTGAGATTTTGACTTCTTAGTTAGCCGATTCATGTCCTCTAGCGGGGCTTGTATCTTGTCCTCTTGAGCTCGCAGTTTTTCACGTGTCTCACTCTGGACTGGACAAGCTGGACTTCTTCGTTAGAAAGAAAGGCCTTCACCAAACCTTACAGAAAGCAGTTTGGGAGTTCATAATTGTAAAGGGATAATCGTCTTCTCAGTCATATCTTGAGCCAGTTTATATCTTTGAGCCTTTCATGAAACAAAATGCCTATAAACTATCTGTTGCGAGAGAAAGGAAGGATTGTTTGATGATTCTAGTCAAAGAAAAGGAGAAAGAAAAACGATCAAATCTACATACAAATTCGCTGTTAAACGGAAGGAGTAATATAATGTTTATTTGTGTTTCATTTTAACGTATTAGCTTTGGTTTTTATGTATTTATGTACATTCTGTAAAATTTAACCGTGAAATATATATACAAAAGGGGTGTAAATTGTTTTTACTGAATTGAAGTACTTAGCAGCCCGGGATTAACGTAACCACCAAAGCTCTATTTATAAAGTTGTCCTTAACTTGTGTCTAATATTGATGGAGTCCAGCACAATAACAACGATTGCTATCATAAATAATATGGAATAAGCATAACTCTTCCTTTTTATTAGGAAAACGTGGATTGACCAAACGCCTCATTCAAAAGATGCCATAAACTTAGGCGTGCACTATTTTCCTCCAAAAATCAACAAAGGAAGGGAATGAAAAGAAAAGTTATAAAAATAATATAAGAGGTGATAAAAATATTGTTCAATTTTTTTTCTAAAGAGAGGAAAAGTGCTTATTTCAGGGATATTATGAGAAAAATGTATTTTCTTAAATGTCCCAAAAAAAAAAATATTGGTTAAAAATGCAAAATATGTGAAAAATATTTTTTGGTAATTCATATTTTTTCACTTATATTTATTACAAAAAGTTGAAATATATATATATATATAATATCTTACTAATAAAAAAAGAATTCCGTTCGTTCGTTCGCGCGTTTGTTCGTTCGTTTCCCTGTGTCTCCCCAACGGGTCATTAGATCTTGACGAAATTTTCAGTGAATAGTTTCGAGAGCTCAGGGAGTGTTTTAGTGGGGTTGCCAACTCCAGAAAATTCGTCATCGACATGTTTATTTTTCGCCAAAACGTTTTTTGTCATTTTTTAAATTGCCAAGTTATATTTTTCCCAATTGTTCTATGGATGAGTATGAGTAATAAGACGTGGTTTTTGTTTTATTGAGTGTTTCTGGAAACTTCGTTTTCTACATGATTACTTAAAAATATTTTTCTTTCTGTTCCTGTATGTCCCCCCAAATTTAAGTTTTGTGGAAAATAACAACCCTTTTTATATTGCAACATCGTGCTAATCAAATTTCAATAATGCCTAGAGATGGAGAGGGATGTCAATACCCAGCCTTAAGGAATACAAAACGGAAAAAAATGGCAATGCGCGATGCAATGACGACTTTTTAAGGAACTACTTCTCATAAGAAAATAACATAGGCACTCTATGAAACGACTTAAAAATAACATCTTTTTACGATGTTTAAATTCCCAGCCTTAAGGAACAAAAAAACGGAAAAATGGCAATCAAGACCCAAGGAAACTTTTTAAGGAACTGATTTGAATATGAAAAATCACATGTGATGACATCACTAAAATTATTCATCTTCTTTTTACGATGTTTAAATACCCAGCCTTAAGGAATACAAAACGGAAAAAAATGGCAATGAAGAGCTATGACAACTTTTTAAGGAACTGGTTTGAATATGAAAAGTCACATGCGATGATTTCACTGAAATTATTTGTGTGATTCTTCTTTGTGTGATATTTAAATACCCAACCGTAAGGAATACAAAACGAAAAAATGGCAAGGAAGACCCAATGACACTGTTGAAGGAACTGATTTTAATATGAAAAGAAAAGCGATGACATCACTGAAATTATTTGTGTGATTTCATCATTTTACGATGTTAAATACCCAGCCTTAAGGAATACAAAATGGAAAAAATGGCAAGGAAGACCCAATGCCACTGTTGAAGGAACTTATTTTAATATGAAAAGTCACATGCGATGACATCACTGAAATTATTCGTGTGATTTCTTTTTTACGATGTTGAAATACCCAGCCTTAAGGAATACAAAAATGGAAAAAATGGCAATGAAAACCCAATGATAACTTTTAAGAAATGATTTTAAAATGAAAAGTCACTGCGATGACATCACTGAAATTATTCGTGTGATTTTTTTGATTTTTACGATGATTAAATACTCAGCCGTAAGGTATAAACGGAAAAAAAATGGCAATGAATACCCAATGTCAACTTTTTAAGGAACTGATTTTAATATGAAAGTCACATGTGATGATTTCACTGAAATTATTAGTGTGATTCTTCTTTGTGCGATGTTTAAATACCCAGCCGTATGGAATACAAATGGAAAAAATGGCAATGAAGACCCAATGACAACTGTTGAAGGAACTGATTTTAATATGAAATGTCACATGCGATGACATCACTGAAACTATTCGTATGATTCTTCTTTTTATGATGTTTAAATACCCAGCTTTTAGGAATACAAAACGGAAAAAAGGCAATGAAGACTTTATGACGACTTTTTAAAGAATTTATTTTAATATGAAAAATCACACGCGATGACATCACTAAAATTATTGGTGTGATTTTTTTCCCATCCAGACTATTGTCAAGTTGGAAAATCCTGGGCAGCGCCGGGTAACATTCGCTAGTATACTAATAATAAAAAAATCCGTTCGTTCGTTCGTTTCCCTGTATCTCCCGAACGGTTGATGAATCTTGACGAAATTTCAGTGAATAGTTTTGAGAGCTCATGTTTTAGTGGGTTGCCAACTCCCACAAAATTCGTCATCGACATGTTTATTTTATTCGCCAAAACGTTTTTGCCGATTTTTTTAAATTGCCAAGTTAGATTTTCCCCAAATTGTCTGTGGATGGTTCTGAGATAGTAAGGCACGTTTTTGTTTTTATAGGGTTTTACTGAAAAATTTGTTTTCCATAGAATTCCTTTAAACATAAGTTTTTTTCTATCCCTGTCTTTTCCCCAAATTTAAGCTTTGTGGAAAATAACATTCTTTTATAACGCAACATTTAGCTAATCAAATTTTAATAATGCTTAGAGATGGAGAGTGATGTCAACCACTCTCAACTTTTTTATAAAACATATGAAGTCGTAATCTCTCTTAAGTTTTTGCTGTTTCCCCTCAACGGAGATCAAACAAATACTTGATATATTTCAGCGCTACCATACATATATTCGGCACTCAATGTTCCCTGTGAAATGCCTTAAAAAATAACTTCTTTTTATCAAATTTAAATATCCAGCCTTAAGGAATACAAAACGGAAAAAATGGCAATGAAGACCAATGACAACTGTTGAAGGAACTGATTTTAATATGAAAAGTCACATGCAATGACATCACTGAAATTATTAATGTGATTTCTTCTTTTATGATGTTAAAATACCCAGCCTTAAGATATGGGAAAACGGAAAAAATGGCAATGAAGACCCAATGACGACTTTTTAAGGAATTTTTTAATATGAAAAATCACATGTAATGAATTATTAAAATAATTCGTATGATCTTTTTTCTATTCCAAAGACTACTGTCAAACTGGAAAATCCCGGCAGCGCCGGGTAACATCCGCTAGTATTGTTATAAAAGAAAACATGTATACGAATGTGATAATTTTTCATTCCGTTCCTTTCAATGATTTTAGCAGAGTTTAACTTAGATTTTAGTCACACAAACTTGGGTTACACAAATTTGCCTCTGATATTTGGGATTTCAATGTTTTAATGTCTTTGTCCTTTTCTGTTAGTCATTAGTACCTGAAGCAGTTCCAAATTGATGCTATGAGTCTGAAGCACCGATCTATGTTAAACTATATATGCAAAGGATATGAAAAATTTGCTTTTTTATAACAATAAATATAAAATGACAGCCCAACATTTAAAAAATAAGTCATGCAATAAATATCTGCGATTTTGATCTATATTATGTTTCTTTAGATGTGTGGGATTCATTTCGAGAATAAGTCGGTAGAGTTTGTAAAGTTAAAAATTATACACGGTATTAAAAATCTACGGGAAATCAATCTACGAAAATGCTATATGTAAACACCATTGCAGTTATAATACTTTTTCAGTTTATCATTTTCGAAGATATACATATATATATAGATGTGGTGAAATTACGGAACATTTTACATTGTTCATTATCACTAAACCTTTGTTGCACCAAATAACTCTGAGGTTTCATAATAAAAAAACACAAAAAAGCAATAAAAATTATACCATAAAAAATCATACTTTGATGTGAAGTCTATCATTTTTACATAAATATTATATGGACGATGTTATAAAAAAAACCTTAAGCTCTTTTAACAAACTCTTAAACATATTATGGCGTTATTCAGAGATAAAATAAAAAGATGGAAATAAATATATACATGTGTGATATATATATATGCATTTTATAGCAATGATTGGATGTGAGAGTGATCAAGGAGCTTTATATGATCCTATTGGTTGTTTTAGGAATAAAAGGCATAACAGATCTATTTACCATGATATAAGCAGTGTAAAAGTTCTATTAATATTGACAAATTCCAACAGTAGAGACAAATATTTTGTGGGGCACTTATATAGTTTTATAATAGTTGATGAATGTTTATTTACGATATTATTACGAAAGTTAATAAATAAAAAAATAAAATCTATCCTCCCATAGATATGTAGAATAATCGAATACTCATTGAAGAATATATATAGTTCCTATCAAGTCCTATAATTGTTTGACAGGAATCGTCTTTTTAAGCATTTTTTTTTCATTTTAAAAGTATAACTTGAAATTGATTAATTTTGTTTGGGAGAATTAATTTTAATGTTTTTATTAGAAAAACGCTCTTGTACTATAATGCCTTTCTTGTTCAAGTGAATACTCTTTTTGAAAGCATGGGATTGTTCAGCAATTCATATTTGGGATAATGTGACAGTACATGGTTCTCCATAGGCATTAGTCCAAGGAAACTATATCCTTTCATCAAATTCTGGTATTTATAGGCTTTCTTATGACGAGCCAAGTCTTCATGATTTGACCATCGTAAAAAAAAAAACAGTACAAGCCTTTAGCTGCAATTTAATTTTCTTTCATACTTTGCTTAGGATGACATTTTGGCTTATAACCGGATCTTGCATATTACTTAAACAGATGACGGCTTACAAAGCGTATTCTAACCATTTACATGATGATCAATTATCTATGAACCCATTATCCATTTCATGCAAACGCTATAGTCCTTCGGGAAATGAAATCCCCTTTTATTGGAACAGCCAGATGCACACAACATGATGGCTTTTATAAATTAATAAATGGGATCAATCAGTAGTTTAATGTATGTTAGTTTTATAAGTTTTCTGCAAAAAAGGAACTATGTTTTCTTTTTTGAAAGCCTTTATAGTAGTTACACCTTGCAATGTCACGTAGCTCTCACATCCATTGTCAACTCAAAGTTAATTGATTTATTATTTGTGAGGGCTTTTGTTTCTAGAAATCAAAAAGGACAATAATATCCATATTGGATGGCTTAAGACTACGTCTCTAGTTTATCCATTATTTTATCAATATTTTGTTCCTTTTCAAAAATCTGTTAAAGTATATTAATTAAAATAATAAAAATTACTTGTTTTATATTGGACACAAAAATTACAGATAAAGGGAATAAGCTCGCTATATCTTTGTATCTCTATTGATTTAAACCCCATGGTACACCTACTAAGCGAACGAGATTAGGTCTACTAAGTAAAAAAATAAATCGCTCGGAAAATGCTTCACTACAAAAAAGCTAGGGTGGACAAAAATACCGACGAAAAATAGATGAACGACAAAAATACTTCACTACAAAAAAGCTTTGCGACAAACAATACCCGTGACAAAAAAGAAGAACGACAAAATTGACTGACTATAAAAGAGCAAGTGATGTATACCTGCGACAAAAAAAACGGCTATAAAAAGGTTGCGACGAATTTACGCGGGATGAAATTACTGGACACCCTTATAAACTCCTTTCAAAATGAAGATATTTATAGCATAATACTAGGCGATATAGAGTCTTTTGCAAATAGATACGACACTGTTTAACTAATTTTCATTCCGTCATCCCATTTGAGAGATTCAGACCCATATGTAATAACTCGTGGTTAGTTTTATGTGTGGGGTTATTCCAGGGGGTGAAAGTAGTGAAACCGAACCTTTATACTTTTAAATACCATCAATGGCAAAAAGTTGTTAGTAATATTAATGTGTTATAACCAGTTTATTATTTTTTATTCACAGTCCTAAAACAAATACAATTAAATATATATTAAAATTGACGTAAAGCAATACAGAAATAGTCTCTATTGCTTCATTTAGCTCCAAAACAAATGTATAATTCAGGTAACTGATAATAAAATAAGTTAGGTAGAGCGGCAAAATAATAAAATATAAATAAGAACAAATATTTGTCACTTGGTTCTACAAAACTGGATCCATGTGGATATTAATAAGCATTATATCGGTTAAATTTGTTTACGAGTTTAGAATCTTTTCAATGAGTTGACCAAAATGAATCTCCCCTCTAGAGAGGTTAGCATGGGCTTTACGTACTGAGCCAACACACTTCCTCAAAAGTTTTCTGGGGCTTACCAAAACTGATGGGTAGAAGTTAACTTCATCAGACGCTATTGTTCACGAACTGCAGAAAGGAAATTTTTATGAAATTCAATTCGTAGTTGTTTACTTACATGTTATGTCTTTATAAATTTCCGTTTGACATATGGCGCGTTTCCTTTTAAGGAGTGCCGTGCTGATCTGAAATTATTTGTACATACGTCGTTCCAGCTCACCTTCTTCACTGAGCCTAGAATATATAATAAAAAAAAAAAAAATATATATATATAATATATAAATATAATATATAAATATATATTATATCTATCTATAATATATGGTTGTTTTATTTTTAAATGTTAGCACCAAAGTGAATTTTCTTTTCTTGATGATAAAAGACGACATACAAAGTTTGAACAAAATCGGTCAACATTACGAGGTCGCGCAACGAGGTCAAAGTTTTAAAAATTTAGTAAAATATAGTTTTTCCGCAAATTTCTTCAAAATGGTGGACGTTACAGACTTCAATATATTTATTAATTTAAAGGAAATCTAATTTACTACCAGACGTATGATTGATGTTTTTTAATAAAACAAAGTTTTCAGTAAAAACAAAGAAAAAATGGAGTGTGTATTGTTAGCAATTTCATAGCTTTTTTGTATCAATTAACTTCACTCGCCTGTAGAAGATGACTTGTTCGCTTCAGAGTAAAATAGTACTTTTAAGTTTAGTAAAACTTTAGATGATAAATCCAAAAATGACCTTGGTTGCATTCTATCAATTCAGAATCAGTACAATCTGAGTTTACATCATATGATTCAGAGCCTGTATTGACCTATAAGAAATCGATTATGAAAAAAATAAAAAATAATGTGTTTCTTAGATTTGCGTCAAGGTATCCTCTCAAAATTTTACTTTGTCTCTGACGCATTTATAATCCATTATATGCGTCATTTTGTACGCGAGATAGGCTTTTTTAATGTACATATAACTCTCTACTTATTAAATTGACATGATTTAGTATACCAAAATATTAAAGCTGGTTAACCAAGCTTTCATTTGATATGTTTGGTGTTCTAAAAATCGCTATACTTTAAGAGATATAAGCAAATACATTTTTGCAGGTACTCTCCCCAAAAATTGGTCTCTTGATATGAGAATATACGATTACCATATGGTACACTGCTGTTAGTGTTACCTGGATAGAAAGAAAAAAGAAGGAGAGAAAGTGAGGCAAATACTCTCTCCCTTCTCTTCTGTTGCTAACATTTCAAACATTTGAAAAATAAGAACAACCCTAATATATATGTAATATGATATAAATTTGTGTGTGTGTGTTTCTTTAGCCTAGAAAGTATCATTATAATTATTTATATCGATCAGCATTTTCCCCGCCCAAAATACAAATTACTTTTTCTTTACCATTTCCTTAAGGAGAAGTCTTTGATGCATCATTAAGAAAATAAAAGAAAAAGAGTCGATGATGATTAATACGCTAATTTTTATTGAGCCTGCGTGATCAATGGAATTCTGTATATCTTAGTATATATAAGTGTGTATGGCCCGCTTTAATAGACTATCAGACACACTCATTAAGAATAACGCTTAGAAAATGATTTATACACTGTGTATCATTGAGGAAAAGGCTGCAATGAAGCAATTTATCCTTTAGGAACTTTTTATATTATAGATATATTGTAGGCCTTACGGGCAGTGTGCCTTAAATGGAATTTGATGTAACTATGGACAAAAGTGAATAGAATAAATGTGACATATAAAGACATTTATCAATCTGATTTCGTTTTTATTAAAAAGTATTAAAATATTGCACAAAGGCTTTTAGTTTTCAGGATAGAAATATTTCTTGTTTTCTAGATGAGACTTGCTTTAGGTGCTATATTTTATATATTGATTATACTCAATTTTCTCTTTAGAAATTAAGCATTAAAAAAAATTCGATTAACTTTTTGTTTGAATTATCAAGAATCTTTTCACAATATTTATTTATCCTATTGCTAAATGTAATACCTTAAATCAGGAAGGGATATGTTAAATTGGGTAAAAACTTATGGTTGTCACCTTATCATTCCGTCCTAATAAATCTCACAGATGGTTTGAACCAAGGACCGATGTCCATCTGGATATTTTATAAGTGAGTCGGAACAACAGTAAGGATGTAATGAATTATAGATGTATGATTCTCATGAATAGCTGATTTTATATTAGCAAAGGTGGGATTCAGTGGATAAACTATACAACTCGGCATCAGAAATCAGTAGATTTTTAATAAATCTATGATATCGACAGGTACACATCGATTTTATGCACTCATTACACACATTTTATTTCTTTCTTCTACTGGGGAAATCTATTTTTAGAATTAAGATATTAATAAAATATGATAGAGATTATTTTTCTATGATCTTTGAGATTTATAGGGCTAACAAAAAGTAACTATAAATACGCAATAATAATAAAAAATTATGTTTGATAAGTCACTTTTCTGTTTGTCTTACTTCCGACAATGAGAGTAATTATCCATTTATCGGCCGGTATGATGAAACAAAATAAATGTAATTATTCTCTTATTGTGAGAACTTGTTAAAGAAATTCATATTAATGTTTAAGGAGTCCATTCAAAGTTTCACAATTGACATGGAGCTATGAGAAAACATATTTTTTACGTTAAATTGATGTTCGAATCTCAATACCACAAGTGAGTGATACTTTATATCATAACACCACTGCTTTTTACCATTCATTCTTATTTTCACTTCAATAACCTAGTTCAGGTAAATTCCATGACACTTTATGTTATTTGCGTTTATCTATAATACAAAACTTTTATAGTAATCTTTCGTTTTATATCCGAAAAATAGACTTCTGTCTCGGCGATTACTCCATCATTGTCCTTAAATTTCTTGCCAGCGAGCATTCTCTTCAGGTCTGCAAACAGGAAATAGTCGCTGGGGGCCAGATCTGGAGAGTACGGTGGATGGGGAAGCAATTCGTAGCCCAATTTATTTAATTTAGCCATTGTTTTCATTGACTTGTGACACGGTGCATTGTCTTGGTGAAACAACACTTTTTTTCTTCTTCAAATGGGCCGTTTTTCAACAATTTCATCATTCAAACGCTCCAACAAGGCTATATAATAATCGCTGTTGATTGTTTTCCCCTTTTCAAGATAGTCAATGAATATTATACCGTGTGCATCCCAAAATACAGACGCCATAACCTTCCCAGCTGACTGTTTCGTTTTTCCTCGCTTTGGATTCGGTTCATCATATGCAGTCCACTCAGCTGACTGTCGATTGGACTCGGGAGTGAAGTGATGGAGCCATGTTTCATCCATTGTCACATATCGACGCAAAAATTCGGATTGATTACGATTGAACAGCTTCAAACACTGCTCAGAATCATCAATTCGTTGTTGTTTTTGGTCGATTGTGAGCTCTCGCGGCACCCACTTTGCACAGAGCTTTCGCATGTCCAAATATTCATGCACGATATGTCCAACGCGCTCTTTCGATATCTTCAGAGTCTCAGCTATCTGGATCAACTTCACTTTACGGTCATTTAAAATCATTTTGTGGATTATTTTTATGTTTTCTGGTGTAACCACCTCTTTTGGGCGTCCACTGCGTTTATCATCATTCGTGCTCACACGACCACGTTTGAATTCAGCAAACCATCGACATATGGTTGCTTTCGATGGAGCAGAGTCCGGATAACATTCTTCAAGCCAAGTTTTAGTTTCGACGGTATTTTTTCCCATCAAAAAACAATGTTTTATTAAGACACGAAATTCGTCTTTTTCCCATTTTTTTCATAAAATAACAAAAGTAGCTTCACTTAAAACGCAATATCTCACAAACTAGTTGTCAGACAGCTGTTATATTTATGCATGTATGTTTTGAAGGTTGGTACTAGTGACAGTCATATGAAACAAATCCACTGGCGCCATCTATGTGTTAGTCTCGGGAGTTATCAGCCGACCTTGTATATATATATATATATATATACAGGGGCGTTCAAACTAAATCCGGAATACTTTCAACTGAATCAAGATCAATAAAAGGGACAACCTAAACAAGTTTTAATGCCATTTATTTATGCATTAAGGTACTTACATACAATTGATTCAATATGCCCGCCCTCAGCAGCAATGACGGCCTCAATACGGCTCCTGAATGCTTTGCATGCGGCGGTAACGTTTGCTGGCCTGCCTCTTGATGGAAGTCTTGAGGCAGGTTACATTGGCATGGGAAGTGGTGCAGGTGCCTCTCCAACTCCCCCTACATGTAGTAGTCCATGGGATTCAGGTCAGGGGAGTTGGAGGGCCATGTCTGGGGTCCCAGAAAACAAGGACGTTAGCCTGGAGCCAGTAGACGTCCCAGAGGCCTTTTCATCCATCCAACCTCCTTTAGGACGTCCAGGTACACGTCGATGTTGTTCTTCTCACCCGCCTTGAAAAATGGACAAGGACGTCTCCGGCAGTGCTGACAACACCTAGGACCATCATAGAGGGCGGATTTTTCGTCCTGAACGACTTGGCGAACTCCTTCTTGTCTGGTCTTAACCACCACCTGTCGTTCTGGCGGTTGCTGGAGCGGTCCACAGTGAAGATCTTCTCGTCTGTGTTCGTCTCGTCGTTGTATATATACATATATATATATATATTATAAAATATATATATATATATATATATATATATATATATATATATATATACAGTGTTGTTCCCTAACACGCGTGCGAGTAATATATTACTTTGTGATATTACTGCGCAATAACTAGAAAGAACCAACATATTAGATATTACTTTCAAGTAATAACTAATATGTAATATCCTAGTTACATATTACTTTCGTGAAAAAATATTCGACAGGCATTTTGATGAAAATTTATGATCTGTGAATGTATGTGACGTCACCCAATGGACATAATACTGCTTATTAATAAAATTAAAAATGCACGTCAATATTGATATTTAAAACAGGGGATTCCATTTGACCCGAACACACAGAACAACCTTTTCGTTATTTATGGAGGATTTTGTCGTAAAGAAAATAAGTTCCTCAAAGCCCTCGTGCCCGCATGTCGATTGGGCTTTTAGGATTGAAACCCACCGCCAATCCCAATTAGGAATGAGAGGAACCCTAATTTACAATATTATACACCCCAAGCCCTCGGGTCCCTCCTCTGATATAGGCTTTTAATTAGGTTGAAACCCACCGCCAACTCTGGGAATGTATAAGAGGAGTCCTTACTTTCAATCTCATACACCCCAAGCCCTCGGGTCCCGCCTGCTGATATAGGCTTTTATTTAGGGTTGAAACCCACTGCCAACTCTGGCTAGGTATAAAAGGAGTCCTTACTTTCAATGCATACACCTCAAGCCCTCGGTCCCGCCTGCCGTTATGGGCTTTTATTTAGGGTTGAAACCCACCGCCAATCCCTATTAAAGACCCTATTTTTTATTCAAATTCAGCCTAAGTCCTCGTGTCCACCTGTCGACTTAGTCTGTTTTTGGTTGTCGAACCTACCGCCAACCTTTATTGGGAATGAGAGGGACCCTATTAATATTTTGCAAATTTTTATATGAGTATGAGATTGAAAGTAAGGAATTCTTTTATACCTACCAGAGTTGGCGGTGGTTTTCAACCTAAATAAAAGCCCATCACGGCAGGCGGGACCTGAGGGCTTGGGGTGTATGAGATTGAAAGTAAGGACTCCTTTTATACCTAGCCAGAGTTGGCGGTGGGTTTCAACCCTAAATAAAGCTTATATCAGCAGGCGGGACCCGAGGCTTGGGGGTATGAGATTGAAAGTAAGGACTCTTTTTATACCTAGCCAGAGTTGGCGGTGGGTTTCAACCCTAAATAAAAGCCTATATCAGCAGGCGGGACCCGAGGGCTTGGGGTGTATGAGATTGAAAGTAAGGACTCCTCTTATACCTTGCCAGAGTTGCGGTGGGTTTCAACCCTAAATAAAAGCCTATATCAGCAGGCGGGACCCGAGGGCTTGGGTTGGATAATTAAACCTATGCCTCTCATAATGTAAGAAGTCATTTTATTAGTCTTTGAATTCACCCACTTTATCATGTTTGATCCATGTGCTCACTTTATAATATTATAATATCATATATAGGATTATTATAAAAATGCAAACTAGGTTTGGTGAGGATTTTTACAAAACCTGTTTGAATTGCCTTTACTTATTGTTTCGAAATGCTCAAAAAAGTAGTATATTACTCAAAGTAGTATATTACTTTTGTGAAGTAATAACTAATATTGAAAAAAGATATTACTACGCAGTAAAAAGTAGTATATTACTTACTACTTTCAAAGTAATATTCGACCAACTCTGTATATATATATATATATATATATATATATATATATATATATATATATATATATCAAACAAATGAAGGAGTCCTCTCACCCAAGGAGAATATATAAAGGTGTGTCAACAACGAACTCTCTAAGGCAGGCAGGTTGGCGTTAGTTGACTCAGCTGTTGTATGACGTCATTGTTGAAATATGCATATATTATTCATTCATTTAAAAAGGAATATTTAAAAGGAACCATTCATTGCTATCAATTATTGAAAAATGCCTAAAGGTACAGTGCGTGTTTGTGCAGTTTCCATAATAAAATATTGCGGATTGCCAAGACATAACTCATCTGCTTAAGTAACTAATTTAATATTATCCTGTAGTTTAGATATTGGGATACATAACAACTCTGTTACAGTTCTGGTCTAGTTCGTGGTAATATGTCAATAAATATTTATGTGCAGACCCATAGCCAGACTACAATATCAAGGGGGGGGGGGGGGGACAAAATATCTGGGGCACGAAGAAGTAACAAATTTGTTTCCAGGGGATGGAGCTGGATTGTGAAGGAAGGCTATTTCTAAGTGAGGGCACTTTAAACAAAAGTGATAACATATTTTTAATATTAGAAAATATGGAAGCAGGAAGTTAGTAAACCCTTCATAACGAATAAAACGACATATCTTAAGAAAATAAATATGCAGAAAGTCAGCAAGACATTTTTAGAATAAATGAAGCTGTTAGATGTGTCTGTTCACACAGGCGTGTATCAATGTAGAGGTAAGTGAAGTTCAGGGGCCTTCTGGAGCGATGCAATACGGGGGAGGGCGAGCATAGAGGGAGCTCCATCACTGTGGTGAAAAGGTCCCGAGTTTTCTCCTTTCAGGTGGGCCCAGGGTTATCAGGAACGCCACTGATGAAGTCCATATCGATGGAAATGCGTAATTATCATTTAAGTGCCTGCAAAAGTAAAAAGTTATTTTATTTAGTTCATAGATAAAGATTTAAAGAATATTACTACCTCTATCACAGATTTTATTAAAATTTTGACCACATTTTGTCATCTATAATTTATGTTTGTGGGTTATCATCCTTCATTAGAAGACATTGAATGGTTGTTGTTCACGTTCATTGTGTATGAACTCTTAAGGCCCATAAATGTTGTTTTCCTAGCATTCCTCTTTGTATTTATATTTTTCATGGTTGATAAACACCCATAATTCGTCCTTTCATTCCAGTTCTAGTTAGGGAAAGCCTGAATCATGGTTTGGAGGTTCTTTTCTCTCAACTCCTCGTCCTTTATGAGAATATATATCTTCCAAGTTACGGAGAAGTTGGACTCTGTCTGCATGTTACAGACGTACATCCCTCTTTGACATGGGAAGAGTGGCTATATATTATATGACCTCCCCTCGACGGAGGATGTGCACTCCATGGGCTCCATTCACCGTTATCCAGGCTTACAAGTCACAGTCGGTTTCATGGACTTTTTTTTAACAGTACAATTGACTTGAGGCTGTTCCTTGCACTCACACATCACTCCACAACAAAGCAATTCCTTTGAGAAATTTGATTTCGTAAATATAATAATAAATAAACATAGGTTTTCAACATTGACGTCATAAGTCCAATATTAAAAAAAGACACAACGTAAAGTTTCCTTGTTCACTCACCTCTTTATATTCTCCTTGCCTCTCACCCTCGAGTCTCATCTGTAAAGGCTCACGATTTGGAAATCAATATTTATGATATAATATTCTCCAGATCAGCCCACCACATAAATCAGTCTTCTTTGGAACCGTGGATCTTGAAGGAGGACTTCCTTATCGCTTCGCCCCCTTCTCTTGCAAATTTGTAGTTTTTTTCATAATTATTTATATCTAAGGAGCATCATTATTCTTCAATGAATACTATACACTTCTACTTTGGGACCTTTTATTTTGTAATGAAGCTCTCTGAAAATACTCTTTTAAATTTTATAAGATTTCCCTCTTCCTTGACTTGAATCACCAAACACTTTTATTTAAAAGGAAACATATTATCCCTTTTTCGTCGTGCTTGAAGGTGGAACCCCAATATTTATATACTTCATAATTCAAGCATGATCTGACTTATTTCACATTTATAGGTTTTATGTTCTTGTATTGAAATTATGCATGATAGAAACACCCACCTAACTTTTGTTAATTTTTAACTGCTTCAGCTCGTATTTATTGTAATGAGGGTAAAGTATCTGAAAATCAATATAAGATTTATTCTAAAATATGACACAATAGAGTGTATCTTCCCAAAAAAAATTCAAGTTAGGTGTTCGTTGATATATGTTATGATAAAATCGCTACTTCTGCCAACTAAAAAAATAAATACTTAATATTACTACAGCTATAATTAACAACAAATAACATAAAGCCCATTAAAAAAATCAAAACGAAAATAGTTAACATTGACCTTATAATGAGTATACTTGATGTTTATTTATTACTTAAGGTTCTACATAATCTTTTCTGGCCTAGGATTTGTAAAGAAGTATGAATTATTTAATATCATTATTCCACGTTTGCTTTTTATATAATACATAATTTGTCTTACTTCACTTAATTTATAGAAACTAGAATGTAGTCCTTTGGCAGGGTATTACTATATCTGAACATTATCTTTTTTTATTACAGTTTGAATGTATTAATAGTAACACACATCAATGATCTCCACTTAATTAAAGACATACAAACCTATTCTTGTCTATAAAAAAATACAGCTTGATGATAGGTATTTATTACCTCCGAGAAGGAGTATTGTTTTCATTTTTTTTGGTTTATCATTAACTCTCATTTTCCGCGAAGTAGGATGTCCCTCATATGCAGCTCTCATTTTCCGAATGAATCTCTTCAACGGCCCAAATGCTTGATATGTAACAAAGAAAATACATGAAAAGGCACTGAGTTTTCCAAATAATAAATATTAAAAGTATAGAGATAAGTATAAAAATAGATGTCGAATGAGTGATCAACTGTATATTCGGGTGCATCAATAGAGTATTGCATGAATATATGACGGAAATATAAAATAAGCCTGAAACATTCTCCCATGAAGGAAAAGACTCTGTCGAAATTATTTGTAGATTCTTTGAAAGAAAAAAAGGAATTTATCTCTGTCTCATGGATTCAAATGTGAAAGACATGGTGTATTTGAAGATTTATAGGTCGAAACGCAACGTAAAGAATGGAAATAAGTAACCAAATGATCGAATTCGAAAAAGGGCAAGAAAAAAAGCCTTGAATATCCATCTTTTTTATCCAGAGGCCCAACATCTCCCTTTTCATGCATGAAGTCAATTGTTTTCGACTCCGAGACTGATATGGTGGGTTGATCCGGAGAATATTATATCATAAACATAGATTTCCAAATCGTGAGCCTTTGTATGTAGATGAGACTCTTTCATTTGTTGGTTGAGGAAGAGCAATCCCTAAGAGACTTCCTTTTCTAGATTGACGAGTCCAAGAGACATGTAGAAGGAGGTTCATGATAAGAGTCTCATTAGTCATCCGAGACCCGGAGGAGGGTACATATGTGAAGACAAATGGTTAGGAGTAAGTCTTGAGAAACCCCTCCTTTCACGATCCAGGTGCCCAAAGATTCCATTTCCATGCGTAAAGTCACTCTTTTTTATCCCGATACTCTTCAGGATGGGAGTATGTTAATTATCTTTCTCTCTGTGTGTCTTTTTCTATCTGTGAGTCTATATCTGTGTGACTCTCTTTCTGTGTCTCTCTCTCTCTCTCTTATTCCATCTCTCTCCCTCTTTCTTTTTTTCTTTTCCTTCCATTCGGTCTAAAAATAATACAAATATACCATGAGTCCCTAAAATATAGAGAGGTGTACCAAAGTAGACCTGATCCAAAAAATATATAAATTCAATTATGCAATATTGACAATGCCTTTGGATGTATATTTTGATAAAAGTGTTAATAGTATGTATTTTGTGCGTAAGAACCATGATAATTAAGAAGCGTTATGAGAGAATAATTTGGCTATCGAATAAACTCAAATTATAATGGTTAATAAATCCCAATTAAAAGAGTTAGTTCTTTATAGTAACTTTCCCTTTTTTAGATTAAAAATATTTATCTTAATTACTAAAATCAAATTATTGCATAAAGTTTCATTTATGAAACAAAATTGAGTCATATATTGACAAGGATTTATCAAATGTTAAAAGATGAGGTTATTTTCTAGCAATTGCTTTTTTTTCAAAATTGCAAATACCTCAGAAATGGTAAGAGGTGTGCCAAATTAAAGGCTTGATTTGGATTCAAAAATCTGCTAGATAGTGTATGTAGTTTCTCTTCAAATGGTTTTTCAAATCATTCGTATCTTATAAGTTAAGCCGGTATGAGAGACCCGATTGGTATTCTACTACATTTGTAGCTAGTCCTTTTTTTAATTTGACTAAACTTCACTAAAATATTATCTTGACTTAAAAAGTTTAAACTAACTTTACTATTGTAGAGTGTGAAGAAACATAATGAAATTGAACGGACGAACGCCAACAACAAAAAAAAACGTTCGTCCGTTCATTACAATCCGTCCAGGCGTTCGATTTTGAACGTGCGTTCACGAACAGCGTACGGGGTTCCGTTCAATCCACAACTCTGGTTATGCTATCCTGAATTCTAGAAACTCTTCAAAAAATTCTCAACATTCGTAACTCTCAAAACCCTCCAATAGATCCTTAATCAATTTGAACATCAAATTTATACAAATCATTATTCATGAAGAACTGTCAAAGATCGGCCATCACCATTTTAAATATTATAAATCATATTTGCTATGACGAATGATTAAATCTTTTGAGTAAAGGCTTTATCTTGACTATATATAATACATTTTATTATATTTCATACATACGAAAAGAGGTGAAAAAGCTGGTTTCGAAATACATGCATCTAAGAAGGCCTACAATTTATTTGATTTATGGTAAAATGTTTGTATATTCATCCAACATAATTATTTTTTTACAATTTTTGGCTATCATTTATTAATAGATTTTCTTTTCATGTAGAAAATACTTCTTGACAACATAAGGTTATTCAATGATGCCTGTGAGATTGTAGTGATAAAATATTAAAAACATTATCTATGACATACATTTATTATATATTTTTTATGTATATATATATATA
>CP045897.1:9875489-10015966 GCA_013387185.1 Caligus rogercresseyi | reverse complement strand
GGGGGAGTAGTGACCAATCACAATTTTGTCCCAAAGAATCAAATAAAAAGAGTGACTCAGTCCGATAAGGTCTACGAAGGTTGTTGTTTAAGTAATGTCGGGAAACACTGGCTTCTCTGTTTTGGTGATACTTTACTACAGTCTTTTCTATATGCAGTCTGGTCATACTTTAGTGTGAGCTAAACAATACAATTACTACTATTTTCTGGGTGAGGTACCATCGGTGGTTCTTTAGCTTATTGAGAACAGAAGTTGCTACTTGACTGTCTTGATGAAAATATTGAAGCATGTTTTGATAGGATGAAGATCGTTTAGTGGAGCATCAGCTGTTGAAGTAGAGGTTATCCAGTATCTAGTGTAGAACAAGGCCAGAATTGTTTAATCTCTTTAGCTTGGAAGTATTGTAGTGGAATACTGTAGTTTTTCAGAGAACATCTACATCTTCATAGAGTAAATATTCCTCGCCATCCAACATGCTTGGTGAACAGCGCTTGGTTTGGTCCAATGGATGTCTGGAGGAGGGTTTTGTCCCAAACAATATATGACACAACTCTGCCACTTCTCTATAATCAGCTCTAGGACTGGTCTTATCTAGGATTTTGTTCCACTTCACCTTAAGTTTGGGTTGCTTTTATTTTGTTTTCCTTTGTTTATATGTTTAAAAAGTAAGTTATTTAGACTGCACATAACGGTGGTATCATATATATTTTGGCATATTTTTTATATAATTAATTATGATGTAAGATAATAGGTAAAATTTAGATTATTAAAATATTTTTCCTTCCTTCCAATGTCAAAATATTTGTAATACGACGTACATGCATAGCTCTCTTACAACATACGTATCTACATAGTAGTTGGTTACTAAATAAACTTGAAAATTTTAAATACAAATTACTTTTTAATAAAAATGTTTTGTCTGTCATACCCGTGTGCTAAATATTTTTTTCTACACAATCTCATTTTCAATAACTATATCATCATAAAACTACATTTTCATAGGTGCCGCCCTAAATGGTCCATGCGGCAGGCATTCCGGGGACCCAAACTTAAAAATATCTTTCTTGTCTATTACTTAAGCCTTGGAGAACCAGAAAATCATCTATTTGAATCTTTTTAAAGAAAAGTGTAAATTTGAACAAGTCTAAGGGTACATTTATCATATGGTAAAATAAAAAGTGTGATAGACTCTCTATTGAGATACTTGCCGTTGTTTACCTCATTCCTGGAATACTTGCTTATATTATTTACTATTATATTTATCTTATTTACTATTCTATAATATTTTTTATGCTTTGCAAATCTTGAAATTTTTATGTTAGTCCAGCCAATAATTTACCATCAAAGAGTTATTAACCCCCCAGGAAAAAATTGAAAAAAAATTGTACATATGTAAATATGATTCCTATTGTTAACATTGACAGCCTCCTGTCAAACAAAAAATAATTCATCTGAAGTTTCAAATGTATAAGAAAAAAAGAAAAAGAAAACTTTATCAGCGAAAATACATATACAGGGGTGTGCAGGCGAATCTAGACTAACTTTGATTACTTGTATCTCAAAAACCAGTTAGGGTAGAAGCTTAAAAATGTATGAACTGGTTAGTATATCCTATGAGCTTAGTTAATAACAAAAAGATTGAAAAATGTCCTCGGAACTTGAGCACAGGACGGCCATTATTGTGGTGCTCCGTTGCGGCCGTGCGCCCAAGAGATCATCGACTTCTTCAAATTCCCCAAAGCTACTGTTTACAGCATTGCCAAGTCCTTCAAGGAGTCGGAGGACATCGAGGAAGGATTCCTAACACCGGAAAGAAAGACTCCAGACCGATCCCAAGTCAGGAAGAGGAGCGCCGAATCTCGACATTTTCTGGTCAAAGGAGTTCTGGCCCCCCAGCACCCTGACCTCAACCCCTGCGACTACTACTTGTGGGGCGTCCTTGAGAGGGACACTAACAAGCGTGCTCACAACACTGTGGACTCCTTGAAAGCTGCCATCATCCAGGCAGTGGCCAACTTGTCCAGGGAACAGGTAGCTCATGCTGTTGGGAGGTTCAGGCACCGTGTGGAGGCTGTTATAGTGAAAGGAGAAGTTGGATTGAATGAACATTAAGAGAAAAGTCATTTAAATTTGTAGGATATGAAAAAGTCAATTAAAAGGTCCTGTTCTTGGATATGAGTACCTTATTTCCGTGCTAAAAAAAGTCTAGATTCGCCTGCACACCCCTGTATATGTGAATGAATTAACTGGGATATGCTTAATCTCTTATTATACATTACACACATTCATAAAAGATCAGTGACTGTTTTTCATATACAAACTCAAAAACAAGGGATTTCCATTGGCTGACCAAGAATCAAATGGAGTAAAGCATTAAATATGTCTCTTTCATTTGCTTCATTCATTTGAATTAAGTGTGTTGCGTCGTAGGTATTTACCATGAATATCTATACATGAATACACCCATTAAAAATCGAAGAAATCATTAACTAAACAAGAGTATGTACTATGCTAATCAATTAGCATCCATGGAAATGCAAATATAGAACTAATGAATATATATATATATATAATATAGAGAGAGAGAGAGAGAGAGAAGGAGGGAGAGTCAAATCTGTGTTAGTTGTCACTTTTCATACGGCGATACATAATTTTGCCTCTCAGAAGAAGAGTTAGAACTAAAGCCTTCTGTATATAGCGGTGACCTGTGTTCAACGAGCATTTTCGTATGTTATCTTTATTGGCCGCTATAAACAAGTTTCACTGCATATATAATCATTCTTGAAAATGAATATTATATTATGAAACTGACAAATATATATAATAAATATATACCATTATCAGATAATGATTTATTTCAGCTTTTGATTGTGCGAGTAACTCTACCACACAAGATATTACAAGATCACCAGCGGCTACGTATCTTCATAAGCTGGAAAGGAAATTTACAGCAATATTCCTACACTAATAAAGTACCCCTACCCATTAAACTTTTAATAACATACGTTTAATCAAGAGCAGTGTAGCACAAGTATTATTTTTAGAATCATAAGCAATCATTGTCTCGAATGTCCTCATCCTTTAAGTTATTTTTAACCTAATGAGATGGAGAAAATTGATTTTTACTCCATTCTAATCCTTTTTTTTTAATCCCTTCAATTTATTTTTCACAAAATACATCAATGCAAAAACATTACTTCTTTTTAGCTAGTTATAAAATATCGTTCTAAGCAAACACGTATATTCGAATAATATACATCTAAAGGAGAAAAGAGGAGGGGGGGGAGGGGAACTCCATATATAATATCATTTAATTAACATTACTACATACACATTACACATATATATATATGTGTGAGTGCTTAGAATGAAGGATGCTCAGTTGTAGTTTTTAGGGCATTTGGATCCATTAGTGTAATTTATTACGGATATTGGTACTCTATTTTCTCGTGTGCTTTTTTTTCTTCCTCTCATTATGGGCCTTTTAAATTATTAGCTTCATAATATACTTATATGTGTAAGCGAGAGAGAGAGAAACTAAGTGTCAAAAAAGAAACGAATAGGAGTTAAAAAAATACTTGACTTTGTAAGACATTATTCCAATGTGTGAGATGTTCTAGATTTCTTAAGTAATGATATATATACATTATAATAAAAAGTTCAATGTCATATATACCTTTGTCATTGATTCATTGTAGATCTCCCATGATTGTTGAATTTTCGCCTGTTGTATTCAACGACAACCTGTAATAAATGATGTCTCTCTACTCTTCATCTGTTGTTATCTTTGTAGTGAAGTCACTCACCATTTTTACTCCTCTTTCAGTTACATAATTCGTCACATTAACTGATTTTAAAATTCCAAAACTTTTAGGTAAGAGGAGTAATGTTCCCAAGTCTCGGGGGGAGTAGTGAGCCAATCACAATTTTGTCCCAAAGAATCAAATAAAAAGAGTGACTCAGGTCCGATAAGGTCTAAGAAGGTTGTTGTCTAAGTAATATCGGGAAACACAGGCTTCTCTGTTTTGGATAACTTTACTACAGTCTTTTCTATAGCAGTCTTGGTCATACTCTGTGTTAGCTAAACAATACAAATACTACTGTTTTCTTGGTGAGGTACCAACGGTGGTTCTTTAGCTTATTGAGAGCAGAAGTTACTACTTCACTGTCTTGACGAAAATATTCAAGCATGTTTTTGAAAAGATGAAGATCGTTTATTGGAGCATCAGTTGCTGACGTAGAGGTTACCCAGTAGCTAGTGTAAAACAAGTCTAAGATTTTGTTTAATTTCTTTCGCTTAGAAGTATTGTAGTTGGAATACTGTAGTTTTTTAGAGAACATATACATCTTCATAAAGTAAATATTCCTCGCCATCCATCGTGAACAAAGCCTGGTTTGGTCCAATGGATGTCTCGAGGAAGTTTTGTCCCAAACGTTATAAGAATCAACTACCACTTCTCCAAAATTAGCTCTAGGACTGGTGCTTTCTATGATAATTTTTTACAATTGCAATTGTATTTGCCTACATTTCCTTCCATTCTTGCTCCACTTCGACTAAAGTTTTGGGGTTGCTTTTATCCAATGTATTCCAATTATCCGTCACGTAGATAAAAATGTCGTTGTTTGAACTTTTAATAATTTTGTAAAGGTGGTGGTGACAACTCTTTCCCTTTGAGACCATGAGATAAAGCCTTCTTGATAAACAAAATATTTCCCTTAAATGATATTATAACCATACTGACTAAAAATAGCTCAGGCTTTGCAAAAGGCTTATGTTTGGGAGGCATTTTTTGGCATTAACACTTTTGGGGATTTGACTTCAACTGATATCTTGTCAAGTTGGGTAGCTCATGCATACATAAGTGCAACGAAGGATAGAAGCAATTATTAGAAGACATTCTACATAATTAATAAATCCCATATCTGTGTCATTCTTTATCAATATATTATCATTATTCATTTTTTACTTTAGTCCGACCACCAACCTATTTTGTAACTAATTTTTTAAATAACTTATTCAAAAGTTTTTAAAATACATACAACAAATTATTTTGCCAGTATTTTTATTAACATTTATTTTAAATATCAAAAGCAAGTACAATGCAACTGTAAATCACACTAAAAAAAGACATGATATAATAAAATGGGGTTATAAAGAGGGTCCCCCGATGAAATTGGCGCGAAAACTCTTTCTCACAAAAATTCAATAACTATGTTACTAATAGAGATATTTATTTCAAACAAAGTGTATTTGAAAGATGAGGATGTTATCTATATAATTATTTAAAATAATATCCCTGAGCGTCAATAACTTTATAATAATAGGTGATGAGGGCGGCCTTCTTGTTGTGAGCATGTCTATTAGTCCGTCCTTTAAGATAGCCCAAGACAAAATAGTCCATTGGACTAAGGTCTGGGCTGCTGGGAGGCCACATCTCCTTCCTTGTTCTTGGCTGCAGAGGTTAAAATCTGACCCATTTGCATCCTATACCTCATCGATGAAGATCCAACAAAGTCCATGTCCCTGACCTTTTTTGTGGACATTCCGGCCTAGGCTCCCTACTAATCACTTTATGTGGATCTGAGCAGTCCTCCAGGGATTTCCACAGTCTTGGGACGCTTCGAAGAGGTATAGAAGTCAACCATGACAGCTCAGAGTTGGATATCATGCCCTTCATGCTAACCAAGATTGCCACCACGGCGCATCTCCGTTCCTCCTTGCTGAAAACGATCTTCTCCAGATTGCTGTATGCGTCCCTCATATTGCTTTGAATCAACTGGCTGTATAGCTTACACAAGTAGCTTTCTACTGGTATAACTACCGGCCTCCTATCTAACGTGACAAAGGTACACAAATTTTAATTATATATATATATTGTGTTTCCATCAGAAATATAATTTTTAAATTGCGAATTAGAAGTAATTAAAATTCTCCAAATTCCCTCATTGATACATCATTTTAAAGGGAAAAAAAATGATTTTTATGATTATCAAAAATGTATTGTCCTATATCATAAGAGGCACATCTGAAGCCTTGCAAAAGTTGCTGGAAATGACTCCTTCCAGCCTGAAGACAGAACGACGCACGCTTCAGGACATTCTTGCAAACGTTTTTGATCGTCTTCTGTCTATATCCTTCAGCGAAGGTTTGGACACATTGTATGAGAGACTCAATGGAATCTGGCTTTTCCTTATAAACTCTAGTTTGTACTGCAGCCCAGAAATGGAAGTCCAAAGGGCTGATATCTGGACTGTGAGCTGGCCAGGGATTTTCCGTCCTTCTGTTGATGACTCGGCCTCAAAACTTTTCATTTAGAAATTCTAAAGCTGCATTTGTGCGCCGTCTTGCATCCACCAAAGTGAAGAACGAGTTGCAGAATGGTGCAGCCTGGGCCAAATTATGTCCTGGAGCAATCTGAGATATGAAAAAACCATTAACCGTCGACAAATGGCCATCATCTTCAAGGAATGCATGAACGATTGGAACCATTCCATTAATAATGGCAACGAAGATCATTACCTTAACATCATTCCTATCATTTGTTTCGCAGATATTTCGAGGATTTTCATTTGTCTACACTCCGTCGTTTTTTCGATGTAGTTTTTGATGGAGGCAAAAGAACTTCTCGTCAGTCCAAATGATTCTATAGATAATGTTGGATTGTTGCTGCAGAATTCACTGACAAAACTGCCTTCTCTGCGCTTTGTGGTTATCAGTTAATGGTTGAACTGAAGTGTAATGATAAAAACGGAAACTAAGATCATGTCTTACGATCCTCCACAACGTTGTTTTGGTGGGTGAAATTTGCTGAGAAGCTTTTCTGAGTGAGCAACTGGGGTTTTCTTCAAACAAACTCTTTACCTCCAGAACCATATATATATATATATATAATATATATATATATATATATATATATATATATATATATATATATATATATATATATATATATATATATATATATATATATATATACATTGTGTTCCATCAGAAATGTAATTTTTAAATTGCGAATTAGAAGTAATTAAAATTCTTCAAATTCCCTTCTTCTTCTGTTCTTTTTTATTTTGTTTTCATTTGTTTTTTCTTGTGGATGGAACCAGTCTTATTGAAATGATCAAGAACTCTTGTGAACTGGATCAGCTGGTAAGATTCGCTGCCGCCCTCCCACTGATCTTGAAGTGAAGTATACATCTCGGTGTACTGTGGAAGGAGAAGGTGTTTAGCCAAACTGCAGGATGATCCATTTCTTCTCAAGTTCAGAAAACATTTTTCAGGTTGACAATCAATGCAGATTTTTTATATATTGATAAAATTCCCTCTTTATGAACAAAATGGCGTATCAATAATATGATTTGAATAATTTTAAATACTTCTAATTCGCAATTTAAAAACTACATTTCTGATGGAACACACTGTATATATATATATATATATTATATATATATATATATATATATATATATATATATATATATATATATATATATATATATATATATATATATATATATATATATATATATATATATATATATATATATATTAGGGTTGTTCTTATTTTTCAAATGTTTGAAATGTTAGCAACATTGTGGATTTTCTGTTTCTTGGTGATAAAAGAAGACGACATACAAAGTTTGAAAAAAAAATTACTTTGTCTCTGACGCATACATAATCCATTATATGCGTCATTTTGTACGCGAGATAGGCTTTTTTTAATATACATATAACTCTCTACTTATTAAATTGACATGATTCAGTATACCAAAATATTAAAGATGGTTAACCAAGCTTTCATTTGATATACAAAATGACGAATATAATGGATTATGTATGCATCAGAGACAAAGTAAAATTTTGAGAGGATACCTTGACGCATATCTAAGAAACACATTATTATTTATTTTTTTATAATCGATTTCTTATAGGTCAATACAGGCTCTGAATCATATGATGTATACTCAGATTGTACTGAATTCTGAATTCATAGAATGAACCAAGGTCATTTTTTGATTTATCATCTAAAGTTTTATTAAACTTAAAAGTATAATTTTACTCTGAAGCGAACAAGTCATCTTCTACAGGCGAGTGAAGTTAATTGATACAAAAAAGCTATGAAATAAGCCAACAATACACACTCCATTTTTTCTTTGTTTTTACTGAAAACTTTGTTTTATTAAAAAACATCAAACATACGTCTGGTAGTAAATTAGATTCCTTTAAATTAATAATTATTACTAAAGTCTGTAATGTCCACCATTTTGAAGAAATTTGCGGAAAACTTTATTTTTACTAAATTTTTAAAACTTTGACCTCGTTGCGCGACCTCGTAATGTTGACCGATTTTATTCAAACTTTGTATGTCATTTTCTTTTATCACCAAGAAACAGAAAATCCACAATGTTGCTAACATTTCAAACATTTGAAAAATAAGAACAACCCTATATATATATATATATATATATATATATATATATATATATATATATATATATATATATATATATATATATATATATATATATATATATATATAGCTCAATGTAAAACCTTACAAAAGTTGAACACTGCTAAAAAATTAAATGAAAATGAACGAACCCATGCCTGCTCATGATATGAGTGAGTAGAAATATATGTATTACCTAAAGTTTATTATTTATATTACTCTGTTGTAATCTTAACAATGTTATAACGGTTTTTTATATCCTGTCGGATGCCATTCTATCGAACCATATAGGGGAAAAATTGGTTTTGAACAATTATTGCCTTAATTTATTTTAAGAAATTATAAAAAATTATAAGATAAGTTCACTTATTTAAGAAAAAATTGGATATTTAAAATTTCTTATGTACAAATAGATGAGATATCCAAATAAAGCAAAAAAATACATAGCATTTCAAAATGTGATTATAATTGTTAGATATTAAACTTATAATTAAAATTGAGGTATCTAAATTTATGTTTTAGAAATAGTAACATTTTAATATTTCAATGGACTAACGAATTTATAAAAACACTATTCAAATGACATGTTGCAAAAATATTAAATGATTTATGTTCCAGAACGTATATCACTCTATAAATTAAAGGCCCAGACCAGTCTGTGGCCGGCTCGGCTTAAAAAATTATTGCCCGGCCTGTCGCCCGGCTAAAAAATCGTCCCGGTCGTTTCCTATATATATATATATATTTATATATATATATACTTACATAGTGATTGTTTGACAGAAGAAAAAGAAGATATATCATATATTCATATATATATATATATATATATATATATATATATATATATATATATATATATATATATATATATATATATATATATATATATATATATATATATATATATATATATATATATATATATATATATATATATATATATATATATATATATATATATATATATATATATATATATATATATATATGATATATATATCTTCTTAAACTCTTCTGTCGAAAAATCACTGGAAATGATACAGCTGATCAAATTAATAAGTGGAGAACGTTGTAAGTGAGAAAATAGGTACACGTGTGTGTCTGTAGAGTCAGCGCTGAGGCACTTTGTCGTACCACTTTACATGACTTAGTTTAAAAAATTATATAGACGAACAACGTCCATATCAGAATACTAAGATAACTTCGAGGATCGTGAGATTGTAGGTAAGATACCTATCGTTTTTAATCCTTTTTATATTTTTTTGTGATTAAATCGGATCATCATATCATGTCTCAAAGTGTGATGATTTGTTAGAATGAAGCCGCTTTTGCATATTCTAACTTCTATTATGAAGGATTGCACTAAGACAATATGACACTTGTGCTCCTAAAGAAACAATGGAGGATTTATATTTCTTATCTATATTTGATTGAGTAATATGATAGGGCATTCGATATTCATTTACCTTCTTGATAAGGTTGATTGTTTAAGACTTCCTCTTGCTAGCGGGACTATCTCTTTCAACACATCAAGAAAATATTTTTATTATGTTTACATATTTGCCTATCTTTCATACCTAATTATTGAGTGTTTTTTTCCTTGTATCTACTTATCGGTAAGCTATAGATACACTAACCTTTTATTATTGTTATTATAGACAACATGGAGGAAGTTAACTATTTCATGTGCACTTTCGATTGTTTTCCTTTTCCTTTTCAATTCAACATACATTCATATGTCTAAAAGTTCATAGACAAAAATAGGGTATTAGCATTTTATTCATCTTAACAAAAGATCATCCAGATCTGTTCTTAGAAAGTATTTAGAATTTTCGTCCTTTAACTTTTTTGATATTCCATGCATATTTGGAATGTAATTTCTAAGTATCCAACACGGTCTGATAGTGCAATGAAATACTTTAGTATTGGATTGTTGGAATAAATCACTATTTATCAACTAATAATATTTTTATACTTCTAGAAAACATATATATACTCGGTGACAAGGAAGAGAAACGGCATTGAAGGCACAGTTAATTGGATAATAACGCAAATATTTAAATGCAACAATTTAGTTAATTTTCATTTACTGACATAATTTATGTATGAACATAATTTGACTTAATTTTCACACTCAACACTGGAGAAGGTACTTTTTTAAACTATATATTTCTTTGATTATCATACTTATTTCATATACTTATGCTACGGTGTGAATATATCGAGGGTTAGGAATAGGTTTTGTTAGGAATAAACTTTTCTTGGACATATGACATCGAGTATCATCTTGGATACGCTGTCATTGTGCTTCCAAGGCATGCAACTGTCCACCTAAACTAGGCAGAGGGTATCAACCCTAACAATATGCCTATGAAAATACTTAATCCTCATCGTATTATTCATCAGGAAAAACCCATAGCATTTTGAGCTATTTTCGGTGCTCTGTTTGGTAAGTGATTTCGAATGAGTTTATTATTTGACCACGCTGATTGAGCATCTTTTTGCAGGGCTCAAAACATGGGGTTGACTTGGTGTTCTACTCTTTTTCGGTTAAAATAATGTTATTATGTTATCACAAAATACACAAAAAATACAATTACAATATCATTTGAAGCCTTATCTACGAATTCCCTCTCTAATTCTTATAAACGGTTGCCATGATGATCTTGGGGTTCTTCTTGATATCCTTGGTTATATTAAAGCGTTAAAGTAAAATAGCGCATGCAAAGAAAAAGTAAAAAAAAAAAATTGGCCAAAATTTTGGTTATTTTCTTTAACGTTAGATGTCGCTAGTCCATGAAATTACGTCACAGTCCTATTTAAAACCGGTTTAAAGGGATTAAGTTTGATAATTTGAAATATATGAAGATAAAAAACGTCTCCAAATATAAATAATAAAAGGACTTTGTTATTATTTTCAAAGAGCTCTAGCATCAAAGCAGCGCCCCTTACGGACTAAAGAAGAACTAAAATTTTGGCCAATTCCTTTCAGAAAAAAAGGAAGAATTTTATGTTATGCATACATTACTTTACTTTAACGCGTTAGGTTATATCATTCAAGAATGCCGATCTTCGCCCCTTTGGTATTATGCTGTCCATAAAGTATTCAGTTATTTTATTATTTTACTTTCTAAAGCTCTGGAAGTTCCTTGTAAAATAGTTATAGCCTTCTTCACATATAAAGCAGTCCTGAATGAAACCGCGAGGATTTTGGTATACATAGGAATAGTTATTTTGGTACTGATAACTTTTCTCTCTTTAACTCCAGTTTTGACATCTTGGACTCTATTACAAAAATATTTATACAAAATAGGTTCGTTTTAGTACAGGTGGAATGTAGTAAAAGCAGCTTTGATTCAAGGATAGAGGTGAACAAGTGGAATTGACTTAGTTCCTCTCTATATATTTTATTTGTAGTAAAATTTCAATCAATCAACTCAGAGAAGTAGTTATTTTACTTTTAAGTCATGACTTTTTGGGTATTACTATAGAGGTAATTAAAATAATAAGAATGGATTTTGTTAAGTACATAAAAAATAATAGATAATACAAGATGCGCAGAACGCAATGTTTAGATTCCTCTGATTAGAAAAGAAAAACTGAAACGTCACAGATGACGTCACAGTAGCTATTTGTTACTAAATAAAATCAAAGGTACATTTAAAAACGGTGATTAATTTCAAAAGGAAATAAAAATTTGAAACCCGGGAGCTCTCCGGCGGAGGCGGAGCTGCAGAAGACGGCCACGTTGCTCCGGAGCTCCTAGATGCGTGCGGGCTACCAGCCAAAGGTCTCAGAGTCCCGTGCGGTGTTCAGGACTTCCACTTCCTCCCTGATGCTGAAGCTGTGCGTCCCCGGTGGCTCGTGGCGGGAGGGAGCCTCCGGACGTTATTCCTTTGGGAGCCTTTACGTTCTTAGCTTAGTTGTCCTAGAGGTATTAGATACGTAGGCAAATCGTAGCTGTGATGACGTCACATTTTTTTATTGGAAATATCCTTCTTTGTTTACATGAGTTCTGCCCCCCCCCCCCCTGGTGAAGTACATAAAAAATAATAAAAGTTTTCATCTGTGATAGTCAAGTTTGATTTTTTTTAAATCTGTAAATTACTTATACGTTTTTATACTGAGTCACTAAAGGGAATATAGAAATTATAAGTTTTAAAAAAAGTGTTTCAACATTTTTGTCTTTTTGAAGTATCATATTTATTGCATTTAGTATATGAAAACAAAATATTGTTTGAAACTTTTCTCAAGGGAAATGCCTTAAAACTTTACAAACCATCAAACTGAATTAGAACTCACATTAAACTTATTTCACATAAATATTTTTCGCTTTAAAAAAACGCCTTGTTTTTAGTCTTTCTTATAAAATAATGTTTCATGATTCACTGATCTATATTATGATATCATCAAACCAACTAACTATTTTTTATCTTTTGTTCGATCGGATACGTATGTATATGAAAAATAGTGGGACTCCGGCAGTTTTTATGGTCCAATAATTTTGCATCTTTAAAGTGAATATTTTAATGAAATGTATACTGATTTTAAAATGAAGAATCCTACTTTGATTGATAGGAATTTCAAATGAGTAATTTTCTAAATGAACCTTAAAAAATAAATCTTCTATTTTTTATGACGAAAATTACAATAATAGTCAAAAGATTTTTACAATTGACACAATTTCATTAAACCTATTATTACTGCTTTTTGGTTCGAGCAAAAGAGCAAACCCCTGAGATTCCGAAAACCAAGCATCTGTTTGGCAGTAATCACCAGCGACAAATGGATGGTGCCAACATATCACGTTCGACTCGATATTAGAATCAAAACTACGGAATACATATAGTCATTAGGATATATTTTTCGATTGATTGGAGTAAAATCAGGGTATGTAAAAAACCAAAATTTTGAAAAACCCCGGTTAAAAAACCCGGGTTTTACCGTGTTTTTTTCGAAATTCGGGTTTTTCGTTACACTATAATGAAAAATCCGAATTTCGAAAAAACCCACGGTAAAACCCGGGTTTTTTAACCGGTTTTTTTCGGGGTTTTTCAAAAAATTGAATTTTTTACATACCCTGAGTAAAATATTACTCAAGGATTACTTTTGTGAAGTGACGTGATGGTACAATAATTATTGTTCCAATAAGCTCTATATTTTTGAAGTGGTAATTTTTTAAATTTTTGAGGTTAAGAACTCCAACCTCCTTTTCTCAACCAACTTTATCCAACTAAGTGTATTCGAGAAGAGGCCTAGTGCTACTTCAATCCCAATTTGGATTGCCTATAATCATCCATTAGAAAGTTACGGAAATCTAATTCGATGGGCAAAATTTTATGAGCTTGCCTGATCTTCCGGTTTCATCTCGAAGACGTATACTACTATTTATATCTCAAATTAGAAAAATATAAATACTCAGCATCTAGGCAACAAATTTTCGTTAAGTTATTACGAGTATGAATAACCTTAAAGCCTTAATATAATTACTACGTACTATTTTTCGCAGAGTTTACATATATATATGAGTGTAACATTGTTTGTCAACATCCTTTTAACAAAGTTATATAAAGTAATGCGACATGGTGCCTCAGTTGGAAAATACAGAGACACACTTGTACCTATTTTCTCGCTTTCAACATTCTCCTCTTTTTAATTTGATCAGCTGTATCATTTCGAGTGACATTAAATTGTTTGATCGAATATATTAATACATATTTTTACAGACATATTAATTTACTTCTTCAAATATTTAAAATAATTCAAATAATAACATTATCAATTTATTGATATATTTCATATGACAAGAACTTAGAGAATTTATATTATAGTAAAAAAAATATTTGAAAACAAGGAGTACACTTATTTTGTCTGGATTAAATGTTTCTTATCACCAAGCTGATTGTTCTTTAGAAAATACTAATCATATCAATAGGTCGTGAAACTAACGTCCTACAAAAACGGTCTTCTTGAGGAACTTAAAGTACTTAAGTTCATTTAAGATGTCGATCATACGAGATAATAAAACATTTATTGTAGTGATTGTTCGTCTCCCTCTCGAATTACATGAATGTCCAAGGGGCAACCTCTCCGGCTCACCTCTCAAGCTAGACGATCCCTTACAGATGTATAAATGTAATACTTGAAAATTGATATATCTATGGATTTCATGGCTGTCATTAATATTTCAGCAATAAATATTTTCTTGATGTGTTTGTGAAATCCTAGATATTGATCCCACAAACCCTGTTCCTTAAAAGAGTCAAGAGAATCTAAAGTAAAGTAAAGAGAAAGTGTTGTGTGACACATTCGGTTTTTCAATATTTAATATCTTGAGCAACATAGGAATCCGCCGAAAAACACAATTGCAAGGAAGGTAAATGTGCAAATACAGGAGAAGGGCATTTTTCCTGTGCAGATTAATAATTTAGATGGTTAACATATTTGCAAAATGATTTGAAAGTTGATCTGTAATCAAAATATTTTGTAAAAGACTCTACTAGTGTTAAAATTCAAACATTAATGTTTAATTAAGTATATTTGATAATTATAGTTTTATAATTTAAAAGGAGTCAAGTTTAAATTTAGATATATAAAATAATCCTTTTTTTTTTTGTTAAAAAGTGATATTTCAAAATTAAACCAATGACATATACTCATATAATACGTATGGGGTTAATTGAAGCTTCTATGATCAAGTATACTTCTATATAATGTACAATTGTGTAGCTTACAAATACTTAAGTAAAACGGTACCGAGGGGAAAAAAAGTGATTCGTTATGTTGATAAACTCGAACCTAGAGTTCCACAATGTATTTATAAAATAAGCATTAAACGTGTCTATCGATCCTATCGATCAATGAGGGTGACTAAAATCGCCTACCCCTCTCGGGATTCAAACCTGCGCCCTCAACATCGAGAGTTGAACAAGCCTTAACACACTGAGCTATTCTGCCCCCTTAATTTCAATTTTTTCAATTTCGAAAGAGTCCACAATTAGTCGAAAAATAACTTGAAAATGAACTTGTTCGCTCAGAGTAAAATAGTATTTTTAAGTTTTGTAAACCTTTGGATGATAAATCCAAAAATTACCTTGGTTGCATTCTATCAATATAGAATTCAGTTCAATCTGAGTTACATCATATGATTCAGAGCCTGTATTGACCTATAAGAAATCGATTATGAAAAAAAAATTGTGTGTTTTAAATTTGCGTCAAGGTATCCTCTCAGAATTTTATTTTGTCTATGACGCATTTATAATCCATTATATGCGTCATTTTGTACGCGAGATATGTTTTTTTAATGTACATATAACTCTCTACTTATTAAATTGACATGATTTAGTATACCAAAATATTAAAGCTGGTGTACTATACAGTTGTGTACCTTCTCTTCCAAAGCTGAATCACACCGTGCCACGCAGTGAATACTTAATCATAGTATACAAGTGTATATACTTTTATCACTATTCTAAAAAAAAGTATATTCAACCGTGACGATATGTGAAATCATCTATCTTCCCTTGCTTTTATTTTGCTCATATAAAAGATTGATGCCAGGCTAAGCACATTAGTTGCTTATTGAACATTTCTTTTTACACTGTTGAACACCCATTTGCGTTGATTACACAATATAACAAAAAGTTTCAGGGAATCTTTTGGTTGTTTATCATTTATTCTATTTGAAGAATGAAGAACAAAAATCTCTGCTAATCGTTATTAAAGAAGTGACATCGATTTGATAAAAAATATATATCATTACATGGGCGAAAAGCAAATGAAACTATATAACATTTATGGGGCTAACGAAAAGTTAATGAAAAGTACAATATAATATAGATCCTTATGTGAAATTATTTTGAAAAAATACGTTTGATTCATTTAGGTGGATCAAGTTGTTCGGTGGAGGAACAAATCGGAGAGGTATACTTAATATTATTTTGTATCTTATGAGAATGCCCTCCCAATTCAGCATGTCATTGGCGAGAAGCATTTTTTTTACCTATATGGTTCGACAGAATTGCATCCGACTGGATATAAATAAGCATTATAGCATTATAATAAATCTATCGAACCTAGGATCTTATCAATGAGGTAGACAAAATGACTATCCCCTCTCGGGAGTATTTGAACTGCAACCCCAACAATGAGAGTTGAACATGCCTTAACACGCACGGCTTGGAAGCATTATTTTGCGGGGTCATTGAATCAGCTAATGCAGGATCTGGAATTCTTTAGAAAGTTGTTTCCAACAGATAACCTTTAAAGGCACTTCTAAAGTTTTGTTGCAATGTTCATGACTCTTGGGTAAAAACAAGGAAGAAAATTATCACGAACTGGTTGACGACTTTCTAAAGTTCTATATGGATAAGATAGGTTGCAGAATGTCCCTGAAGTTGCATAGGATGCACACTAGGGTTGTTCTTATTTTTCAAATGTTTGAAATGTTAGCAACATTGTGGATTTTCTGTTTCTTGGTGATAAAAGAAGACGACATACAAAGTTTGAACAAAATCGGTCAACATTACGAGGTCGCACAACGAGGTCAAAGTTTTAAAAATTTAGTAAAAATATAGTTTTCCGCAAATTTCTTCAAAATGGTGGACGTTACAGACTTCAATAATATTATTAATTTAAAGGAAATCTAATTTACTACCAGACGTATGTTTGATGTTTTTTAATAAAACAAAGTTTTCAGTAAAAACAAAGCAAAAAATGGAGTGTGTATTGTTAGCTTATTTCATAGCTTTTTTGTATCAATTAACTTCACTCGCCTGTAGAAGATGACTTGTTCGCTTCAGAGTAAAATAGTACTTTTAAGTTTAGTAAAACTTTAGATGATAAATCCAAAAATGACCTTGGTTGCATTCTATCAATTCAGAATTCAGTACAATCTGAGTTTACATCATATGATTCAGAGCCTGTATTGACCTATAAGAAATCGATTATGAAAAAAAAAAAATAATGTGTTTCTTAGATATGCGTCAAGGTATCCTCTCAAAATTTTACTTTGTCTCTGACGCATACATAATCCATTATATGCGTCATTTTGTACGCGAGATAGGCTTTTTTAATGTACATATAACTCTCTACTTATTAAATTGACATGATTTAGTATACCAAAATATTAAAGCTGGTTAACCAAGCTTTCATTTGATATGTTTGGTGTTCTAAAAATCGCTATACTTTAAGAGATATAAGCAAATACATTTTTGCACGTACTCTCCCCAAAAAATTGATCTTCTGATATGAGACATAGAATACTAGACGTACCAGGAAAGGAAGATAAAAAACGCACGCCTAATTTTCCACAACATGCGGGCATCATTTTTAGTATTGCTTAGTCATCACAGCGTGTATACGTGCTTGATCTTGCTCCAATAGACAATCATTGTGAACATGTGTTGCGCCCCTGGATGCAAGCAGGGATACAAGAGCACCCCAAAAGATCTTTCGGTGACTTTTCACACGTTCCCCAAGAAGGACTCCATCCTTTCGGAGTAGATCAAAGCAATTCCTAGGATACATCTAATTAGACACCAACATCGAGTTCAAGAATATATAGTCTCCATTTCCTTCATTCGGACTTCGTAACAGCTTCTGAGGACCCTACTCGAAATATAGGGAGAACCCTCCAAAAAAGGTATGGACTTATTTTGGCTTGCTTTATATTTTTTTTTAATTGAACTTTTGTTAATTTTCTAGATGTTTGAAGGATGGTGTCATTCCCTCAAAATGGCCTAATCTCCCCACTTATCTCTCCTCGAAAAGGCAACTCCCGAGGCCAACGCTAGCAGCAACCACTAGCAAGAGAAGTGTCCTCATCAATGAGAGACAAGAGGCTCTCCGTAAAGAACTCTCCATGAAGGAATCCGTCAAGACTGCCCAGGAACTTTATCATAAGTTGACATCAGAAACTTTGCCTTCGGGATTCACTCTAATTCAACTTCCAAAGGTGTTACTTGTGAAGATGGTTTCAACAGAGAACGGAATGGACATTTCTTTAAGTTTGGAAGTCGATGAAGATCTATCCTTCCAAATGTATCACCGTCACTCCCTTCTGGAAAAGAGCTTAGTATCCCACTGAGGTAGAATTGGACGGGGAAAAAGTCGAGCTGGGAGGTTCACCAAAATCATGAGCAGAGGTGGATTATCCACTCCATCGGATATGACATTTCTTACCTGTGTTCATGCCTATTCGCTCCTTTACTTTATATCAACTCACGACGACGAGGAAGTGTGTCTCTTAAGATCTTCAAATCCAAGGGCCACTTTTACCGGAACATTCGTTGAAAAAGTGTTTGGCAGCACGGAGGTGGTCATCAAGACCATGCTCAACAGCCAATGTGAAAAAGGGCATAAATGGGCTCGTCATCTTAAAAAAATAAGTCAAATAATTTTCAATGTCTGCAGTAAAAATTTGGTTGCTCAATTAAACGACGAGATTCATGATCAAAGTCGCAAAAGAGCAGCCAACAAATTGAATCTTAAGGAAAGAAAGATTGCTAAGCTCCTTTCCAAAGCTTAATTATTTTATTGCACTCTTTTTGGTGTCCTTTTTATATATGTACTAATGTATTAATAAACTATTATTCATATTGGTTCCCGACTCATTTATTTCATTTACATATAAATTTAAACCTTCATCAAAGCATTAAAACAGGTCTTTTTATTTAATATTTAATATATATACGTTCTATTAGGGAAGAATAAATACCCGCATCATGTGTGCGTAAAATTATTTCTTCCTTTCCATGTGTCTAGTATTCTATGTATGAGAATATACTATTACCATTTGGTAACTGCAGAGTGTTACCGGATAGAAAGAAAAAAGAAGGGAGAGAAGTGAGGCAAAATACTCTCTCCCTTCTCTTTCTATCCAGGTAACACTAAGAGCCGTTACCAGTGGTAATTGTATATTCTCATATCAAAGATCAATTTTTTGGGGATAGTTCGTGCAAAAATGTATTTGCTTATATCTCTTAAAGTATAGCGATTTTTAGAACACCAAACATATCAAATGAAAGCTTGGTAGAACAGCTTTAATATTTTGGTATACTAAATCATGTCAATTCAATAAGTAGAGAGTTATATGTACATTAAAAAAGCCTATCTCGCGTACAAAATGACGCATATAATGGATTATAAATGCGTCAGAGACAAAGTAAAAATTTGAGAGGATATCTTGACGCAAATCTAAAAACACATTATTATTCATTTATTAATAATCGATTTCTTATAGGTCAATACAGGCTCCGAATCATATGATGTAAACTCAGATTGTACTGAATTCTGAATTGATAGAATGCAACCAAGGTCCTTTTTGGATTATCATCTAAAGTCTTAATAAACTTAAAAGTACTATTTTACTCTGAAGCGAACAAGTCATCCTCTACAGGCGAGTGAAGTTATTGATACAAAAAGCTATGAAATAAGCTAACAATACACACTCCATTTTTTTTTGTTTTTACTGAAAAACTTTGTTTTATTAAAAAACATCAAACATACGTCTGGTAGTAAATTAGATTTCCTTTAAATTAATAATTATTATTCAAGTCTGTAACGTGCACCGTTTTAAGAAATTTGCGGAAAACTATATTTTTACTAAATTTTTAAAACTTTGACCTCGTTGTGCGACCTCGTAATGTGACCGATTTTGTTCAAACTTTGTATGTCGTCTTCTTTTAATCACCAAGAAACAGAAATCCAAAATGTTGCTAACATTCAAACATTTGAAAAATAAGAACAACCCTATATATATTATATATATATATATATATTATATATATAATATAATATATTATATATATTATATACATATATATATATATCAGGAAATAATAGACATAATATATATTTCGTTCCTTCGACATTCTGAAGTGAAAAATTTCCCAAAAAAAGGTGGTGACGTTTTTTTTAGAGAAGAATCTCCAAAAAAAAGTGACGACTTTTTCTTAGAAAAGAATCTCCAAAAAAAGTGACGAACGTTTTGTATTTCAAAAATTCCTTTCTAAAAAACGTCCTCTTTTTTTATGGTAATTCTATTCTTAATAAGATTTATGAATAACAAAGGAAGAAAATATTGATGTCCCGGTCCGATGTCTAAAAACACGGGACACCGGGCCGGGGGGCTCAAAAACAGCCGGGACCCGGGCCGGGTACCCGGTTGTTTCCTGATATACATATATGTATATATATTAGGGGGTATTATAGAAACCTAATATTAAGATATCAAAATTTATCCCCCCGCGAAAGTTGCGTCATAACAAACTAAATGATCGTAGAAAAATGGATTTTGGTTTGACCCCCCCCTTACCCCCCCCCCAAATTGCGTTCAAAGGTTTCGTTATGGAGCAAAACTTTTTTGTTATTACTTATTTTGAAAAAAATAAGTTTTACAAAATTTAGCTATGATCAATTTGTGACTTTGTTATTTTTTGCAAATTTTCATCAAATAATATTTAGTGCCAATAAATGAACAAAAGTGCTGACGCACCAACCATTTTTTAAATAACGGCTCCTACTAGAGTTCTTTTATAGTTTCAAGAAGGAAAAAGAAAAAGAGGGCACTCATGTTTTTAAGTTATTTTTAAATGCGTTTGCTTAAGAGGATTTAACTTGGTTTGAAACCATATAGGAGCGTAAAAATTTAGTAATTTGTTACAAGTTTTATGTGAGACTCACATGGACTTTTTTGTGAAATATAGGTTCTTAAAATTCTGTTGGCTTTGGTAAGACATTTTGCCTCATGTAATGCTCCTGGAGACCTGTAGCAAAAGCTTGAATTCGAAAATTTTCCTGTTTGTATTTCTAATGGAATTTCTTATATATTTTTTTATCTTAGCTTAAAGAATACAGTAAACTTTGATTTAAGTATTTTACTTTTCCTACAAGTATTTAAAAACTTTTTATTGATTTTTTGGTAAAGTCTGTATTAATTAATTTTCCTATGGTACCGAGGTCCTTTTTGTGCGCCATCTAAATGTTTAACAACTTCTTTAAAAGGTAACTCATTCATGTGTAGAAGACAAATAATCCACTGAAGTGGTCTTTTAAGACATAACTCGAGTCTTTTTATTACTCCTTACCATATTCTGACATTGGTGTTGCATCTGTAACACACAACATTGACCAAAGTGTCAAGTCATTAATGTTCTTCGACTACTGAAAGGAGTAGTTATTTCGCTTGATCTTCCGCTATGCCACTTTTTAGTAATACGTGATCAATGTATTCATGGTGGAGTTCTAAAAATTTTTTTTTCGTCATTATATTATTATCTGCAAAAGTTTATGGATATAATCAACGTCATAGATTTATATTCTCAACCATGTGAGGGAGTTACTGTATGAAAATTAAGATGTTAAAAGCAAACGTATTTAAAAAATTACTTAAAACCATCAACATGAGTACCCACTTTTTCTTTTTCTTTCTTGAAACTATAAAAGTACCCTAGTAGGAGTCGTTATTTAAAAAATGGTTGGTGCGTCAGCACTTTTGTTCATTTATTGGCACTAAATATTACTTGATGAAAATTTGCAAAAATATACAAAGTCACAAATTGATCATAGCTAAATTTTGTAAAACTTATTTTTTTCAAAATAAGTAATAACAAAAAAGTTTTGCTTCATAACGAAACCTTTGAACGCAATTTGGGGGGGGTAAGGGGGGGGGGTCAAACCAAAATCCATTTTTCTACGATCATTTAGTTTCTTATGACGCAACTTTCGCGGGGGGATAAATTTTGATATCTTAATATTAGGTTTCTATAATACCCCCTAATATATATATTATATATTTTTTTTTTTTGAGATATATATACCTCACCCGTCAGGTAGCTTGCGTAACTCCCTATCCATCAGAGAAGGAAGAAGAAGAAGATACTAAATTGTAGTATATGAATGATTAAATATGGTTATTAAAATGGCATTTTCTTTTTGGCATAGATACAAATCTCCATGATTGTCACATTATCTGCATGTATGTTTTATTGAGAAGTGATGTAATTGTCATAAAATAAGGCCTATATAATATATGTGTATAATAATGCACAACGAAGTGAGCAAATCCATGTTATATTGAAGGGATTTGTTTTGTTAAGCCATGGATTGAGATTATGGTTAGTATCATTTGATTTATAGACGATTTATAGAGGCATCCATGTCCAGACACAACGGAGCCTTAAATATTTTTTTTTCGGTTATAAAGTTTTTTATTCGGCGGAGCCTTAAATATTAAACGTTAATTTTTAAAATTTTTTTTCCCTCAAAAGTAAGTCTTTATTTATTTCATATATATATACAAAGTTATATATAAATTATTTATAACGTTCAACGGACAAATAGTATTATGAAAAACATAATTAACATTGTAGTTAAAAATTAAATGTTTCATTTGCTAATATCAATGGCGGATTATTGTTGGACGATTCAAAGGGATTCTGACCAATATACAAACGAAAAAGTGCAAAAAGAAAATTTGAACCAGTTTAAATTTCAATGTAATCAGATTGTACAATAATATACTTAAGTTATCTATGTTTAATATGTCTTAGTTTCTTTTTTTCAAATCCTGTAACTATTGTAAATGGTCACCAAACCTTGCATTTTTTTAAATTAAAAGCGCTTATTAATTTTTATTCATTGGCTAATATATGTCATTAAATGATTAAACTACTAATACATTACTTGAACATGATTTGCAAGGGTTTCGACTATAGGAATATGGTCTTTTTTCGCAGAATTGCATAAAAATCCAAGAAGTTATAGGCATCACTTTGAAATTAACCATTTTGACTACTTTTTCACCAGTTTTGAGATCATACCAGGACTTTTGAATGGAAGGAAAATAATTTGAATGACCATTTTTTGTTTGTTAATTCATCACGAACAAATATATTTTATTAATTTTCTTTCAAACTTAATATACTAACGAAGAATCGTATTAAAAATTGTACTCATCATAAAGTGACCGTTTCAAAAAAAATCAAAAATCAAAAAATCTAGATGTGCCACAGAAAAAGTAAGGCCAGATTTGTATTCAGGAGGTCTCATTTTAGTTATCTATGTACATTTCGTTCAATCAAGGGAGATTGACCAAAATTTGTTGGCCTGTGTTATTACTATGACGTCTTATATTTTTTTTTGTCGAAATAAGCTTCTAAACCTTTCGATACATATATTAGAATAAACAAAAGTTGATGATATAGTACTCAATAATTATGTATCAAATAATTAATAAAAAGAAATACAAATAATTAGTGTCTAGATTTAAAACTTTTTACTTTTTTAATTGAATTTTTTTAGAGACTTCCATTCTCAAACCAAAACAATAAATTATTAAGCCAAAAAATGCAATTTCCCAAAACTCATCATACAAATAAATGGTTCGTAAAAACAATTACTTATTCATTTACCTATTTGTACTTAAGTATTTACAACAAATATTTAGGATATGTTTACTTAATGTCACAAATAGAGAAATCTCATAAAACAAAAAACAGATTTGAAATTAGGACAAAATAATCTATTAACAAATCTTATACAACATATTTTTTGATCCTCTATATAATTAAACAAATGGAATATTGTTTTTAATTTACTGCTATTCATAGGTTGTCCTGTGTAGAAAGTCTCAATATAGGATATATTTACTCTCTGATGTAATAAATACAGATAACAATCATTATAAGAAATTTAATACAAAGGGACTCCCTGTAAAATATTTGGATTGATATTATAATTAATGAATAGCTTATAAAAATATATTTATTTTTGTAAGAATCCATTTCCATTGAACGTAGATATTCAAATCGTTGAAATTTGGTTAATCATTAATTATATATTTTTAAACGTTATAAAAATACATTTCTGCATTGGGAAAGCAATTAATAAAGTAGATATTTATAAAAAAAGTTCCTTTGATGATTATGAGGACTCTGTATAGTGATAGACTTTATAAAAAGGTTTAATTTGCTTTTTGATTCCATGAAGCAGGGCAGTAAAAAAATGACAACGAATCACCTATAAGTCCCTCATTTATCTTTATAGTTAATAGTTTGCTTCTCAATAAAATGGGTAAAAAAATGTAATATGCAGAGTTGCGACTACCGAATGTAAATCGGTATTCGATACTACCGACGGTAGATTTCAAATGCCGAACCGATGATACGATATTCGGTAGAAATTACCAAATAAAAGTATGACTTTTGTGACATTCACATAGGGACATAAGATATAGAGAGCTTATTCCCTTCAATAGCAGAGAAACATCGTTGAACTGTCGCTTGGCCCAAGCTCTCCCTTGTGTGAAGAACTTGAACTTCGCAAAATAAATAAACAACTACAACTTATAGTATTATAGAGCAGATACATAAATATACATTCAATATAAGCTTATGCTATGCATGGAATACTAGAGTACCTGAAAGTGCATTTAATATCGGACAATAAGATCTATAGCCTTCCATTTCCTACAAAATCCAAGTACAAATATAATTTATATAAGATTAATATGTATAAAATTTCAAATAATCTCTAATTAATTATAACAAATGATGTATTTAATTGTCCTTTGTTATAAATTGTCCGATATTAAATGCACATGAAGTAGTCACAAAGCAGATACATAAATAAATTTTTCTTTCTTTCTAATCTACGTACGAATATCGATCGATATTGTAGATATATAATAAAATCTACCGAATACTGATATCGATCGATAGAAGTATATACCGAATACCGAACCGACGGTAGATTTTTCTACCGAATCCCAGCTCTGGTAATATGACATAGATATATTTTAAGCATTCCTTCAGCATAAAAATAATGCATCAATATGGGATAATTAATACCTATAAAATTTTAGTTACTGAGTTATTTTTAAGACATTTTTTTGCGTTTCCATCATTCTTCCTCTTAAAGAAATGCCACGTAGATGTATTTACGCACACAAGGACTACTTAACATAAAAACACACCAGTGTAGTCAATAATTATTTGTAACTCACAAATGCAAGCTTCAATGATAATATATTGATAGTGAAGGTTTTTATTTTTAAATTGTATAAAATATTCCAATCTCTAAAGAAGGTTTTTTTTTTCATTTATAATCAATGTATCCAAAGGCACATACATCCAGTCCTATAATAAACCTGATGAGTACATTGGCAACAGTGCCTCCTCATCCATTAAAGACACTCTTTCTTTTTTCCTTTTGTACCAAAAAAATAACTCTTTGTTGTTTTTTCTTCTTCTTCTTTTTGTGACATTCAACCTATAAGAGAAATAGTATAATAGTAGATTTTCTCCTCTGACCATCATTCTTCCCGCTTTCTTCCAATCTTCTTAGAGCCTCCAGGATGATGCCTATATTGTTGTCATAAGGCCTCTCTCTCCTTCTAAGTGAATGAAATAGTTAAATGAGTGTAGTTTCTTGTGTGAGAGGGTGAATTATGGAGCTTCTTCTCTTATCCATCATACGTACGCTCAAACACATAATGTTTTAATGAAGTGCTCAATATATGTATATTAAATCCCACTGCTCCTACTGGAACTCATTCCCTATCAACTACTCATAGGATATGTAGTACATGGGATATGTTTGTTCCATGTGTACGTATGTATATGTGGACACATCTATATATATATATAACAAAATGAGTTCACTACGAGTTGAACTTGATTAGGAGTGTATAAAAAAACGGGTCTACTATTATTTCCATGGCGTGAATACGTTGTTATATAGTTTTCTCTCCTCTCTTTATATCTTATTTGATGAGGCTTCTCTTCTTTCCTTCCTGGAGAGTAAAGGAGTGTGAGAAGAATAGAATCTCCTTCCGTTCGGCATGACAAATCTAGGGGGACTTTATTTTAGGCACCCGGCATGACAGTTTACATTATGTAATAGCCGCAATCCTATTTTATTATTTTCTCTCTCTCTCTCTCCACTCTTTTTTAATCATAGCTTTGCAAAAAAATAATTTATTATTTATTATTTATTTCCAGTGATTAAGAGACGGTTGTCGGCCAAATCATTGGTGTGTTCTCAGCGTGTCCCTATGCTCGAAGGATCCTTCCCTCGGGAGGATGAGACGCTCAACTGCTCGACTCCTCAAGTTGACATCCTTCTTTTATATTCACTGGAGTACTCATTTATAAGAGTAGTAACTTTCCTTCTGGGGATGAAGAGCTCTCTGAGAGCTCCTCTGCCGGTGGAAATGAAAGCCTCGTAGCCAAAGCATCGAAAGTCAGCTCCAGCCTCAGCGGGGAGCGCGTTCATCGCCTGCCAACAACACTGGGAATGCCTCCGGCTATGGAAACTACGACTCATCCGAGGGCAATAATAATAATCCAAATAATATATCAGAGATCCTTCGCAACATCCACGAGATCAATGCAGAGGAAAAGATACTCAATTTGGAGAAGTTTGGTGATGACTTTGAGTCCAACTCACAGTGGTCATTGTGGTGCAGGTCCATGACCGAGTGGAGTACTTGAAGGAGTTGATAGGGAGCTTCTCTCAAGCCAAGGGCATCAGTCCGTCTCCTCATTTCAGCCATGACGTTTGGAATCAGGAAATCAATACCATGGTCCGCTCAATTGAGTTTGCTCGCGTCATGCAAATATTCTATCCGCTATCAATACAAACCCATCCAGATGAGTTCCCCGGCTCCTCGCCCAATGACTGTCCCATGAACGTCAAAAGAGAAAAGTAAGACCTATAAGATATACTTACGCTTAGCAATCGATTAAATTTTCTGTTGTCTTTGGATAAAAGTGGCGGAGAGGTTTTTTAAGGAGAAACTTTATTCATTTAGAGTAATTAAATTTATAACATTATATCCTTTAACATGTAGTTTACTGGCATTTTCCCCTAAAAGAAATAAAATATTTATTAATATATGTACTCATATGCAAATCACGCAAAATATCAATAAAGTAAGAAAAGTAAGTTAAAACTTACTGTTAAGTTGAAATGCACTAAATTTTTCAGAATGACCAATCACGAGGAAATCTTTTGGGTTATGAATAATGATTTCTTGATACAATTTTGGTGTTATATGCAAATGTTACTTATACGAAAAGGTCGATTTTGAAAAAATACTACAGATTGAATATGATGCCGTCATGTGCAGGATGTGATAGCTACTGAGTGATCTACACAAATGTCCATCTACCACTGAAATCATGTTTGGTGTTAGCTGATCCGTGATTCAAGCCATTATGTGTGGATTTCGCGCCGGGAAAGGCAACTCAGAGTTTGCAGACTGTGAGAAATTATGGAATGACATGGCGACGGTGGGGGACCCGGATGACTACAACGTATCAAGAGCAAAAGGGAAGCGACACTTGACATTCACGACGACACAATTGTCGCTCAGGTCCAGGCTCTCATTGACGAGCTTCCTGGGAGATTCCTTGAGGGCGATAACCAGGGAAATAAGGGCGTCGAACTTCCTTAAAGGAAATGGGGAAAGAAGACCTTCGGTATATTTCTTACTCCCTTCGTAAGAGGTCAGTTTATGAGCAAGGCGACAAAGGAGAGGCGCGCAGAGAAGGCAAGTGAATCCGTTCAAGTATTCCCCTTCACCGGACATCCCCGTATTTTACTCAGGCAAAAAGAATTTGAGTCAGGACCAAAAAGTTAATTTAAAGACCATGGATAATTGTGTTCAGAGATCAGTTATGCCCTCATTATGATGTCAAAAAAGTTATCTCTCTCTCTCTCTCTGGGATGGTGTTGGGGATTGTGAGTAAGATGGAAGACGTGATGTCTCCTCATGTGTTTAAAGGTGAACAAAGGGACGTCCTGAAGAACGTAGTGAAGCCATGGATGGATGAAGTGACCGGGGGCACATCTGACAACAGTATAGTGGACCGGCGTACACGTACAAAGTGACACAGATGTGGTGGGAGAAGATCTTTCACACTTCTGATCGAAAATTGGTAATACCCAGATGTAAATCAGTATTTTTTTGTATGCGGCGTAGCTGTGAGGGATATCAGTAGGCCCCCTCGCAACACGAAGGAGTCCTCACCACCTCCATTAGGGAGGTGTTTACCAGCATTCCAAGGAGGGCGTGAAGAGAGCCTGCATCGGTGCCAGTCCCGCCTGGAGGAGATTGTGGAGACCAACAGTGTTTTATTAAATAAGTTATATAGATAAGTGTTTAGTAAACATACCGTGAAACTTTGAAATGAATATCATTAGTTTTAATACCAAAAATATATTGAGTTAAAAACTACTCACTAGCGATCACACCCTGCGGAAAGATTCAAATAAATAAGAAATGGAAATTATTATTGGAAGATTTTTATAAGTAAGTAAATAGTAAGTAAGTCAGCAGTTTGAATGCTCAAGGGACAGGATAAACTTTTGCACATGCAATGACGAAAAAGTTAAAAACAAATGCCTTCCTCCAATCCACATTCCAGGGACTGCAGTTATTATAAGTAAGAACAACTGTTCCAGAAAAGCGGATACACCATATTATATATGTAGTATTTTTGATTATTTACTTATTTGGTATAGTAACACTAGTAAATAATCACCTTAATCCAGGCTTAAAATAATTGCTGAAAGTCAAATTAATTGTCTTTTATTGGATGGTATTCCAAAGACGGGACCTTTTTGAAAGACAACAGAAGCGTTGAATCGCCGAGGAAAACAAGGAAAGAGGGCATGAAATACATAAAAAGAAAAAAAATTGTACGCTTCTTTTTATGTCAGCTGACATTACAGAGTTCAAATGTTACTTTGTCATTCCGATCATATAATCAAATAGGTATCAATGTATTATTTATAATTGTCTTTTCTCTAATAATATCTTTAAATTTGCGATGTGAATATAAAAATAAAGAAATATTTTTACATTTTAATTAATCAGCTCTTGTGATGTTTTTATTGTAACGCCTTTTATTTAGATATTTATTATGAACTATAATGTTTATTTTATTTATATCTACTTTTATATAACATTCTAAATAATAAAGGAGATTAAAAATATATATAAATGTATATATTTTTTTTCATTTAATTCAACAAACGAATATTTTGTGTAACTTTTCCTTCCTTTTTAACATCTAATGTTGTGATCATTTATTACTTTTAGGCTTAATTTTTTTTAAACAATTATATATATATCTTTGTTGGTCATTTTAAAGTGAATATAAATGCCAGTAACTGTCTTTAAAATGTGGTCATTATGTAGGGGGGAAAACTATATGAAAGTTGTAAAAAAATATTTCCCAAAATGAAATATATTTGTATCTCTAGATGCATTTAACATATAGAATAAATGGATACGGAACAGCAAATGAAAAAATAATTGTCATTCCATTAGCAGTATATCGGTAATTATCGAATTTAATATAATTATAATTAAACATAATTTAGGAAAATGTAAGAGTGTGTTATTTACCCATAATTTATCAGATTAATATTTATTCATACTACTTGAACAAACTATGAATCATATGATTATTCAGTGAATTATTAACTTTTCATATATTCATCAATTTTAAATGAATGTGCATTAAGTTATTAGCGGTCAGTAAATAAATATTGCTAGTTATATTAACATATGTGCACCTATATGCGAGATTAATGTATTTAAGCTCTTTTTAATATAAACTCTGCGAGGTTTCATAAGAAACAATACAAAAGGATCCATCGTTCAAATTTAACTCTTCAGAGGATGTCAGAATCCAAGTACATTGTTATTCCATTAAAAAATTATGAACTATACATTAAATGCACCTATGGGCTCAAAACACCCCATTTACTTCAAGTTTTTAATTGTAACCATTGACTCCTTAATTTAGAATCTGGCCCAGTAAATAGTAGAACTGTCATTTAACAGAATCACAATATCAAATCCTGTCAATGAAACGAGTGTTTGTTTGCCAACTGTGGCTTTGACCCTTCAATAAGCAATAAAAATATCTTATTTTCAGAAATAATAGCTCCTATGCATTTAGAAATGTTTTCTGTATTTTATGCTGGAATTTTAATCTAAAATTAAATTTTTGACTACCGAAACCACAATAAAAGATCAAGGTCAGAGCTGAGGAAAAAAAAACTGCTAAACGTGAAATGAGTAAAATCTTGTGGTAGTTTTTGAAAATATTTCCTTGCTAATTACTTATTCCTTTTTTACAAAAAAAACTTCATAATAGAGTTGGCCACCACAGATGTTGATATCATTTGGTGTTTGTATTAGTCGCCCCTTCTAGTATTCAACAATTTAATTAAACTTTCGACTTGCTTTAAATGTATTATAGTCGTAATACATATTGGCGTCGAGTCTATATATGTTTTTAATGCAAAATGATAAAATTGTAACAATATCAAAAACGCTTCGAATGAATCAAAATAACAAAAGACTTTCTGATAATGTAGAACTATAGGAATGAGTTTTATTTGATCGTTTTATACTTAATTTTTTTGTCCAAACTTTTACAGACCCCTCTCTTTCTACTACATAACTGAGCATTATAATTATTATCAGACTATTTTTGAGACATTAATACTGTCGCAGACTCTATGGACCATTAATTGTTACATAACATCATAAGCTATTTCTTTGACCATGTATTTTAATACGTTATCATATAAATTACTTTTGTGTAATTGTCTTTTTTGTGGAAAAAACCATTTTTATTTTTTTCCTAATGATTCGATAGAATTGCATCCGACAGGATATAAATAAGCATTATAGCATTAAAAATTAATTTATCGAACCTAGGATCTTATAATGAGGTAGACCAAAAATGACCATCCCCTCTTGAGATTAGAAACTGCGCCCCCAACATGGAGAGTTGAACACGCCCTAACGCATTGACTTATAACTTTACCTTTCCAAATTAATAATAGATACTAATTCACTTTATAGAATAGACTTGCTCGTACTAAATATCTCATATTTTAACGCAAAGAGCTATCGCACTTATCTTATTATATTATATATATATATATATATATATATATATATATATATATATATATATATATAAAAATAAATCCGTTCCTCCAATTTGGCAATTTTTACCTGAGAAATATTTATAAAGGAAATCAATATTCTTAAAAAAGTAATATAGAGCCTTGTCATTCCCAATATGTGGAAAGAGCTGTAAAAGTAGTAACGAAGGCATCTGCAAAGTTTATGGATATTATCAACCATACAGACAAGAAAAAAAGGTTTGTACATTTTAGACAATGAAAGAAAATATAATTTCAGTTTATTTGACTAATTTTTAATGACAAATTTATTGTATACACATTAAAATATGAAAAATAGTCGTAAATATTGAATAACTTAAAAACATATATGTTAGATAAAAAAGGTTGGTGCGTCAACTCTTATGTTCATTTATTGGCGCTACATATTAGTTTATTTCAATTTCAAAAAAAAAATATAAGCTCATAAATCGGCATATCTAAATTTATAAGTATTTTTTAAATGACCAAAAACAAAACAGATTGGCTTCATAAGGGGAGTAAGGGGGGCGGTCAAATCCGAATCCATTTTTTACGATCACTTAATTTCGAATCACGCACCTTTGATATTTCAATTTCTATATACCATATATATATATATATATCATACTATACTATCTAGTCCTCATACTATTTTTGGTCAGGTTAATGCTTAATTGTTGCTGACAAAATATCGTTTACACGCTATATTTACTAGAGAAACCATGAAATTTATCATCAATATTTATCAAAACAAGCAAAAAATCATTACAAATAGTGGTATGCCAAAATTTCAAAGTCACACATCAATGATAATGGTTATTTTCTATGATATTATTTTACCTTACAAAGATCTCCAACTCTCCATTTACGATGAAGTTACATCATTTTTCTATTTCCGTTACAGGGCCCGAGATATTAAATGTACAAATAGTGAATGGGCAGACATCTATGGGCACTATCGCGAACCCAAATTCACTCAGATAAAACATCACTGGTGGTGGAAGGCCAATAAAGTATTTATCATATCGAGGCTTGAAAAATTATGAAGGTAAGACACCAAAACCTAGGTACATGTAATCACAGTTGCCATGGTGAAGTCAAGAAGTAGATAACCTCACAAAGTCTATATTCTCAAAACAATGATAAATTTTTCTATTATAATCACCCCGTTTTACACACACTAACCTCGAGCTAAATCATAAGGATATACAATCTTCATGTATCGACATAGGGAATAATACTGCATTACGATTATTTGAAACCAAACACTTAATATATAATTGATAAATATATCAATAAGTATTTCAATACTTCATTTTTTAATAATAAATATTTTTTGTTGTCAATTCTTTTATTATAGTTATATCTTTAGCATAAATTAAAATAACTTGCGTTGATAGTCATTAAGGCGAGTATCCAGTTCAAAAACCAACAATCTTATCAGTCTATTTTATGTGAACAGTTACATGGATATTTGATAAAATGGTGTATATTAATAGTTCTCAACTATAAGTAAAAACTAATAAATATATTAAGTGCTACATCTGAAATATATAGGTACATAATTTTAAAAAATAATTAATTTTTAAACATATTTTAGTTATTGAAGCTCACTTAATATTACATTACTTTAGTATATATAATCAATCATACGTCACCGAAATAAATATCCATATTAGCATTCTATTATCACATAAATTTTTCGCAATGTTTTGAATGACAAAAACTTCTCAAGCTTTTTCCTACATGCTGTATGTATTTTTGTATCGTTTATTTATTTACAATTTTTAGATGGCAAATAAACTGAACAGATATCTAATGATAAAGAATATTAATGTCAAAAGATATAAATAGAAACCAAAACAAATTTGAATTAAAACCTAAAATGTCAATGGTGATAATAGTGTTGTATCGGTCCAATAATTCGGTCGGTCGAGTCCAGTCTTAGGACCGTCTGTCCATGTGATCGGTCCTTGAGATTGTCTTTTGTCAGTCCATTAATTTTTCATAAAATGTTGAAAGAATATTTAGTTTATCCGTTCTAACTGCTATTATTATATTTATAAATTATATTATAACTTGGCGTTAATTCAATAGCAAAAAAAGGGTTAACATATTTATCATAGACAATTCAGAAACATTTTTATATAATTATTTAAGTATTTGATCGTCGGTCATTTATATCTATATTCTATATACATATATATATTAGGGCTTCTTATTATTTAAATGTTTGAAATTTAGCAAACATTGTGGATTTTCTGTTTTTTGGTGATAAAGAAGACGACATACAAAGTTTGAACAAAATCGGTACATTACGATGCACTACGAGGTCAAAGTTTTAAAAAAATTAGTAAAAATATAGTTTTCCGCATTTTTCTTGCAAATGGTGGCGTTACAGACTTAAAAAAAATTTTTTAATTTAAAAGAAATCTAATTATACCAGACGTATTTTTGATGTTTTTTTGTTAAACAAAGTTTTCTGTAAAAACAAAGAAAAAATGGAGTGTGTAATGTTAGCATATTCATAGCTTTTGTATCAATTAACTTCACTCGCTTGTAGAAAGACTGTTCGCTTCAGAGTAAAATCGTATTTTTAAGTTTAGTAAACTTTAAATGATAAATCCAAAGAATGACCTTGGTGGCATTCTATCACTCAGAATCAGTACAATCTGAGTTAATCATATATCAGAGCCTGTATGACCTATAAGAAATCGATTATGAAAAAAAATAAAAAGAAGTGTTTTTTAGATTTGCGTCAAGGTATCCTCTCAAAATTTACTTTGTTCTACGCATTTATAATCCTATATGCGTCATTTTGTACCGAGATTGTTTTTTTAATGTACATTAAACTCTCTACTTATTAAATTGACGAATTAGTATACCAAAATATTAAGCTGTGGTACCAAGTTTCATTTGATAGTTGGTGTTCTAAAAATCGCTATACTTTAAGAAAATAAGCAAATACATTTTTGAACGTACTCTCCCAAAAAATGATCTTTTCATATGAGAATATCAATTACCGCTTGGTAACCACTGTTACCTGGATAGAAAGAGAAAAAAAGAGAAGCGAGAGAGTATTTTGCTTAACTTCTCTCGCTTCTCTTTTTTCTTTCTCTGGTAGTAAATTAGATTTCCTTTAAATTAATATTATTATTGAAGTCTGTAACGCCCACCATTTTCAAGAAATTTGCGGAAAACTATATTTTTAGTAAATTTTTAAAACTTTGACCTCGTGAACGACCTCGTAATGTTGACCGATTTTGTTCAAACTTTGTAAGTCGTCTTCTTTTATCACCAAGAAACAGAAAATCCACATGTTGCTAACATTTCAAACATTTGAAAAATAAGAACAGCCCTAATATATATACATGTATTAACTCATTACATGATTCTATAAAAATCATTAAATCACAACCCTTTCGTTTCAACCGTTTTAAGCTAATTTTTAGATATTGTCATCAAGCATCGACGATTTATTGTTGTAATTTAAACCAATATTTAGTACTTATTAATAACATAAGTAAAAAATTTATATTTGTCATCAGCTCATTGAAGATGTTACTTTCCTCATAAAAAGGATTTTTCCTTTTCATAGCATCAAGAGATGTTGACAACATAACGTAGGCTATGACGTCATAAGGAAGCATTTTTTTCCTTTTTAAGGACCGACAAAAAGGACGGGACCGGACTAGATCGGACTGGACTGGAGTCCTCGGTCCTACAGTGCAGTCCGACACACCTCTAGTGATTGATAGAGGTCGGCATTATAAACCTTGGTAGAGGATTTATACAAAATGCTAAAACGGAATAATATGAATAAATAATGATAAAATTAATATTTTTGTACTCCAATCAGTATGCAAATATTTTAAGTGAGATGGGCCAAAACATTTTAACCAGTCTAGAGGCTTTTATTTATGTACTGCTAGGATATTTATCCTAATCCTTGATTCTACTACAATAAATAGCTATGATAGGGTACTTAAAATATTTAATTCCTCCATTTAAGCCATTACCATTGTGAATATTATCATTTGTCTCGTAGTTTTAAAAAACATTTTGATCCAAATAGTGATACAGTAAATTATATACTAGAAGGAAGTTATAAGTATTTATATATGAAGAAAAGTTTCAAATAACCATTTATATATGAAGAAAGGCTTCAAATTATAATTATATTTAAGAAGTTAATAGGTTGAAATCTCTTGGGTACCATTAAAGGATTTTTCCGTAGGAATCATCTATTTTAAAATATAATTTCATCAATAAAATTGATATACATATATGTATGTCCATATTTCTTGCAGTTCACGCAACTGTTAGAGAAAAAACGTTTGTAAAAGGAAAATGAAACGATAAAAAATTAAATTGGTAACAATGAAAGCACATCAAGAGCACTTTCAGCACACTCTTAATTTGGTAGATTAAATATATATTTTATAAAAACATGTATTGATTAAATCAAAAATCTTTTTTACCACTTGTCTCTCAAATTTGGGAACATTATTTATACTTTTTGAAGCATCAAACATCAAGCCTTAGTCCGGTGAAATAAAGCATGACGTGTCCCAGCGCTCATATCAATTTACTGAATTTATTTTTATTACAATAGGGGAAATTGATTGTGTTCCCTCTTGCAAAGAGCAAACGAGGCGTATTATGGAATCAAAAATAACGAAGAAGAATATATTCATACATATGTAGCGTCAATTAACGCCAAGTCCCAAAGGAGGAATTCAAACTCAGTCCAGAGAAGGCAGCAGGTCTTCTTCATATTTCGTGTACACTTGATTCATCTATATGCATACATATATTCAACACATTGAATTGAAAATCCCTTCATCGTATCATAGAGGGCGCTTCTAATTGGAGTTATCCATAGAGATAAAAAGATATCGAGAGCTTATTCCTTTCAGATGTATCTGTGTTTCCAATGTAAACAAATTAATTTGACCTACGTCATCGTAAGCTGAGCATAGAGATGTAATCTATCTCTATGATCAGCTAAAGATGACGTAGTACAAATTAATTTGATTATGGTGGACACACAGAACACAGCTGAACGATGTTTATCTGTTATTGAAGGGAATCAGCTCTCTATATCTTTATATCTCTATGGATATATGAGTTTAAATAAGAAGTTTAAATATATTTTTAAACTATGATGAAAAATAACAATGTTTAAGAGCAGTAAATATGAACTAAAATATCTTTTAACTATCTTTGCAACTGCCCTGAAAGGTTTACTCTGTTTCCTATTTATAATTTTAGTGTATTTTATGTTGTAACAGTAAAAACAACACTGTTTTATATATTTTTATCAGAATTAGTAAAGGATTTTTTCTGTCTTTACTTAATTTATCGTTTTCTTGGCATGCTTTTTTTTCAAAAATAATATATATGGAAGAATGTTAAATTAGTATGATTAACAATTTTGCACTTGAATTAGCATAAATAAACATTTCTGTGTTAAATTAATTTCCTTTTAATAATAAATAAAATGCTTCACTCTGCCAAAAAAAACTATATAAACCATTGTAAAGAATTGCGAGAATTGTAAATGATTGAATTTTATTTGATATTATGCTTTAAATAAAATGTTTAATCTTTAGTTCTTTCTGTTAAAATGGTGGGTTTGTTCAGCTCCTAAGAAAAAAATATAATATCTATGAATTTGCATTTTCACACATTTCCGTAGGTATTTTGTATTTCTTTCTTTATGCATATTTAAAAATGAACTATTGAATGGAACAAGTTCTTGTTCTATCCCTTATACATCAATGGCATAAATAACTATAAACAGCAAAAGTTATCTATTATTTGAATATTTTCATAACTTATATGAGGAAGGGGAAAACATTAGTTCCAGCAATTAGATTTTTAATAAATGAAACATTATATTTGTAACGATATTATTAGCGTTTAATTTATTTTTGACGGAATATTCGAAACACAAGAAGGGTTATTTTGTAATAAATAAGCTAATTATAGTGATTGGATATAAATAGATTGACAAACTAGAATAAAATATAAATGCGTTCAGGCGTTTTCAACTCTCAATGTTGGAGGTGCAGTTCAATTCCCGAGACGGGGTGGTTATTTTTGGTCTACTCAATGATAAGATCCTAGGTTCGATAGACTAATTTGAATGCTAAAATGCTTATTGATATCCAGTCGGATGCAATTCAATCCAACCATGTGGGCACAAAAAATCGAAGATTTCCCCTAGCCGAATAGCGGCAGTTTTTTTGTATCTCAACATTTGTAAGTGAAATGATGATGCTCAATTGTTTAATGCCAACTACTTTCTTTCAAGCAAGTACGCTTTGAAAAGATCTTATTGGCTTGTGTTGATACAGAACAAAATACCATCCATATCACATTTTAGATTCAAATGTAAACTAGAGGCATATATACACTCAGAGAGTGTCACGGGGTCCTTATGAGCCTTTCGATGCGGATTTTCACGACTGGGGGGCGTAGAGGGACGGGGGAGGGTTCCCTCGACGGAAATTCTGAGAGGAAGACGCTCCCGGCACCCGATTTCACAGCACAGCGACATCTATTGGCAGAGTAGGCAAACTTGAAATATTTATAGTATTTAGCTCATTTTGCATCTTAATTCTGCACTCAGAGATGCCAAAATTTAATCACTTGTTCTTTTGGTATTTCCAACAACTCCACAAAGTTTCATCCGAAACCGTTTCGTACTTTTTGAGTTATCCTGCTGACAAACAAACCAACAAACCAACGCCAGTGAAAACAATACCTCCTTCGGTGAAGGTAACAATGCTCACTTACAAAAAGGAACGTATCTGTATCAAGAGATACTTTGTATTCTTTACCTCAGCCAATGGCTTGAGCCAAAATCTTCCATCATTAAATAAACTAATGAACACTAAATCTGCCATAGCTCTAAATTTTTCCTTGTAAGTGATTACGAGAGAGCATCCAATAGTCTTAGGGAATTACAAATAGGAGGATGATATAATTTGACAAGTTATATCGAGAGAAACCTCAATATAGTAATGCTTTGAGATGATATTACATCACTTGTAGTGAATCCGATTGTATATGTGTAATACTAAGCTTAGAGCATGATTTCGTTGTTCCTTTAAAAAAGAGAAGGAAGTATTTTGTAATCAAAAAAGGCCTTATGATTTTATTGCAAATTTATTTTCGTAACTTTGTTATTAGTCGTAATGTTCATACAAATCACGATATGAAGGTCAAAAATTGCACATAGCGAAGTTATAGATTGTATAGAGAGGGATGAATTAAGACATAAGCTTTTTCTTTGCTGGAAATATACATATATATATATATATATATATATATATATATATATATATTAGGGTTGTTCTTATTTTTCAAATGTTTGAAATGTTAGCGACTTTGTGGATTTTCTGTTTCTTGGTGATAAAAGAAGACGACATACAAAGTTTGAACAAAATCGGTCAACATTACGAGGTCGCACAACGAGGTCAAAGTTTTAAAAATTTAGTAAAAATATAGTTTTCCGCAAATTTCTTCAAAATGGTGGACGTTACAGACTTCAATAATAATTATTAATTTAAAGGAAATCTAATTTACTACCAGACGTATGTTTGATGTTTTTTAATAAAACAAAGTTTTCAGAAAAAACAAGAAAAAAAAGGAGTGTGTATTGTTAGCTTATTTCATAGCTTTTTTGTATCAATTAACTTCACTCGCCTGTAGAAGATGACTTGTTCGCTTCAGAGTAAAATAGTACTTTTAAGCTTAATAAACTTTAGATGATAAATCCAAAAATGACCTTGGTTGCATTCTATCAATTCAGAATTCAGTACAATCTGAGTTTACATCATATGATTCAGAGCCTGTATTGACCTATAAGAAATCGATTATGAAAAAAATAAATCATAATGTGTTTCTTAGATGTGCGTCAAGGTATCCTCTCAAAATTTTACTTTGTCTCTGACGCATTTATAATCCATTATATGCGTCATTTTGTACGCGAGATAGGCTTTTTTAATGTACATATAACTCTCTACTTATTAAATTGATATGATTTAGTATAACAAAATATTAAAGCTGGTGAACCAAGCTTTCATTTGATATATTTTGTGTTCTAAAAATCGCTATACTTTAAGAGATATAAGCAAATACGTACTCTCCCCCAAAATTGATCTTTTGATATGAGAATATACGATTACCATCTGGTAATTATGTTAGTGTTACCTGGATAGAAAGAGAAGGGAGGGAGTATTTTGCCTCACTTCTTTCCCTTCTTTTTTTTTCCTTTCCAGGTACACTAACTGCCGTTACCAAATGGTAATCGTATATTCTCATACCAAAAGATCAATTTTGGGGAGAGTACGTATTTGCTTATATCTCTTAAAGTATAGCGATTTTAGAACACAAAATATCAAATGAAAGCTTGGTTCACCAGCTTTAATATTTTGGTATACTAAATCATATCAATTTAATTAAATTAAAGTAAAGTTAGAGTGTCGGCCGATCCGATCGCTTTTTTGTTCCCAATACAATGCCGATAATTTCTTCCATCAGATACAATTGTGGCAATGTCTTAAGAAAAAATGGGAACTAAAACTCAATTAAAATTCCCCAAGTTTATTCACTGTTTTTTCATTGCATCAACTTAACAAAACAATAAAGGTTTGCACTTATTCAAAAATATATTAATTAAGGTCTAGCCCTGGCACCATAAGAAAAGAAAGTATTTTTCATAGACCAGTAGTGTTGTACTTTTTTAAATCTTTTTGATAGAAAATATTTCCTTTCTAAAAAAAAAACGTCGTCAATTTCATAATGACGAACGACAACTTGAATGAACGACAAACGAACGATAACACATTATATATATATTTATTTATATATATATTATTTTATAAATATATATATATATATATTTCTCTTTGCTGATGTCCATCTTTGAAGCGGGTTCAAACAATACTGAATCAAGGATCACAAAACTGGCTGATAAGTTTTTTTGTACGAAATCTTATCTTTCCAACGCCATCTAGTGTAACTCGATTACACTTATACAACACGAGATACAGATTACTAAAGCCATCTATTGGAAAAATAATGGATTTCTTTTTACTACTCCTATTATGTATATATATATATATATATTTATATTATAATATATATATTTATATAATATATATATATATATATATATATATATATATACAGGGTATTCACTTAAATTGAGACTCACATATTACAAACTACAATCTTTGTATTAAATTTTACATAAATAATTTTTAAAACCAAAATGATAGCACAATGTGTAATTTACAAAATGTATTTCAATAAATTTTCACATATCCTCCTTTGGACTTCACTACAGCTTTGAAACCTCCTCTGGTGGAGGCAACACAGGCAGGAATCTCTTCCTCAGACAAAGATTTTCACGGTCCAGGCCACCCACACAGTCAGAATGACCGGTTTTATCTTGAAAAAAGGAAGACATCCCCGTGCAGCTGAGGACTCTCTTCAGAAGGCAAAAGCCACCCTCAGTCATGGTCTGAGCTGAGAAGAGATTCCTGCCTGTGTTGCCTCCACCGTGAGGAGGTTTCAAGCTGTAGTGAAGGCCAAAGAAGGATATGTGAAATTTAATGAAATACATTTTGTAAATTACACATTGTGCTATCATTTTTGTTTAAAAATTATTTGTGTAAAATTTAATACAAAGATTGTATGTAGTTTGTAATATGTGAGTCTCAATTTAAGTGAATCAGCCTGTATATATAATATATCTTATATATGATATAGATAGATAGATATATAGATAATATATATATATGATATATATATAGATATATATATACTATATATATATATATATATATATATATATATATATATATATATATATATATATATATATATATATATATATATATATATTAGTGCATAGAGATCATCTTGTGAAAGTTTAAAGGAAATCTAATAATGGGAAATGTCTCTTCAACGGACCCAAAAGTTATGTAGTAAACTTATTTAGTATTTTTTGCCGTTTGATTGCCTCTTATGTCCTTAATATAAATGTTTTGTTTTTTCAAAAAAAAATTGGTGCAAAACGTAGGTACGATTGCAAAGAATCCAAATTAGTATATATTTTTTATGTACATCCAAAATTGAACGAGATATTAATGTTTTGAAATAGTCATTTTGGAGGGGTTTTGCATAAAAACGACTATTTCAAAACTTTAATATCCCGTTTAATTTTGGATCGTCATAAAACATAACAACTAATTTGAAAACAAATCAGAATAACAATAATAATTTATTACACACATCAGAAAATTTAAGAGAGAGCGAAATTTCAAATATTTTCTTTTAATCAAGTAGTTCGATGACATCACTGGAAAGTTATAAAAATAAGGCGTACAAGGGGAGAAAACAATAGGTAAAAGAGCCTTACGACCTATGACTACCCTAATCTGAAGAAAAAAGTCGGAACCATTACTTATCTACACGTATTCAAGATCTTTAAAGGTACAGCAAACATAATCAGCTTATAACAAAAGTGTTTGTTCAAGATTTTCACACATCATGGTTTAATCAAGACAGTTTTTTTATTTCCAAAAGGACAATTTTTTTAAGCAGGTCCGGAATTCTGAAACAACTGCAAGAGAACGGTAACACCAATTAATATATATATATATATATATATACCGACAGGTAGAAAAAAGAAGAATCTAAATATTCAATAGGTTCAATATTTTCATCTGCATCAATCTTTGACACTACACTGAGAGTATTGTAAATACAGTCAACTTAGCCTAAGTCGATTCTCTCGGGACTGTGCAAAAACAATCGATGCGAAATTCAAGTTACAATTTTGATTGCTAAGTCGAAGAAAAATTCGATATACAGGTAGGCGTGTGTGTCTGTGTCTGCTTCCTTGTAATACACAGTGTGAACGGCAGGCGCAGTGCATGCGGGCTGTGTTTTGGAAAGTGAGCGCCCTCTTCGACTTATGCGAAGTTATTTTCTTGTTATGTATGTGTTACTGTCGAAATATCTGTTCGACTTAGGCGAAATATCGACTTACAAAAATCGACTTGTACGATTTGTATTACACACATTTCGATGGAGAAAAAATGGGACTTTTGATTATATTCGAGTTAGGTGGCTTTTCGACTTATGCAATTTCGACTTAGGCGAAGTTGACTGTATATTGTTTTTTTGTATCCATAGCCTTAATCAACGTCAGTTATGTTGTAGTTAAAATGACTGCCACGCGAGGTAAATAATGAAATATTATCTACATTGTATTAGAATATAAGAACACAGAAAAAGGGAAATTTTATAATAAATATCAGAGTTGTCAGGCTATTTTGATTATTTAGGGGGAAAACTTTGAATGCTTATTTCATTACCATCGCGTCTCAGGGTTTTTTTTTGTTTTGAAATTTTGCTCTTGATCAACTCTATAGTATTTAAACTTTACGTTTCAAGGAATAAAAAGTATTCCCTTTCTTTTTATTTCGTCAGTTGCTGACTTCAGTATTCCCCTTCTTTTACTCAGTTTATTGTACATCCAAAGTAGATCTGTGATTTAAATATACAAAGAGCCTTGTATATTTAAACAGCCTTTTGCGTACAACAATAAGATAATAAACAAATATATACTTTTAATAAAACATTTAGACTTAAATTATGACTCATATTATAATGTAAGCTAGAGGAAATCTCCTGAGCCACCCTTTTTGCTTCTGTAAGCTTATTTGCTTGACGCAGCTGAGTAAAGTGTTGTTGATTATCTATTTCCATTTAATTAACTGCATTGTTCGCCTTTGAATGCGATTCATTCATGTGGATGACGTCACTCAGGCATGGAAAAGCATAGTCTAATATTATTTATTATTCATATTAGCAAAGTGCTTTAAGTTGCTTTGTCAGAATTGCAACAAACATTTACTCCCTTTTAAGGCTCCCTCTGTGTCTCTGCATATATTTATCTTGTGCATAATATGCATTAATGTATCCTTTTCAACAGTCAAAATAAAGATGAGTCTTTGAGTTATTAGTTATTTTAATGCAGCATCATCCATTTTCCTCTCTCACACAGGCTCACAGAGCCACCACACACATTCTCACTCGAGTAATCAAAGCCTAATGGAAACTCCTACCTACATACTTGATTAAATATTTACGAACTCATCTTGCGTTTGTCTTTATAGTTAAGAGGGGATCAATATTAAAGATAGAGTGAGGACTAAGAGTTTTTCTACAGTAATTTACATATATACAAATGCGGACTAATAAAAGTTACAATCCAGTCTTTTATGACGTCATTAGTCCAAACATAAACAAAAATAGTTTGCTTCTCAGACACATGATCGAGTTATACTCATATAGATATAAAGACTTAGAGAGCTTGTAGGATTCTTCAGAGAAATACGTCATATTGTCCAATACAAACAAATATTTATATCATTATAATCAACTTACGATGACGTAGTACAAATTACTTTGTTTATATTGAGCACAGGCGACAGCTGAACGATGTTTCTCTGCTATTGAAGGGAATAATCTCTCTATATCTTTATGTCCCAATGGTTATACTCAAATTAAAAATAATCTATTATATGCAGCTCTTTCAATTGTGGTACATATATAACCTACTTTATCTTACTTTTTAAATCTAAGGCAAATAGGGTTGTAAATCATCCTCTTTTTTGCTTTTGTGAGTATTCCCATACTAATAGCGACTGAAATATCTTAATCCTATGTTTTTTATTTGTATTTTGAAAAGAACACATGGAGTAAATTAATGCCTAATATGATAGAAGATGCATTTTTCAGTTGTTATTGGGACGTAGAGAATGGTTTTATTTATTAATATTTATTATTTGATAAGACTCTTCATAGTTTGACCCTATATTCCATCAAAAATGATATAAGTACTTCAAACATTCAAATAAAACAAGGCCGCTTTTATGAGCTTGAATATTGTGGTATGATATTACGCAATTTCATATTCTTGAATATATATTTAAATTTGTTAAAACAACAGTTGTAATGCTCTGGTGATTAGACTGCAATTGAACTGGATTGGCTCCCGAGGGGAAAAAATAAGTCTCCTTTTTTATGCAAAATTAACTAAAATAGATTTAAAAAGTTAGATAAAATGCTGAAAAAGATGTTTAGTTGAGTTAAAGAGATCCTATAGATAATTGTTATTTAATATTGGGAAATTGGATTTTTGCAAATGATATTCATATATGTGGTCATGTTATTTACTTTATATATACCAAGATAAACAGTAATCGGTATACACGAACAAGTACAACAGCTGAGGCTCAGATAGGCAGACAGTCCGCAATTGATGTAACTAAAATTATTTTTGTTGAGATGTTATATAAGCTGGGAAAATCTCCCTTTTGCCAAATATGTGTTAAAATGCATTGCGGGTCGTAAACAATAAAAAATGTTACATGTTATGTATATTTTATGTAAAGCAGGTGTATTTTAGTTGTATGTAATATATCAAATTTTACACCATTTTCTCGCGTGTACCGAATCAAGGAAGTAACTTCCTCAAACAGCCACAACACGATATCGGAACACATACTAATCATTACTGATAATATACTTTAAAATTAAAATACTTACGCAGAAATTTTATTCCCAATGGCCCTGGCATCAGGTCTCTATGGCGTCCAAAAGTCCTTAGATGTTGTTCTTGAGCCAATCCATTATCAGTATAGATGTTGTTGGAGGTGCTGAAAGGATAATAAATTTTTGAGAGGATAATAAATCTGGATTGATTACAAGAATATAATCAATTTAGTTTGCCGAATTAAGCTATTCATTCAAAAAGGATGAATATACAATCCATCGCGATATATACAAATATTTAAAAGTCATAAATAAAAAGATACCAATTCATGGAGCTGATTATCGAGCAACTTTAAAAAAAGAAAATTCTGACAAATAAAATATACAAATGGCATTATGATAATAATTTATTTATTTCCATGTTTGCTCCATTTCGCCTTATATTTTGAGGTTGCTTTTGCTCATATATTAGGTCTAAAATTTAATTGATTTAGACTTTGTAATTAACTTAGATTAATTTAACATTTATATGTTGTAACAAATTTTAATATACTTAGTTATTATTTAAAGAAACTAGGTAACGTTTTGAAATCAACTAACGTGTCATTTTTCTATCCTTTATTTGAAATAATTAATTCAGTGATCGGGCTAATTATTTAACAGTGATTCATTTTTACTGTCATGTCCGAGAACGTGAACACACTAGAGCCTGGCCTTCAGGCTTCCCCGACAGTGGAAAGCCCAAACCCGCTCCGGACTTCTGAAGACAAGGACAGAACTTTTCCCCCTAATAAAGACCATCAGGAGGAGGTAGATGAGGAGGATATCTCTTCAGTAACCAAGGGTAAGACCCGTTGGTCTATCTTTAACTTAAAAATAGAAAAATGTGGGACCGAAAAATCACTCCCTACGGACGAAGAGTTTACGGACTACGATGTGGCTGAAATAGCCATATTTAAATTAGGAATTCCTTCCTACGACATCACGCATCTAAGCTCAGAAATGGGCCCTGGTAGAGCTATCATTGGAGTAAGATCTCCAGATGAAATAATTGAAAAATTCAGAAACCTGGAATTACCGCTTACTTATAAGCAACAGGAAACAAACATAAGTTTCTCTATCGACATAATAGGCCTAAAGAAGGTTATTCTGGCAAACGCTTCACGAGCATTTAAGCTGCAAGCTCTACGATTCTTAGGAAAGCCATCTGAAGAGGAATTGATTGAGGCCCTGAAACCCTTCACGGACGAAGCTTCTGGAAAGGGATTTGTCAGATCCGAAAAAAATAAAAGCATGCTTAATAAACATCAAGCTTTTAAAAATATAACCACCCAGCCAGGATCCTGCAACCTTCTAATTGAAGTTAAAGGAATGACATCCCAAATTCCAACCCTCTTACCCGTAAGAGGAAGCATTGTGAACTTGATTTTGAAGGAGCCCGTCGTCAATGTTCAAACTGTTTCAGTTTGAGACACAGTCTTTCAAAGTGTAAAAAATCAAAAAGTACCCTTAAAGAATACCGCAAAACTCTCTATGGCCCACCTCCTGTATTGGGAAGATCAAATGAACCTAAAATAGACTCCTCAAATTTAATTCTTAAGTCCAATACAAAAAAAGACCAACACATAAAACTCTCTCATGAGGAAGTTTCAGGAAAGCCTTCTTATGGTTCGGTGGTGGCATTGGGAAGTCAGGGGGAACCCTCTCAAAGTGGTACATCCAGGAAGGAAGATATTTCGAAAAATACAGTTAAAAATCGCAATAATAAAAGAGCTAGGCGACACTCATCAGCTAATGAGCCCATACCATCGTCTCCTTTGGAGGAAGCGGAGGTTCTGAGGAATGATCCGGGTCCAGCTCCAGCAGATGGAGAGGATTTTTAAATAAAATTAAATTCAACAACTCCATTCCAAATCTCAGATCCTCTAGGAGCATCAGAAAGAAATGCACTAAACATTATAATGTTGACCTCTCAGAGGAATAGCTTACTTCCACAAAAAGGGAGCAACAAAAGTAATAAGAAGAGCAAGAAAGATTCCTAACCCCAAACACCGTGATGTTGTCAATTATTTCCTTCAATGTAAACTCAATGGCCGCCCCAAGTCGTGCGAAGAAGATTTTTGAGTATCTAAAATTTCTACAGCTTCCAGACATAATCATTCTAGTGGACACTCGTGTAAGAGATTATAACTTACTATCTCAACTAATTCCAAATGGCTTCCTAGTTTTCGGGGCGGAAGCTTTAAGCTTATCCTCACATCCCTCTCGAGGAGTACTAGTACTTATAAAAGAGGTGTGTAGTCCCGTTCTGGTAAAAAAAGATACAGAAGGAAATTATGTTATTGTTGATGTCACGCTACATGAAAATCGTTACAGAATATTTGCTATTTATTGACCCAACAAAGATAAAAAACTTCTTTTCAAAAGTGGTATTTGATAATACATCTATTGATCTAAACAATATCATAGCAGGGGACCTAAATGTAACACTTAACGCGAAAACAGATGCCATTGATTATAAAGGCTCAAATAATAAACGAAACTTAGATGATCTAAAATACGTTATGCTACGGCTCCTACTAGAAGACGTAGCCACACAAGAAAAAAACCATCCGCCTTCAATGACATTCCATGGAAAGACTAAATTCGGCAAATATTTGGTGGAAGACTCGAGTATATACTTGTGTCAAAGCCATTAATTAAAGAGTTAAAGAGTTTCCAGACTCTCCCAAAATACATTTCGGACCATTGTCCTATAATTGTGTCTTTCACTTGCCCTATTAAGAGAAATAAAAATTTCTGGAAGTTAAATGTAGACTTGCTTAAAGATAAAGATTGCGAAAATCAAATAAGGAAAGTAATTGCTCAACACCAGCAAAAAATTGAGATCGGTACTCATAGCTCAACGGGAGCATTCAAGGAAATATTATCTTTATCAAGGCATTTCTTCAAGCGAAAAGGAGCTGAGGAAAATAAAAAAAGAATTGAGAAGCAAAAAAACTTGAAGAAATAAAAGAACATGAAGAAGATTATGCATTAGCAAAGGAGAAACTTCAGGAGCTTCTGGATCAGGAGACAAAAGGAGTACTCATTCGTTCTAAACAAATAGAGATAGAAGGCTTCGTTAAGGGGAGAAATATATTAAAATATATTGAGAAATATCGACAAAACAATAAAATAAGCAGCATAAGACTAGATGATGGCTCCATTGCTTCTAATCCAAAAATAGTGTTCAAAAGTTGGGTGACTACTTTAAAAATATATTTAGTTGTCTGGACTGCACAATGAACGAAAGTTGTAAGTTCTGTTTCCACTGGAGAATACACGGAAGGTGTCTCCTTATTCTTGGATTGACCAGAAGAACAGAGAAACCGCTTGGCTTAAGACGTTGGATAAAGGAAAACTCGAACGGTTCGGCAATATAGGGTCCCCAATATCTAGAAAAGATATATATTTAGCTACATAACAAGATATAAAAAAGGTACAAATCACCTGGGCCATCTGGTTTCCCTTTTGAGTTTTATCAGCATTATGCTGACATCCTTAGTCCCATTTTGGAAGGAGTATATCGGGAAATCTTTAACAAGGGCTTTGTTTCGGAGTACATCAACGAAGGAATCCTGACTTTGGTGCTAAAGAAGGGTAAAGACAAAGAGGAAATTAGCAGCTACAGACCCATCACGTTATTAAATACGTCCTATAAAAAACTGACTGGAATCATCAATGAAAGGTTGTCTATTTTTCTGCCACATTTCATATCGGATTCTCAAAAAGGTTTTATGAAAAAAAGATCCGCAGAAGAACTACCCTTATCAATACAAGAACACTTTGATTATAATTATCAAAATAACATTAAGTCTGCAGCACTTTTAGTTGACTTTGAGAAGGCGTTTGATTCGCTCTCGCACAGACACATTCTCAGTGAATTAAAAAAACAAAGCTTTCCTCCAGTTTTTATAGACATGATAGGAGTCATTTTAAGAGGTTCAACAACTCATATTGAAGTATTAGGCTCTACTAGTGGTTTTATTAGTAGAAAAGGCTGTCGTCAGGGGGATAGCCTCTCCCCATCACTTTTCATCATTGGAATAAATTGCCTCAGTAAAGACATTCAGTCTCACCCACAAATTAAAGGAGTGAAGTGCACATCAATGACGTACAAGACACTCATGTACGCAGACGACCTCACAATTGTACTGTCTGGTTCCGATATTGAAGTTCAGAGGAGTATTTCGGAGTCTTTAAAAGTCCTAGAAAAGTTTAAAAAAGAATCAGGATTAAAAATAAATATTAACAAATCTGAAATACTCACATCTGATTCAGACTTGATGAAGAGTCGCTTCCCCTCATTGAAGTGCACAAAAGCAGCATCTCTCCTCGGGATATTTGTGGGTCCCTCAAGTGGCCGTCTAAACTTGGAAAAAATAATCGATAAGGTTAAGAAAACAACAAGATTATATATCCCAGCAAAATGGAACATGATAGATAAAATATATGTATGGAATAAATTAATTATTTCCAAGATCACACACCTACTAAGATATGTGCCCTTTGACCATCACACAAACCATCAAATCGAAGATATAAGGAAAAGCTTCTTGTGGGGGACCAAAAGACCTTACGTATCAGATGAACGGATCACTCAAGCACAATATCCCTGGGGCTTAGGCTGTAAAAAGTCGGATACGGAATGGAAAATTTTAAATCTTTACTGGCTCAAGAAACTACGTCTTAGCTCAGAATTGTGGGCCGGAAAAATAAAAGTATCTTTTAAGTTAAAAACCTCTTTTAATTTTAGCGAAAGAATAGCTATGGGCCTCCTTGAGCTTATTAAAGTAGTCGTAAAAATTGACGCCAAATAGAAAAAAATGGCGGAGTCCTTTTGGTCCATATTCTTCCTTTGCTGGGGCCAAATGAACCAGTAATTTTAATCCTAGAATCAGTAATTCTGATGTTCTTTTAAAAGAATATTCGTATACGACAATTGACCAACTTAGGAGCTCGGAATCCAAAGGCAATACTTGGCTTCTCATACGTGCAAGTGAAACTAAAGCCTGTTCAAGAAAGAGGGAATACAGCCATATAAATTATTCAAAACAAGGACATTAGAAGAAGTGTGGATAACTTTAAAATTCAAATGGCTAAATCTCAAACAGACAGTCCAAAATCAACACCAACCTTATTAGTGAAAAGAAGACTCAAACGACTGGAGATAAGTGACAATAAAGTTATCCAAGAGGCATGGAGAACTATCTTCTGCAACAAATATACAAACTCAAAATCAAAATGGCTTATATATAATTAGCGACATCCAGCCTATTTACCAACAAGTCAAAACACAAAGAAGAAGAAAGGACCTGTTCGTATTGTGAAAGCACCTCCGAATCATCATTCCACCTTTTTATGAGTGCCAAAAAATAATCAACAATAGGCAACATGTGGAGGACAAAATCCAAAATACTTACGGAATTTCCTTATCCAAGTCGGACTGGCTTGTGGCAATATGCCCAGAATCAGAGGAACATTACAAAGTGGAAAATATCATATCATGCACAATAACCTGGATCTATGGAGCGAGGCAAACGAGGATTCTCCCTTCACTCAGGGTCTTCTCAAGGATGGTGGGCCGAATGATGGAGGTGATGAATGGGTTCCCTTGACCACGAGCATAACCCGACGCCAATATTCATTTTACCCAGGCTTGTGAACGGAACGCAAAATTGAACGGCGTTCAGCTGAACGTTCAATGAACGGAACGCTGAACGGAACGCAACTTTTTTTTGAACGCTGAACGTTGAACGCAAAAAAGAGTTTTACGTTAAGCGTTCAATTTTTCCAAACATTCTGGGACTTTTTTCGGAAAAAACGTCATCACTTTTTTCGTAAATTATTTTCTGAAAAAAAAGTCATCACTACGCATCACTTTTTTGGAAATTCTTTTCCAAAAAAAAGTATCACAACACATCACTTTTTTGGATTTTCAAAGAAACAAAAAAAACGTCATCACTACGCATTACTTTTTTTGAAATTATTTTCTTTAAAAAAACGTTATCACTACGCATCACTTTTTTGGATTTTCTTTTTTTTTAAACGTCATCACTACGCATTACTTTTTTCGGAAATATTTTCTAAAAAAACAACGTCATCACAACGCATCACTTTTTTCGAAAATATTTCCTAAAAAAAAAAGTCATCACTACGCATCACTTTTTTGGAAATTCTTTATAAAAAAACGTCATCACTACGTATTACTTTTTGGAAATTATTTTCTAAAAAAAGATCCTCTTAGACCCTGGGTTAGATCCAGATTTTTTTTTATAAAACCCCTAAATAGTATATCCATTTTTCTAAATTATACAATGTTATTTTTTTAAATAACTCTCTTGTTTAACATTTACTTCACGTGCTTGTTTTTATTATGTTCTTAGTTTGCGTCAACTCCTTCCCTTTTATTATTGTAAATCATCCCTTTTAAGCTGTCCTGAAAACGCACATCAGAAGACGACGCAGGTTTTAAGTTATTATAATTCTAGTTGAATCGAACCTAATAATATTTTCAAAATGTATTTCATATGCATATAGAAAAAGTGAAATATAGAAATAAGTGATTTAAATAATAAATAAATAAAAAGTAGGTAAAATTTTGATTTAAAAATATTTTTTTCCTATGTAATTTTGAAATATACTTTAAATTTTAAAAACAAATTGATTTTTTAGTTAAATATGTTTGATTGTTATAACCCTTTAAATACTATTTTTTAAAAATCTCATTTCGACTACCATATCATCATAAAACTCAATTTTTATTTGCGCTGCCCTAAACGACTCATGCGGCAGGCATTCCAGAGGCCCAAATAAAAAAAGATTTTCCCTGTCGATATTTTAAGCCTTGGGGAACCAGAAAATCATCTATTGGAATGTTTTTAAAGAAAAGTATTAAATTTGAACAAGTCATATATATATATACATGCCCGGCAGAAGGCCCAGGCTTTTGGGGGGCCCTACAGTTTTTATGGAGGGGCACAGTATTATTATTCATCCGTTTTTTTAGAAAATAATTTTTAAATTTTATAAAATCTTTTTAAAAAAATGACATACGAACTAACGAAAGTCCCGGCCCCGGTGATTGTTAGACGTCGGGCAAAAAAACAACCGGGACCGGCCGGTTACCCGGTCGTTTCCTGGTATGAAGTCATTTGGCTTCCGTCAAGTTAATGGAAGGATTATTTACATATATTGGGAGAAAAATGGTAAATGTTTTGACTAAGCAAATGAACAATTTTCTTATAAACATACAAAAGGGTTGAGAAGATTGGGTTTTTCCCGATAATTTTCTGATCAAAATGAGATTTCTCATCTCCTTTAGTACTTTTTTAGATGGTCAAATTAATTATAATTGTTGAGAACCTTTCATGCGTATGCTTTACCTTTTTTTACAAGCCGTTGATAGAAAGAAAAACCACAGCTGTTGATTTGGGATAAAAATTTGTCAGTGGCAAACCTTTCCTCTTTCACTATTAATATTGCTTTGATGATGCAGCAGAAAACACAAATGTGTTAATCATGGAAGTTTTCTATAAATGTATGTAGGGAAAGAAATGTCAAATATCCAAAGGCGATTGTTATTCCGATGCATCATAATTGCTTGAGCTTTACTATTCTGGAGAAATAAATCTTGGCATTCAATTCACCTCTTGTGTCCGGAATTATCTATTTGACAGGACTCGTGGACTAGAGGGACTCCCTCTCGTCCAAAATGACTTGTTCTTAGTAGTTCAATGTCATAAAATTACATAGATTATTTTACCATCTTGTTGCCGTTGAGATTACCCAAATCAGCAGCAAATTCTCTCTATCTCAATTCGGTAATGTGGTATGTACACCATACCCCCCCTTTTGACCTAGTTTACAACGAAATAACAATGAAAAGTGTAGTTTTATCTCCCTTTTCTCCTTTTCAGGTCTAGTATTGTTTTTGGAAGAGGATCACTACGTTTCACAGGATTTTCTTCCAGTTCTGAAATTAATGCACTCGGAGCGATCCCAAGTGTGTCCCAACTGTGATATAATTTGTTTAGGAACATATCTGAAGACTTATAACTTCCAAAGGAATGGTCATCAGGTAAGACAAAGGCCTAGTTTTTTTTGCCAGTTGTTTTTTTTTGTTTGAAATCTGCTTAATGGGCATATATTTTGCATCATTCTTGAATACATGCATACATAGAAAAATACAATCCTCTGTGGATAGGACGGTTCAACGAATTCGAAAGTAAGATGGGTTCGATTTTATTCTTTGAGAAAAGTAGTCATTTATGCAACCAGGGTAAGCCAATCAAAATATATAATTTGATCTCCTTCATGCACATAAAATGCATCATATAAGATATATTATTTAATATATAAACTGTTTGTTCAAAGTATAGATAAGGAGTTGATAACAATATTGAGCCGTCATAAAATCACTCTAATGTAGGCTTTAGTTCGAGATTTCGTTTAATAGTTTTTACTTATTTTTAGAGTACATCTAACAAAATATCACACAAACATGGCGACTAGAGTTTAAATTTATCCTGAGAAAGCTTTATTATTGCTGGAGCCTCGATCAATTAGTTGCCGGATGTATGAACCCATTATTTAAAACAATAATTGTTTCATAAGATTTCTTTAAAAGTAAAACAATATACATATATATATATATTTATTGGTTTTCTAAATCATTTTCAAAATATATCTTCAAATATATCAATGTTGGAAATGTAAACCATAATATGTAAAAAGGGAAGTTTCGGTACACGGTAATTCCTTCTTGAGTAATTTAGCGTGCACTAAATTTAATTTAAGCCTTTTCATTGCACGTGTTTTTTCGTTCTCTTTTTCATAGCAGGGTAATATTAGCGTTCGTCTTTTCATTGTAGGTAATTTCATCGCAAGTAATTTCTAAGGCGGTGTACGAAAGTAGAATTAAGCCATTGAGCAGAGTAATTTCTTCGCGAGTAATTTCTTCGCAGAGTAATTTCTTCGCAAGTAATTTCTTCGCAGGGTAATTTCTTCGCAAGTTTCATTTTTGTGAAGGATTTGTTCAACTATGTTTCTATATGTATATATATATGAATTGTTTTTTGTATGTCATCAATGCAATGCTTATTCATTCTGGTTTAACCTATTTTAGCCTATGCATTAGGCATATCAAGGGGTCCTATATGGATCCATTTTTTGCAAATAAGCTGAGTATGAATTGTGTTGGCCGACTACTTTAACAATTGTGTCCGTGTTGGTGTGTACTCGGGTTGTCTTACAAAACGTCGACTTACAAACGTCGACTTACATAACGTCGACTTACAAAACGTCGACTTACAAAATGTCGACCTTACAAAACGTCGACCTTACAAAATGTCGAACATTCCTCTTAACCTCTTAGAAGACTCATATCTAGGTTCTGCGGTTCCTACTAGAAATGTGAAAATATAGGACTTTAACGACACAGGATTCTGACTACATATGTTCCATATTATGGGGCCCCTAACATGATATCCTAATAAGTATTGGAAAAGATCGTACTAGATTTGCTGAACAACACTAACCCGAAAAACTAAAGTAAATATATATTTAGCCATATAATACTAAACTGTGTTTAGTATTATATAAACTAGCACTTGAGCATAGATTTAGTGCATCTCAAGGGTAAGGCGGGATGTCAAGTTATTTGGTACTTTGTCTTGGATGGCATCTTCTTCCATAGAGATGCATATGGTTGGCTTATTGATTACTTATGTATCACATAGCAACTAATTTATATGTATATCCTAATATCCAATATACTCAATGCACTTTGATATTTAGTTTAATTACGATCAAAATATTGTACATTTCTATACATAGCTCTCCTGTCAAAAATCGTCGAAATGATTCTGGAAAGCGAAAAGCAATACTTGGGGAGTAAACAAATATTTCATACTCAGCTTATATGCAAAAAATGGATCCATATACGACCCCTTGATATGCCTAATGCATTGGCTAAAATAGGTTAAAACCAGAACGAATAAGCATTGCATTGACGACATACAAAAAACAATTCATATAGAAACACAGTTGCGACTAAATCCTTCACAAAATAAACTTGCAAAGAAATTACTTGTGAAGAAATTACTCTGCAAAAAATTACTTGCAATGAAATTACCCACAATGAAAAGACGAACGCTAATATACCCTGCGTAAAAAAAGAACGAAGAAAACGCGTGCAATGAAAAGGCTTGGAATGAAAGAGTCCACGCTAAAATTACTCACGAAGGAATTACAGAAAACTGAAAGTTTCTCCCTGTAATATACCATATATATATATATATATATATATATATATATATATATATATATATATATATATATATATATATATATATATATATAGATATATATATATATATATATATATTAAACTTATTAACAAATCTGTACTTTTTACAAGAATTTCCGCTAAGTAAAAAAAACCTAACAAGTAATATTGTTGAGGATAACAATTATGAATTTCAATTCTTAGAACATAGAAATTGATATATTTTCCAAAGTGTAACAAATTGTAACACTGTAAAATAATCTACTATAAGGAGAAACCATAGCTTTTTTAAATTATTTAATAATTATAACTAAATAATTATTTATTACTTTTGATGAAAGCCGTTAAAAGAGTTCAATATCTAGAACATAGTAATCGATATTATTAATTATTATATCCCTTTTAGTATGAAAACTGCCTAACTCAAATGCTGTCATATATCCAATATAAGTTGTAAGAAAACAATTTTCGTTAAATTACTTTTGTTCTTAACAGGTCTGACGAAGACTATTCCATTAGTCCCCAATTATAAATATACAGAGGACTCAGAAGAGGTGATCGGTATGATCCGATGGACTCTTGGATCCTAAGGAGTGTGTACACTCTAAAGCCTCTAACAGTAAAGAACCATACAAGCCTCATTAAAATGAAATATAAATAAATGCATTGCACAATACAGGTGTGGCATAAAAGGAACAACAAAGTAACTTTATATTTGCCAATTGCATTACTCTTTGACACCAATATAAACAAGGAGTTTTAATGGATAGAAATAATTAAATTAGTTATATATATATATATATCATCAAACGACCGGGACACTTTTTTCGCCGGGACCCGGGCCGGGACTTCAGTATATTTTCGTTCCTTCGTCATTCTGAAAGTGACGATGTTTATTTAGAAAAGAATTTCCTAAAAAAGTCCCGGCCCCTTCCCCGTTATATATATATATATATATATATATATATATATATATATATGGTTGAAAATAATGTAAAAGTTCAAGCTCCATTGAAATGAACAAACGTGCCAGATATTTTTTGGTTTAAAAGTTTGTCCAAATATTGAAAAATATTGTTTAAACTGGAGTATTTTCTTTTATCATCAATCATCTCAAAACTATTATAAGTAAATAAATAGGTCTACTCTATACTTATTTAATATGAAGAAGACTTTGTGGAAATGAACGAAGAAATCAGTAACGATGCTCTTCAATAACAAGTCAGATTGAACGAGTATAATATTCCAGAGCTGTGGTTACCGGTCGATTATCGATAGATTGGTAGATGGGTGGAACGTTGGTAGATTTTGTCTACAACTACTTATTATTATTTTTACTTTAACAATACCTATATTAATATATATATATATATATATATATATATATATATACATATATATATATATAATATATATATATGTATATATATCAGGAAACGACGGGGTACCCGGACCGGGACTGTAATATTCTCGTTCGTTCGTCATTCCTAAAGACGTTTTTTGAAAGGAATTTTTGAAATTTTTAAAAAATATATTCTAAAAATACGTCATCACTTTTTTGGAGAATTTTTTTTAATTTTAAAAAATAATAGGAAATTATTTTCTAAAAAAACGTCGTCACTTTCAGAATGACGAAGGAACGAAAATATATTAAAGTCCCAGCTCGGATTGGAAAATTTAAGTCCCGGCCCGGGTCCCGGCGAAAAAAGGTGTCCCGGTCGTTTCCTGATATATATATATATATATAATAAATAAAACATTTTCACACTCAAAATATACAAAAAATGCTTAAAATTCTCAAAATAGTTGATAGGCGTCAAACTTAATTGGTCGAAAGAAGAGAAACAAAGTAAACAAACCTTAATGATCACTCTTTAAATAACAAGCAGGATTTTATAACAATATTATTGCAGATTCTTACAGATTGAACTTCAGAAACCTTTTATTTTCTAATAAAATGTAAAAGATAAACGTGAAAATAAAAAGTCAATTCTTAACTTTTCACCAAACCAAAAAAAAATCGGGAAACCTTAATTATGAATATAATTTTAAAGGATTATTTATTGCTGATGCGGAATTATGTCATAGGGATATAAGATATAGAGTTAATTCAGAGAAATGTGTCGGTTTGCTCGCTGTCGAGTAAGAAAGGACAAGACAAAGATATATTCTAAATATATCCTCAGATAAATCAATTGGACTTAAACACAGAGATGACAATAAAAAAAACTTTCATTTTTGAATTATTATTGATTTGTTTGTTATGGGCCTCCATCGAAAGTAAATATTATATGTTATTGAAGAGAGTAAGCTCTCTATGTTATTCATAGGGGTTATGTATTTGGTGTTCAAATTTAAGCCCGAATAAATCCGTTAACTACATTCGAAAAATGAGCCGTCCTATTCGAAAGGGTATTCAACTACACTCAAGCATTTTGTAGGTTGTTTAGTCATGACTAATATTTAAAAAATCACACAGACTTTGTTTGTTTGTATGTTGTCTTGAAGCACTTTTAAGTTAACGCATTAATGAAGCCTTCGAATGCCGCTATTTTAGTTTATCAAGTAATAGAGTCTTTGTTTTGTATAGCGATTGGGTATTATTCATTTTAGGAAGCGTTTGGATACGTATAATAAAGTGATTAATCTAGGTTATATTTTTTTCATTTTTCTTCTTTATTTTAATGCGCATCGTGCTTATCTTAAAAATAAGATGTCCGGACACTTTTACTTCTCAGCCGGAGGTCAAGGATATCGACCCATTCCGATTCGACACAACCTCGGATCGAGACGAAATTTGCTTTGGGCTGCATCCCTGTTTTCATCCGTTTTTAGTATTTTTCAAAAGGTGAACAATGGATAACGCTTTACCCTTTTAAGCAGTTTTTTCGCTTGTTTTTAGTAATACTTTTTTTAAATCATATTTTATTTTTATAATGCAAGTTGATACTTTTGAACAAACTTTATGATATTTTTAACAATCATAGAAACAAAGATCTTGTTCTACATATCAAATTATTTAAAATGAAATAAGATCCCTTTATAATACATCTTTGAATGAATATAGTGTAATACAAAACTTATACTAATATTAACATATAATTTTTCGAAGATACAATAAAAAACTTTTTTGACAACTTACTTCAAAAAAAATTTGAATGAAAACTTAATCTAAAAAGAAATTTCAATATCAATTTTTTAGATCTTTTAATATATCTTTTTAAGTTTGTTTATAGCTGTGTTTAAATTCAATAACGAAGATTTTTTTTTATTTGTTTTTTTTCGCCTAACCTCTAAAGCCTAAAACATGTCATAAGAATGAAGGAATGTATAATAACAAAGCGAAAATATCTTTTAGGATAAACCAGGAGACACATCCAGCCCTGATACTCTACCAGTAAATGAATTTAATCATTTCTTATTTTATATTTATTCATTATTTGATTTATATCCCTTCGTAGCCCAATCGTCCCTCGCCCACTATACACACTTAGTTATTTTATTTATTAAAATATATAAGCCAACAGACTCACAAAGAGCGTGCGATTGTTCATATAGAAAGACGATTTGTTGTGGATCCAGAGAAGCTTGGATGCGTTGAGTTTTTGGAGGTTCCGTTCATTTTTATTTCGGAGCTAATTAGGGATGCAAAAAATTTATCGACTAACGATTGACAAGTTGACAAGATTTTAATAGATTAAAGTTTGTTAGTTGCAATTAATCGACAGCTCGCGCACTCTGTCTGTATGTTAATAAACCTCAATATCTCTACCAGTTTTTAAATCCGAAACATAAATTCCTCACGTTGGGATGTGGGAAAAGGGTCGGAGACGTCATTGGGATCAGATTTCGCATTAAAAGTCGACAAATTAATAAAGACGTCTTTAGATAATTATAGCCCAATGACGTTATTTTATATTTAAGCATTGATTTTCCATAACAATAAAAATACACTTATCTATCCCAAATCCACAAGATAAACAGGTCCCTTAATCGTGGCGCTGATATCGATTAATGGATTAAAAGTCGACTAAATGAAACAAGTAACGATTAATCTATTAATCGATAACTTGCATCCCTAGTTCAAATATAATTAGTTGATACCTTGTAATAAAGATTGACGTTCAAATCTTCCTTCCGTTCACAAACCTGACGACACATTGTATTGATATAATGTATAACTTTTTAAATAATCGTTCAAATAAAAAATCCAGTCCCTCCAGTGAACGCTTTTGTCGTAACGTTTTTACAATATCTTCACAACCATGTCCTCAGAGCATTGCAATGATACATCAAAAGTATTTTTTGGTTCATAGTTTCCATAAAAGTTATATGGTGTGTATTGAACTCTCTCGTTCTGTTTATTTTTGGACTCCTTAAAGTCAACAACGCTCTTTCCATTGAAGAATGTTCCTTTTTGAACGTCAATTTGCAAGATCTAAGTTATAAAGAATCCCTCCTTACTGAGATCGACTTAACACTCTCAAGTATTGATGTAATATTAACGAGCATTATGACTAATAAGTCATAATGCTTATCACTTATCAGTGAACATATCACTATCCCAGTATACAATATGAAGTTGCTTCTAGCAAATCTTTGAAGTCGAATGTAAGAAACATCAAGATTTTTCACTATGTTAGTTGATTTAATTTTTAACTAATATTGGCTGTGGTCCTCTCAAAAATATCTATCAAGTACCCTTTTTGAAGAGACATATCATGGGGTACCCATTGACATCTTTGAGTAATAATTTTTATGAATTATACGATAGGATATGTTGAAATCAGTTAAAAATGAATTATAATAGAGTAAGCAAGTGAAGTTGTATTGAATTTACTCAAAAGTAAAACAAGAGATCAAATAATTTTAGGCAGGAAACGACCGGGACACTTTTTTCGCCGGACCCGGGCCGGGACTTAAAATTTTAGGCCGGGCCAACACTGGGCCAGGACTTTAATACATTTTCGTTCCTTCGTCATTCTCAAAGTCACGACGTTTTTGTTAGAAAATAATTTCCTAAAAAAAAATATCCAAGAAAGTGACGACGTTTTTTTAGAAAATAATTTCGTAAAACAAAAAATACTCCAAGAAAGTGACAACATTTTATAAAAAAGTATTTTTAAATTTTAAAATTCGTTTCTAAACAAAAACGTCCACACTTTCAGAATGAAGAACGAACGAAAATATTAAAGTCCCGGCCCGGTGATTTTTAGACACCGGGCCGGACACAAAAAAACAGCCGGGACCCGGGCCGGGTACCCGGTCGTTTCCTGATTATAGGTCAACTCTATTCATTACATAAAAATTAAGTTTACCGTATATCAAAATTATATTTTTATGAACCAAGTTAATGTTTTGTACAAAAAATTTATCCCTACTTTGCATGCCTTTACTATGTGGCTATAACTTATTGCATGAAAAAAGTGATTGCTGCATTCCCCGAAGATTTACTCCCAATATTTACAATTTTATTATTATTCATTGTTAGACTCCTTTATGCAATAAATATTACAATTTTTAGAATGTTGCATTGTTAGATATTACCCTTAGTCATTATTAGAAACATAGCCAAAGTTCCATCTTTCCAACCATTTTTTGAGGGGGGAGGCATTTAATTGACAATATTTCGATTTATATTTCCTATTCTTAAGAAAGATTTTAATATGAATCGGCCCTTGAAGTGTAATAATGACAGGTAAGATTTGTTTCCCCTCAATCCTTCATTTGAGTATTTCCTAGAGTAATTTGTTAAGCAAGTAAAACACATGCTGAAAGTTCTGAGGCCTAACATTTCGTAGAACAGATTATGTTTTCGCTGCAAATGCATAAGCTTAATAAAAATGAGCAGCCTTTAATCAAGCCTTTGTACAAAACTATGGAGTTATCCCATTTCATTATATGAATGGATTTAACGTAACGTCAAAGGACGTCCCTCCCTAAGAGGAGTCATGAGGAACACAGAGTTTCTTCTGAAGAGATCGGTGTTGCTCATCCAGGAGAGGAACAAGGATCTCTCTCTTCACCCAGTGAGTGAACGACTCATTATAGACATAATGATTGGCCAATTCTGACATCATGTTAAATCAATTCATACAAATGTTTGGGGTATCCTATTTATTGATACATCAGGTAAGATACACAATTTATAAAGGCTAACATATTGACAGAAAATAAGGTCAAGGAAAACAGTTCAATTTGGAGTTTTTCATAGATGTATTTTATTATTATAGATCATAAAATGTAAGAATAATAATAATGTATTTAGAAAGGATTCTTAATTTATTATAGAAATCCGCCTGATTTAAAAAATTATCAATTGTAGCTGAAATAGAATACGGAATAGAAATAATTGTGTGAGCACTCATGAGAAAAAAATCCTCTTCGAAATAAAGGTTTGAACTTTTTAGCTTGTGTATCCTTCATGGATCATAACCATAACTTTCAAAAGGCATCATTCACTTTTATCATCCTTGGTTACAGGTTGAGCTCACCCAATGGCTCAGTGTCAAACACAACATGGGTATGGCGTTTACTCGGGAGTTATGGAGACGGATCATGGGTTGTCGGACGTTTTTTTGCAACTACGATGACTATAACTGGGATTGGTCCCTCCAACACGTGAGCCTCTCCTGCTTGTCACAGAAAATATATGTCATGCTCATGAAGAGTCCCCGGGTTTTCCATATTGGAGAATGGTAATGAAAAAAATCCCTTATTCTTTATTTATGATTTTATTTTCACAACCCACTTTTGCAATTTTTAATATTTATTTATATATGATGCATGTATGATTTTTAAATAAATGACCCATTATTTGAATAAGACAAAAAAATCCTGTAAAAGTCAATTTCAGAATAATTAAAGGACATTTATTGTTGTGTTTACTCAATAGGAACAAACGTTATTATAGTCGACCGGAACATTGGGTCGATAATACACTCTGACCGACATATTGGGAATGGTAAAAATATAGTCGATACAACAATTCATAGTTATAAAAGACCTTTCTTGAACGTTGATTCTGCATTGAATAAAGAATTTATAGAAGCTCACCTTAGTTTTCTGTTTGATTAAGATTTAAAATTTTACTTTTTAATCAAACGATTTTGTTCCCAAAAAAACATTAATATCGAAAATCTCATTACCGTTAAATACAAATCAATTTATATTAAGGTCGAAGCTAGTAATTGATATAAGGAAATAAAATGCAAATACACCATATGCCTAAATTTAAAATAGAAATGAATTTGATTGTCTTAGAAACAATAGTACTTCGTTTTACCTCAAAATGGCGCTATTTGAAGATAATATCGATTTTATACCTCTAAAATAAACAATATTACAATTAATAATAATAATTAATATACAATCAATTAATACTATAATGATTCATTTAAGATTGTTGTGGCTTATAAAATAGTCAACATAACGTTTTTTAACGTTTTTCTGTTGTTAATTATTGTCCTTCTTAAATGTCTTTTTTTACTTTTTTCTGTGATGAACTATTGTCCTTTTTTGTCCTTTTTCGTCATATCAAATGTGTTATATGTTAAATGATAAGAAAATAAAGTCCCTCCAGAACAAGGATAAACAATACTCGTTAATAAAAGGGTTTTTTAATATCCATGAACCAATGATATATTATTATAATTCCTAAATCTCTACTTCTTCTTCTTTTTGCAGCGGGATTCATCATAAGAAGTCCAACTGTGAGGCCTCAAACGTCGTAAAGAAAGTGAACGACATACTGAGCAAGGCCAAGAAGTATTTATTCCCGGAAGCTGGAGGTTGTCTCCGGGGGCCGAAATGGGAAGCCCCTAAGATCCGCAAGGGCAACGGGGGCTGGGGTGACCTTAGGGATCAAAAGCTATGCTTGGACTTATCCGATAGAGAGGACCCCAAGAAGGAGGAGTCCTTCTTTTATTAAGCCTGAGAAGAAGACCAAATGGATTGGAGTACATAGAGAGGAGCTTAGTCAAGTCATACTATTCATACTCATATGTTTATTTTCATATGTTTATCAGATAAAACGAGCTATAATTTTTGTGAATTATATTTATTTTTTGAAATAAAGTCTTGTGTGAAATGAAAGTCATATTTTGGCGTTGCGGATTTGGTTCCATAGCTCCATGGCAGACGCATCTGTGTGGAATTGAGAAAAAACATGCTAGCATTAAATTGAGTCCCTCAAACCCAGGATCTTTTTAATGAGGTTCATCAATATTTACACTCCCTCCTCGGTCGAACCTTGAAAATCGAGCAATATTCCACCGCAGTGCTAATGCACTACCATTTTTAAAGCCTTATATTGATATTTTTTTGAGGATGTTTTTTTAGTATAAAGTTATATATCCCTTAAGAGGATTTATATATAATGAATTTGATTGACGATTGGAGTAGATATATAAGGATATATATAAGGATGCCTACATATTTTGTTTAGTTGGCACCTCCAATTTATTTCTTTTGTCAACTTCTTATCGGCCAGGATGATGAAACGAGTTTAGGACCCCCACCCCCAGACAATCGCCCCCCGTGCCATTTACCCCCCCCCCCTGTTACTTATATTTGTTATCCCTTAAAGTCCACTTATGAAGTTAACAACTATGTTTCTTTATGACAAAATTGCATTAGTGTTTCAAACTTATGTTCCTAAAGTCGGTCATATGTTTTATATGACCGATATTAGGAATATAGTTTTCAACGCTAATGCAAAAGAAAAGCATAGTTAACTTCATAAGTGGAATTTAAGGGATAAGAAATATTAGTAGGGGGGGTGCTAGTCCTGTTACGGATGAAACAAATAAAAACATGTATTCTCTCTCGGGAGTTCATTTCATACAACAAAAAATTGCTTATATGGTTCGATAGAATTGCAACGGACTGGATATAAATAAGCCTTATAGCATAAAAATTAGTCCCTCGAACCTAGGATCTTATAAATGAGGTGGACCAAAATTGACCATCTCCTCTCGGGAGTATTCGAACCTGCGCCCCCAACATTCATATATTTATATGAATGTGTAAATTTGGAGGAGTCCTTTATTATGATTCGTTAATAACTTGAATGAAAGTCCAAAAGGAGAGACACTCCTCTTAAGTGTTCTTAAGGATGAGATTCTTATCTCTGAGTTGATGTTCAGATCGGAGCAGCCAAAATTGAAGATATGCCTATGATTCATCCTTCTTGTCTTTCACGTTCAAGAAAAAAGTAGTCCCTGGATGGTATCCTTCCATAGAGATATAAAGATATAGAGAGCTGATTCCCAATAGCAGAGAAACAGCGTTCTGTTGTTTCTGTGTGTTCAAAATAAACAAAGTAATTTGACTTACGTCATCGTATGCTGATCATAAAGATAGAATTTATCTCTATGATCAGCAGTAGTACAAATTACTTTGTTTATTTTGAACACACAGAAACAACAGAACGCTGTTTCTCTGCTATTGGGGAATCATCTCTCTATATCTTTATATCTCTATGTATCCTTCGGCATAAGCACAAAGAACAACTGCAAACAAAAGAAGGGAGGAAGTTAAAGGTTATATCTTAAAAGGGAAAGAAATCAAAACAGTGGAATAACTTAATCCTTTAAGAGTCTTGAAATAGCTAATATTTGTGCCTATTCAGATTTATATGTCGATATTCAGAAACTCCATATTTTTGGCGAAATGTTTTCATGCAATAAATCATAGGGAGAAAAAATATAGTCAGCTCATAATATTTTGCTACAAAAATACAAGCAAACATGGGCTTGGTAAGCATTTGGAAAACAACATATATAAAACTATTTTTAATGAATAAAAATGCCTCCGGACTACTCTTAATAAATCAAAGTTAAAAAATAGATGTGTTATGCGTTGCCTTGCTTTAAGATAATTTTAAATGTTATTCAATGATCTTCTCGTTTGATTTGCTTATGTTAGTTGTCGAATCTTTCATACTTTCCTCCCTATACCTACATTAATAGACCTATATAATAATACCTGAAAAACTCTTTTAAATATATATTTATCATATAGTATTTTTGTAAATGGTATTTTTTTCGAATAGAGGTTTAAATCAAAACAATTGTGTTGATTTATTAGTCTATTTTTTACAAATAGCCTGAAGTTTTAAATTCAAAACACTTTTCATAACCCATCATGCTATCATTTTATGGATGAATACTAGAAAGATGATATTATGAAGTGTGACAATGACAAGGAATGAGACTGCCACATCTGTTTAATGTTGATAAACACTTTGATCAATTTGTTATACAGCACAAATGGAGGAGGACCAATATATCGGTTGGTTGATTAGTCGGCGCCGATAGTCAACTGATAGTCAAAATATCGATTTCGGTGAACTTTGACGCCAATAGGTGCCGATATATAAATATATTTATTTTTGCGAAAATTAATCTGAAGAATATTATCGATTGCCTTTAAAAGCTCTTAAATATAGGTTTATATATTTTAAAATATATACATCTAATTAAATGGAAGGGGCTCAGCTTATGTCCTTGTCCAGAGGGCAAGTAGGCATGAAAGGCTCTGTTTCTTTAAAAACGGTTGGTGTGTACAACTTTGCGATAATTTTATGTCACAACAAATTACAACTAGTTGTTTTATAAGTTGTTTAAGTTATTGGTTTTATTTTTATCTAGTTTTTGTATTTCATTTTTCATAAATTTTAATTGGCACCAAAAACTATTTATATATTAAGATGGGAGGTGGAGAAACTATTGACCGATTAAAGGATTTTTTCTATTAAAAAACTATCGGTAATATATCGGTTCTTAAAATCCACTGTCGGTCGACTTCAATTATAGCTTTGGAATCACATGTTTGTTTAACTCTTTTTCTAATAGTTTTGTTGGCACTACAATAGTGGAATATTGGAAATACAAAGAAATACTTCAACTTATTATCAAGTTGAATATAAAGCATAATATAAAATCATTGCGGTGTACCAAACAAATATACAGATATATCCAACAACTTGTAAATGACTAATCCATCATTTACATACCTCAGATATTTAACTCCATGTCCAAATTAAGCTTTAATTTAATGGAGAATATAATTATGTCCATTCAATGTATTATAAATACCAATGTTTTTACTTCCTTAAATCCAAGAAATACTAAAAACTAACTGGAAAGGAAAAAGAAAATTTTAGCTTCCAAGTTAAGGCCGTGATACGTTGATTAACATAGCAATAAATTAAAAGTTTTATATGTATTTTTTAGCTAAATGACTCATTTTCACTTCAATAATTCATAATTCAACAATCAAACAAGTAGCTATTATGTTTTTTTTAAATGAATAACGAGTGTCATAAATATTTTAATACTTTTTATTTATCAACAATAGTTTCCACAATAGTAAATATAATATTATTTACAAACGATACATAGTTTAACAGTTACAAACAAGTAATTCAACATATGTTTTCATTGTGAAATAGACTGTAATTATGAAATTTTTCTTTTCAATAACGAGTGTGAGATATATTTTTATATTATTTATTTATAAATAATAGTTTTTACAATAGTAGGTATATATAATATTTTTACAAAAGATACATAGTTTAAAAGTTACTAATAAGTGATTCAAGATTATATTTTTCATTGTGAACTGGACTGTAATTTATATATTTTTCTTTGCAAATTTAAATTCGTATTTGACGATCTTTTTTTCTCTGAAATGACACTGCCTCATTAAACTTCCCCACTAGATTCTTTGCCATCACATTGAATAATATTTCAGCCACCTTTTTCACAAGAATTGACCAGTTGTGACCTTCATTACACTTTGCCTTAACTAAGGCTTCGATAGCCATCTCAGATGAATCTTTCATTTTATCAATGAATGTAGATATAAATGATGCTTTTGAATTTTGGGCATTAATAAGGCTGTTTTTTTTCATCCTCACGGCTTGAACAATAATCAAAAAGCGAATAGGCATATAAACTTGTTAAAAAATATATCAAAAGGAGTAAATAGTCTTCCTCGATTTATAATTTCCATGAATCGATTAACTGCTATATTTTCGTCATCATAATTTGCCTCAAATCGAATAGTTTTTATATTATTATTGTTTGAAGTTAAAAGTTCCTTGCAATAGTTACATTGTACCTTTTAGGACAGGGAAAAAGCAATATATCCAGCAATGTAATATAAAGCATTGCTCTCTCCTTCAGTGGTGATCGTCTCCAAATCACAAAGACGCCAATCAGGGAGAATTAATTCTGCTATTGTTATTGAATCATCGGTTAACATATTTTTAACTTCGGAAATGTTCATTTTAGAAAATTTAACAAGAGATAAAATTCTAATCTTCTTCTCAGCCTAAAGTATTTGCCTCACACTCCAGCCAAATCTCTTCTCAAGTGGGTCAGATTGGAGCATAGCAAGGAGGACATAGTAAAAATTCTCTGATTCCAAAAGATATTCTGCCAAATCAGCCAGAGCTAATGTAGTGTGCCTTGTGGCTTGGAATGTCTCATGAGTGAGGCCTCAATATCCAGTTGACATCCAAGTATTCAAAAACGATGCAAACTGTCTCAAAAAATACAAAAACATTAAATGGTCTTTAGAAATTGGTGTCCTGAGCTCTTCTCTTTCTGCTGACCCACTTGAGGCACTTTAACACTTAAAATATTCCAATGGTTTCTAATATATTCACAAAATTCTGCAGTTTCAATAAACTCCGGTCGCTCAGAAGAATAAAATTTTAAAGCTGCAATTGTAGATTCATGAAAAATGGCATCTGCAAGCTTGACATTTGTTTTCTCTATCGTAGTTGGATGAAGTGCTTTATAAGATAATTTATGAGCCAATTTCACTTTAAAAGAAGATTCTTGAAAGTAAATTTCCTTTAGGTGAGCAAAATTTGGTCGCAAAATAGGAGATTCAGGATGGTAAATATTAGGAAATTCGAAATATTCTGTTTTTGAAATTGTGTACCGAATCAATAAGAAGAAAAACTTTTTTGTTTGTCGTGTAGATGAGCGATAGAGGTTTGAAGATTTTGCCCACAAAGGCATTCTGTATAAAACTTTCTGTTTACAGAATGATTGTCAACAGACAGTGCGACAACTGTAAAACCGATTTTCCACAGAGACTTCATTATGGATTTATAATAATCGTGTAAAAAATTGGCGGTCAATCTGGTCACTGGAATAAGTGCAACAGTATCCATATATTTCCTGAGGCTGATTTTATCATTAAAGTAAGCACTGCTTCTTCATTGAACATAGCATTACTCAAAGCTTCTTGGCGATCATTTTGAGCCTGCATTCTTTTGCTAATTGTTGATAGTTGTGTAGTTCTTTGAGATGTCTTTGAGATGGAATTGAGAGATAAGAAGGAAGATTGGGCCATTTTGATGGTAGAGCATCATCTCTCAGTCGTCAAAAAAAAAAAAAATTTTTAAGCATTCTCAAATTATGTTTTTTGAACTCTCATTCAATTCATGATCAATTGAAGAATAAAAATTATAATGACACCATTAAGTTTATACGTTTTATAGACTGGAGGGATATGGATGGAAAAAGCCTTAGGGGATTTTCGCCTGAAATGGCTCATTATAAGCAATTATTTGAAATCCTCAAGTTAAATGGGGAGAACGTACTGAGATTAAAGACTGCAAAAGTGCGGCAGGATACATCATTATAGAGTTTTAAAACCCTTAAACGTTATTTCCCAATTTGAAACCATGAATGGGTTCACTCTACTTAAGGATGGCGTAAAATTTAACATCAGGGGTCTCGAAAATGCTCGAGCTGCGCAAACCCCTATTGACGTTATCGTGAAAATGGTTCCGAAACAAACCTACAGGAATTAAAGGAAATCATTGAAGAATATGGAGAAATTGTAGGAGGTTTTGAAAGCGTCCCCCACTCTGTTTCAGCTGAAAATGAAGCAGATGTGCATTTTTCTAAAATATTCCGCACCATTATGTCAGGAAAAATCAAATTCCGCATTAAGCCCCGTAGACGATTACCAATGGTCGTACCTGTTGGAGGCCGGAAGGTTGAATTGATATCCACTCTGCAGCTTGTACAATGCTATAAATGTCTCAGGTTTGGACATACCAAAGTTAAATGTCCTTCTCTTCATAAAGTCACCTACCATGAGTTTAACAAAAACTTTAGGTTAGGGCTTGGACTTCCCACGAAAATATCGGGTGTTGATGAGAGAAGAATTGTAGAGGAGGTAACTCGGCAAGAAGAAGAAGAAGAGCAACCGGAGGATATGGACCGAGCAAATGAAGAAGAACTAACGGAGATCTTCGGACAACAACTTGAAGAAGGTGGACCATCGGATGGAAAACAAGAAGAGGAATGGTCTTTGGAAAAACAAGACAAATCGATTGCTGACAGTGACAAATCTAAGACTGATGCATGTGATTTAATAACTCCTGCCGTTGATGAACCGGGGTACTTAAGAACCAGGGAATGAGAGATGACTGGGTCCGGGTTATGCATAGGGGCTCTTCCATCCCAATGAAGAAAAATAACTCTGATCATGAACTAAGAAAACAAGCGGTCATTTAACAGTCCAGAAACAGAATGCAAAAAACGTACGTGAGACTGTGTTTCAAAAGCCCTTGAAGCTGTGCCATCACCAAGGAGAATATAAATAAGGTGAGGCAATGGGAATCGACGTAGGCAATTGCAGGGCGACAGCTGACTATTTTGTTGTGATGTCACAGGTGCTACGCTTGATTTATAGTTCAGTTTGCATTGTAAAGCGAAAATGCCATATTCTCGAGGAAGTTATCGTATTTATGCCATCCCCCCTTGCTCTAATCCTCGAGATGTACAATATTTTGCACTTCTGACGAAGGATCTCGATATCCAACGTCTGTGAATTGCATGATGCAGAAGATCCGACAGGATTGGCCTAAAGAATGCGAAGATCCGCAATCGTCATTTTACTCCAGATGACATCCAAAGAAATATTCTGGCTAAGCTACTTGGCATCCTTGCTTGGAAGAAGCTTATGTCTCAAGCTGTTCCTTCACTCTTCATCCCTGGATCACCCTCCTCAAGTCCTACACAGAGGTGCATCAAGAAGCCCGTGAACGAAAAAAAAATTGTGAGTTGACTATTAAGGAGGAATGAGGAACTCTCACTCACGAAAATGAAGCTGTCCTGCTACAAAGTTAAGTGCCTCAAACTTAGCTCATAAAAACTTTAAGGAAACTTTAATTAAAACCTCATTCGAAAAGGATTACACAACGATTCAAACAAGAAGCTTAGAGAATCCTTCGACAAAGTGGCTACTCAAAAGAAGAATTAGCTACCGCCCTCATCCTACAGAGCATATGTACCCGGGCTTTTGGGTACTTGCACTCACGAAAACTCCTTCCTCTGCCTAGTCGGCAAACACAGGAAAAATTCCAATGACTGTTCCAACGAGGGTCTCTCATATATTGCTGGTTACTTAGCCAGGAAGTTGAAAGACCTCCACTCAAATTTGGGGAAACACACGAGCAATATTGAAGGATTTGAAGAAACTCAAAGTCATTGGATTGAATTATTACCGCCCCTTCACCCGATTTTTGAAGTTCTGCCACTTTTTAGAAAATAATTTCAAATTTCTTCATAACAGCCATCAAGACGCAATCGATAAAGAACCCTTGTTTCTCAAAGACTTTTTAAACTTTTGAAATTTATTATTGCTTTTGTAATAAATAAAAACACGTGTTTGTTTATTGCTGTGCATGTTCTATGTGGATCACCATGTGGTTGATTTTCAGCAAGCAATAATTTTAAACTATAATGTTTATTTATGTATCTTTTATACAATTGCTTGTCTGGAATAAAAGTAAAAAAAAAATGAAAATAAAAATAAAAAACACGGATTCGAGTCAATTTTCTTAATAAGTTACTTCAACTAAAAAATGCTAGTGAAATGTGTTTACACATAGGTCAGACTACTAATTGGGGTAATTATATTTATATTCCTTATCTTATATTCCCTTTTTTGTATGTACATATGTATAATTCTATTATTGTGATTTATAAATTCCTTCAAATAAATTGTAAATGTAAAAAAAAAATTTTTGTTTGAAATGATTATTTGCTAATTACTTAAAATAGTGAATACTAATGATAAATCATTTACATAACAATTGTTTCATGCATTAGAGCAATATTTTAATGAAATATTTTCAATTGAGACATAAAGTTGAGAAATAATTTCTATATCATAGCACTAATAAATAATGTTTTTTTATTGTAGCATTCGTGACGTCACAATAATATCTCTTTTGAACAAGAGCATAAGTCAAAGACCTCCTCTTTGACTCACCTTATTTATATTCTCCTTGGCCATCAAATAAGTAAAATTATCTGCCCTTCTCGTTTTTACTACAAACATATGAATGATTACACTCCCTCAAAAATAACTTAACGACAACACCATCTAATGGACAGGACTGCAGATCTATAACATGTATTCAAATAATATGGGAACGTGTTACCTGCGCAGAAGAGCTTAACCTTAGACTTTTAGGAAAACATAGTTGCTTGGTTTTTATAACAGAACCCCATTTAGTACGAGGTGGTGGTACTCCCTCTGGCTCTTCTGGTTTGTCTCTTTTCACATACGGCCGACCTCGTCCTAGAGCATCGATTTTGGCGTCGAAAGACTTAATAATAACTCAAATTCCAAAGTTCTGTTCTCAGGACTTGGTTGTTTGTACAATGAAAACTTCAAGCAACAAAAGTTTAGTTATCGCAAGTTATTATGCCGATATCACAAAGGACGATGTTTGCGGGCCAATTAAGCCCCTTGTTGACTACTGCGACAGACACCACAAGCCTCTTTTGATATGCGGGGACTTCAATGCCAGGAGCCTATTATGGATGGACAATCTGACAAACTCTCGAGGGGAAAGTTGGAGGAGGTCATGGCCACCTATAACTTGAGTTTACAAAATGTTGGATGTATTCCTACTTTTGTTGGAGGAATGGGTCAATCGATTATTGATCTAACACTAACAAACCGTTGGAGTTATCATCTTGTATCGAATTGGAGGACGGATATAGAGTTTTCAGGGTCCGATCACAGGTTCTGTAACTTTGAAATTTATGGAAGAAGAACTATTTCTGGTGCACTGAATCTGAAGAATACAAACTGGAGCAAATTTACATCTATTTTGGAATCTACTCTATTTCCCTCGGAAAATGGTGCCTTGGATTCAGATTACATAGATCTAGAAGCTTCGGACATTGCGTGTAAAATTATTGAATCCTTGAAAAGTTCCTGCAAAACAATGTCTGGAACCATAAGAAAGGTAACCCCATGGTGGAGTGATGAACTCAGGGAGCAACGGCGAAAAGTTAAACTTCTTCAGCGCAAGCGGCATACGTGATCTCTCTTCATCATCTCTCAAAAAAATCAATCTTTAACTGTGGAAAGTTCCTCTTTCAGCTAAAAGAGCTGCAGCCTATCATCTTGCCCCTGCTCCATGGCACGTGAGGATGATTTTGAGTCGAACGCAAGAGAAGAAGCTGAAAAAATTGCGGTTCACTATTTAAAAGCTCCAAACTTACCAAATCGCTGGAAGAGTAGAATATGTCCTCCATTCAAAGAGTTGTTTCTGGAAAGCGCTTTACAGCTCAGTTCCAAATTTCCACTGGAAACGTGTTCTTTTTCACTTCTTGTAAGGATTGTGGCAACCTTTACAACTCAATCATCCATGCTTTTTATGGATGTCCTTTACTCAAGATTTTAAGGGATTTTATAAGATTAAATATTAAGCACATAAACAAGATATTGCTCCGTTAATTCTCTTGGGTCTCACCACGAATATTCGCAAGGCTCCTATCAAGACGAGGGCCATGGAATTTGCTCTCTCAAGCTGCAAAAGCCTACTGGCGGAGCGCTTAGCCTCTGGAGATCTGGTCAGAGAAAATGACCTGAGGGTGATTATGATATCAGGGGCGGCTCGCTATTCTGCCCTCGGCATCAAGATTCCAGGGAATGCGGCAGGACGTTGGAATTTCGCGGGTGACCTGGTTAAATTCTTCCCTTCCTGCGCCGAGAATGCAAAGATCGACCTGAAGCGACTTTTACGTTTTTACAAAAGATTATGATTTTAAGTTATGTTGACTTTTGTTCCTTAACTTTGTCTCATTGTTTTGTATGTGTTTTCTTGATGACGATTAATGTGTGATGACTTTGTTTGTGTAATAATTTTAAACTAAAATGTTTATTTATATATATATATATATATTTATTACACAAAATATCAATAAAGTCGATTTAAAAAAAAAGCGGCAAATAGACATGTACAGAGTGGAAAAGCAATCATATAAGACCATGATAATTAAAGCAAAGAGACATGCCTTTAAAGAGTGGGTTAACGCCCTTGAAGGTCCTAATGATATTTCTAGGTTGATGTAAAGCTTTAAAGTAAAGTAGCGCATCAAGAGCTTTTTGTTCTGATTTTTGATTATTTCTTGGCTTCCTTTCGTTTTATTTATCCGCTAGAGGCGTTGATGCTGCTGCAGCTCAGTAAATAAATACAGTCAGCTCTCGCTACTTCGCCCCTCGACATCTCGCAGTTCTTTTACTACGCGACGACGGCTTGGCTCCCGTTTTTCACGAGATATATTATTTCATAATATATATCAACATCGCGACCCTCATATATTGCGGTGGTCGTGTACTGGACCCGGGCCGTCACGACTTTGCGAGGGACGACTGTACGTAGGAATTTTGGGATATATCAAGTATCCTAGTGACGTATTAGTGACGTAAACTTCAACAACTGTATTAATTACATTGAGGTGTCTATTATTTTTATTGCTCCATGGAAGTCTTCTCGATACTTCAGGAGTCTGAGGAGGATTGGAGAGCAACATAAAGGAACAGATCGGAGGGACAGTTAGGAGTCTTACCTTTTGTCCTCACTTCTCCCATTTCAATTCGTCCAAGACTCCGAGTCATTTGAACCCCAATCCCTTCATTCTCGATAGAACAGAGAAGTCAACTCGAATGTGCTCGGACTCAATTGCCATCGTTTTGTAGAACTCATGCCTCCCTTGTAGGACTCCGGTATTTTCAACTCCTCTTCACGCCTCTGTCTGCCTTCTCACAGTCCTCCGAAAATCAAAGAGCAAAGAAGACGTCTCCTCCCCCGTTCAAGGAAAGAAAGAAGGATGCTGTCTTCTGGAATTCAAATGGACGTAAAAAGTATGTCCCTCTGGAAGTCAGTTCAACGTCATGTTTTGGATCTATATCCAGGTTGACTAAATAGAAGAGCAAATCAATCCGCGGTTTCTCGACCCTAGATACTAAGTCTACGATATTAGTTTCATGGACATCCTCCATTGAATTCTCTACATCCTTGTCCTTGACTTTTTCTGTTAAGAAATACCGCGTTCAAAGGAATGAACTAAAGTAATTCTTATTTGTATTTATTTATGTATAAGTGTTTGGTTTTCTAATATTATTTGTATTACTTATATATATATATATATATTAGAATCGAGTTAGTCTAAGTTATGGGCCTCCGCCGAAACTAATTCAGAACAGAAATCCAATTCCAAAGCTCTGAGCTGTCAAAGGAGGGTCTGTTTATATTCATATCCACCTCTCAAATATCTTTGAGGCGGTACTCGTGATGCAAAGAAGAAAAAGGTCGACGAATCCATCAAACTACCTAGCAAGCAATGGTCGCTGAGCTTGAACTGGCGTGTCTGGACCACACAGATTGTGACATATGTAGATTATCAACTTCATCCATCCCATTCAACAATAAACGGTGCCTCAACAGCTTCAAGCCAATGCCGAACAGATAATGAGCGCAGCAAGAGCTAGAGCATCAGTATTAAGTCCAATGCCAAGAAGTATGAAACCGAAACCTCTCCGTGTGTAGAGACCATCCCTGCACACGAATCTGAGATTGTGAAAATTATAAATATGATTCAAGTATTAATTTTTATGAATAATGGGAATATATGGATTGAATAAATAACAATGCAATTTAACTAATTAATATTTTGTTTATTTAATTCGCTTTGAAATATAAACATGGGGGATCAAGGGGAAGGGGTGGGTAATGGCTTGAGCATAGCTAGAAGGGGGGGGGGGGGGATAAAACATTTTGTAACATAATCTACTTTTTAGAAAATCTAATGCCATACTTTTGGGAGCAAGTTGGCTATTTCTTTTATTTACATTTTTTTATTTCTTGTTTTTTTAATGTTTTAGAAAACATGACTAGTCTTAATCGTATAAATCTGTTCATAAGTTTATCTTTTAGAGAAATGGCATTGTGGTATTAGGTTGAAATCTTAGTAATCTTGTCACACGCATGTTTTATCTTTAAGGATATTTTCTTTTGAGAATTATGTAAAGATTCTTCCATATTTCTAAATTATTATCAATTGGTAGAATGAGATTTTAAAAATTTCGTAGGAACAATAACGAGGCTATTCCGGTATAATAAAATATACTTATAAGGTTAGATACACTATCATTACTATTGGATACCATCCAATACTATATTCTATTATTAGGTGAGACATCTGGGTCTCACCTGACCTCTGCTCTTAGTGTCAGTTCCCCTGCATCTCACCCCACATCATTGCACATCTGCTCTTAGTGTCCTGTATGTACACGCATCTATAATTATATAAAGGACACTATACAATAACATATGCTCACCTCCCCTTGCACCCCCCTGCACCTTATCTAGTTATTATTATTATGTAGTGTATATAAAGAAGAAGCCTCCCTGTATCAGGAGGCAGAAATACACTGTAGTCTAACTATCAACACTGGGTGTCTCTCAATACATCATGGCGTAGTATAAGGGCAACACCACATGGGCACGCACCAATCCAACATTGGTGGCAGCGGTCCAACATTGTTGGTAGCAGTCCAACATTGGTAGCAGCGGATCACGGACCTACACCCCGAACATCATGTCTCTCGCACCCGGCATTCATCGAAGTTATGAAGAAACCAGAGACAACATCCACAATCACTCCATACCTTCCCACTTCCTCCTAGCCGTCTCCACTAGCCGTCTCCACTAGCCGTCTCACAAGCCGTCTCACTAGCCGTCTCACTTGCCGTCTCCACTAGCCGTCTCACTAGCCGTCTCCATTAGCCATCACTTCACCACACCGCTAACAAATTAATGCCTCTCTGCGCCCACTACTCAACTACCACACTGCACCCACATTAATCATTGGCACACATTGCGCATACAACCCACAGGCACACACCGCGCACACAACTCATTGGCACACACAACCCACTGGCACACTCACTGCGCACACAACTCATTGGCCCACACTGCGTACACACACCTCATTGGCACTCACTGCGCCCACAACTCACTGGAAATCACTGCACCACATTCCATTGCCCCTCACTGCGCCCATATTAATCCTTGCCACACACCGCGCACACAAAACTCACTGGCACAAACTGCGCCCACAAATCACTGCTACTCACCGCGCCCATTATTCATTGGCACTCACTGCGCCCATTACTCTCTGGCACTCACCACGCACACAACCCATTGGCACTCACTGCGCCCACAATTTAATACCACACACTGAGCCCACAACTCAATGCCACTCACCGCGCCCATTATTCATTGCCACTCACAGCGCCCATTACTCATTGCCACTCACCGTGCCCATTACTCATTGCCACTCACCGCGCCCATTATTCATTGCCACTCACTGCGCCCATTACTCACTGCCACTCACCGCGCCCATTACTCATAGCCACTCATCGCGCCCATTATTCATTGGAACACATTGCGCCCACATTTCACTGGCAATCACCGCGCCCATAACTCACTGCCACACATCTCACTGCGCCCATTACTCATTGGCACTCACTGCGCACACAACTCATTGGCACACGCCGCGCCCACATTTTGCTGCCATTAACTGTGCCCACAACTCACTGCAACACACTGCGCCCATTATTCACTGGCACCCAATGCGCCCAAAATTCACCGCCAATCAACTGCACCCACACTCCATTGGCACACACCGCGCACACATCTTACTGCCACTCACCGCGCCCATTATTCACTGGCTCTCGCTGCCCACACAATTCAATGCCACTGACTGCGCCAACAACTCTCTGCCACACACTTCGCCCAAATCTCACTGCCACACACTGCGCCCACATCTCACTGCCACACACTGCGCCCACATCTCACTGCCACTCACTGTGCCCACAACCACTGGCAATCACTGCGCCCACATTTCTCTACCACACACGGCGTCCACAATTTAATGCCACTCACTGCGCCCACAACTCATTGGCCACAATGTGCACACAATTCATTGGCACTCACTGCGCCCAAAACTCACTGCCACACATTGCATCCACATTTCACTGCCACTCACCGCGCCAATTACTCACTGGCAATCACTGCACCCACATTTCACTGCCACGCACCGCGCCCACAATTCAATGCCATTCCCGCGCCCATTACTCACTGGCACTCCCTGCGCCCACAATTCATTGCCACTCATCGCGCCCATTTTTTCACTGGCAATCACTGCGCCCTTCATACACTGCCACTCACTGCGCCCATTATCCACTGGCACACATTGCGCCCATAACCCATTTACTGCGCCCATTATTCACTGCCACACACTGCGCCCACATCTCACTGCCACACACTGCGCCCACAACTCACTGCCACACATTGCGCCCACATTTCACTGCCACTCACCGCGCCCATTACTCACTGGCAATCACTGCGCCCACATTCCATTGCCCCTCACGCGCCATATTTATCCTTGCCACACACCGCGCACACAAAACTCACTGGCATACACTGTGCCCACAACTCACTGGCACACACAACTCATTGGCACACACAACCACTGGCACACTCTGTGCACACAACCCACTGGCACACGCAACTCAGTGGCACACACAACCCACTGGCACACACAACTCATTGGCACACACAATCCACTGGCACACACAACTCATTGGCACGCACACTTTCTACAACAACCTGAACTTTCTCTTATGGCCCCTCCCAACACAACCTACTACGACGATCTCTTCCAGCACACCAAAAAGGGGCTGGGGCACCTAAACATTCGTTTCCAAAGTAAGGGAGGAGTATTGGATACCATCCAATACTATATTCTATTATTAGGTGAGACATCTGGGTCTCACCTGGACCTCTGCTCTTAGTGTCATGTTCCCCTGCATCTCACCCCACATCATTGCACATCTGCTCTTAGTGTCCTGTATGTACACGCATCTATAATTATATAAAGGACACTATACAATAACATATGCTCACCTCCCCTTGCACCCCCCTGCACCTTATCTAGTTATTATTATTATGTATGTGTATATAAAGAAGAAGCCTCCCTGTATCAGGAGGCAGAAATACACTGGTAGTCTAACTATCAACACTGGGTGTCTCTCAATACATCATGGCGTAGTATAAGGGCAACACCACATGGGCAGGCATAAGTCCAACAATTACAATGGCCATTATTATTTTTTAAATAGATAAACATGACTAACAATGAGGTTCATGTTTTTCTATTTTAAAAATAATGTAACTGCTAAATAATATAAGACGTCTGTTTCATGTTTCGACAGCTGAGGTGAATGTGAAAGATTTGATATAAATTGTGGAATAAATCAATGTCCCACAAAACTTGGTTTTCATCTGTGTAAATTTGCTTAAATTCAAGCATCTCTGCCAAGAAAGAGGAATCATCATAATGATAGTTGCTGGATTTAACATCTTTCATATATTGACTTAAACAAATCATTCTTAGAATGTATTTGAACTCCTTAGCTGTAGGTGTAGGGTTGGTAGCTCTTATCATGCTGAATATATTTTCAATGCAGTCTGACGAAAAATGCGATGTAATTACATAATTGAGGCCTGCTTGAAGTAAAATATCTTGGATATCAATTGTGGAAAGAGTTGTTAAAATTGACCCTGTTTGAATTGGCTTCCATCCAAACTTACCATTACCTTTGGAATATATTTTTAAGCTGTTTATAATTTTTATAAAACTTATAAGAAAAACAATTATATTTTCATATTCAGTTTTCTCTTGAAGACTAAAAGCATATGTAGTTTTGCTTGAACAAACAAGGTCATACCATTTCCTCAAAGAGTCGATAAACCATGCTGTCGCAAGAATACTCTTATCACACATTCGTGTGATAAGAAGAGGACACCCACCCATGGTGTATAAATGGATTCAGAATTGATGACTAGACAATTAATCTACATAAAATAAGAATAAAATTTTAAATTTATAACAAAAAGGCATAAAAATGATTCCACTTACCCAAAAGACCTTTTTTGAATACTTAAATATCAATGAGTGTTGTAAAATAAGTATGTTGTAACAAAAAGTGAGAGTAATTTGAATGAAAGTAGTAGTGAATGAAATTATTTAAATGGATGAGATGAATGAATAATTTGAATGACATCACGGTATGACGTCATATATCTTGTCATAAAAGCGACATCTGCTGGACAAAAAGATAAAAGAGACTCAATGAAAATCCTTCCAGGCTATCTGCCCCGATGCGCTACTTTACTTTAAAGCTTTAGGTTGATGAAGGCCCGATCAAACCATACCAGTGCCCGTGAGGGTATATTGGGCGAATCCTTTGGAGAAAAAAAACGGTTCCCAAAGGATTATGACCACAAAGCTTTGTGACTACAGGTTTGTGACTACAGGTTTGTGACTATACAGGTTTGTGACTACACAGGTTTGTGACTATAAAGTTTTGTGACTACACAGGTTTGTGACTATACAGGTTTGTGACTGTACAGGTTTATGACTACACAGACTTGGGACCAAGTGTTAGGGGTCGTACACAAATCACACAATGCTATATGAGTTAATATGGGTCAATGAGTTTTTTGGCATTGGATTTGGGTTGGCGAGATGAATTATTCATTGTGAGTTGGTATTCCAGTTCCGCCATAGCCCTGGGAGGGGCAAATAAGATGGCCAAGAATTAAGACAGGGTAAAACTTGCTTTTGGGGTTATATTGGGGTTGGAATTTGGGTTGGTGAGATGAATTATTCATTGTGAGTTGGTATTCCAGTTCCGCCATAGCCCCTCAGAAGGGCAAATGTGACGGCCATGAATTAAGAGTGGATAAAACTTGCTTTTGAGGTTATGTTGGGGTTGGATTTGGGTTGGCGAGATGAATTATTCATTGTGAGTTGGTATTCCAGTTCCGCCATAGCCCCTGGAGGTGCAAGTGTGACGACCATGAGTTAAGAGTGGATAAAGCTTGCTTTTGGGGTTATATTGGGGTTTGATTTGGGTTGGCGAGATGAATTATTCATTGTGAGTTGGTATTCAAGTTCCACCATAGCGCCTCGGAGGGGCAAATAACACGGCCAAGAATTAATAGTGGATGAAAGTTGCTTTTGAGGCGATATTGGGGCTTAATTTGATTTTATCTGACTTTTGATTTCACCTATAGGTTACTCGGAGAAAGGGTTGATTTGCTCCTAAAATTTTAAGAGAACTAGATTATATTCAATGCTGTGCAAATACTTTTCTTTGGAGGTCAACTCTCACCCGGACCTGATGGATCTCTCTCAAAAAAATTGGATAGTTTGAAATCGAGTATATTGAAGAAGTAAATAGGTCTAACTAGTGTTTGTAATTTAATATACGTCGTCTTCAGGGACAAATTTGAGAGCTGGAAGGCATTTTATAAGAACGTTCAATTCGGGCTGGGAATCAAATCTTTTCTTCAGGCCTATTTTTGCCACCTTCCTCATAATAGATTGAGATAGATGAATCCCGGTATTTTGTTTGGTGGAATTCAGTCCGAAAAGCGCTCATTGCAGCAATTTCGAAATCCAAGACTACTTTCCGGGGACAGTATCCATCTAAAAGTTCTTTGACGTTTTGAAGTATTCTCCTATGCGTTTGGATCATTTTATTTGGGAGGAGATAATAAATACAGGGAGGGTAACTACTCCCAACTTTTGCATGGATTGTGTACAGCTGAAACCAAATTTCCGGCACAAGCTCAAAAGTTCCATCACAAAACCAGTCCGCATCCAACAAGCACTCCACTAGTTCTCTTTTTCCTAGTCCCAATATTCTTTCAGGGTCATTTTTTCCAGAATCAAAAAGAATAATGTCGAGATACTTCTCTGGGATATCAAAATTATTCCTCGTTGGGTTTGGAATTGCATTTATTTGTTTACGCCTCTGGTTTCTCACCATTTCCTCAAGAGCTGCTTTTTGGGGCATCCTTTGCAAAACGTCGTCTGATACCTCCGAGAGTCCTCCAGCAATAATTGCTTTAGTTTGCGAGTGGTTATCTTGATTTCAGCATTTTCTCTAATTCTTGACTTTACAGCCCTCATATCTGATTGCAACGGATCTCCATCATGTGAGTGGTTGGTAGGAGGAGTAAGAATTTGGGTGTTGAAAGTCTTCATCATGGCTCCACATTTTAACCGATTGACCATTCGGCATCTCCATGTGATGCTTCTATCCGGGTTATTCCTTTTGATGATGTAATCAAAACCTTCGTATCGAAGAACTTCATTTCCCTAGAAGATTTGGAAAATTGAAGCTCCATTATCCTCCAGAAGACTTAAAACGAAACTCGAGTGAGTTTATAAGGGTAAAATAGTCTGTTATTTTAATATATTCTAATTCCAATAACGAAGTTAGTAACTGAAAAAAAAATAAAGAAATAAAAAATTCATCCACAAAATGCACGCATAAGAAGCGTACTTAGTCAGATGCATATTCGTATTAAAAGAATAACGGTTATTCTTTTTGCATAGCAATTCATTCTTCCATGCATCAAAATAAATATATTTTTTCCAACCCCCTCGGAGTTCTAAACTCTAACCCCAATATAGCCCCAAAAGCAAGTTTTACCTACTCTTAATCCTTTGCCGTCTTACTTGCACCTCCCAGGGGCTATGGCGGAACTGGAATACCAACTCACAATGAATAATTCATCTCGCCAACCCAAATCCAACCCCAATATAACCCCAAAAGCAAGTTTTACCTACTCTTAATTCTTGGCCGTCTTATTTGCCCCTCCCAGGGGCAATGGCGGAACTGGAATACCAACTCACAATGAATAATTCATCTCGCCAACCCAAATCCAACCCCAATAAAACCCCAAAAGCAAGTTTTATCCATTCTTAATTCTTGGCCGTCTTATTTGTCCCTCCGAGGGGCAATGGCGGAACTGGAATAACAACTCACAATGAATAATTCATCTCGCCAACCCAAATCCAACCCCAATATAACCCCAAAAGCAAGTTTTACCCTGTCTTAATTCTTGGCCATCTTATTTGCCCCTCCCAGGGGCTATGGCGGAACTGGAATACCAACTCACATTGAATAATTCATCTCGCCAACCCAAATCCAATGCTAAAAAACTCATTGAGACATATTAACTCATATAGCATTGTGTGATTTGTGTACGACCCCAAAGATAACCTAACACTTGGTCCCAAGTCTGTGTAGTCATAAACCTGTACAGTCACAAACCTGTATAGTCACAAACCTGTGTAGTCACAAAACTTATAGTCACAAACCTGTGTAGTCACAAACCTGTATAGTCACAAACCTGTAGTCACAAAGCTGTAGTCACAAAGCTTTGTGGTCATAATCCTTGGGAACCGAAAAAACAGCTTGAATTACTTCTTCGTAAACATTTCCCTAATTCAAAAGAAGTCGACACCACAAGTAAGTCTCCAAAAGAGGTATAAAAAAATGGAGTCTCGACCTTATTACTTCAGTGAGGAACTTGTTAGAAGAGCTATTTATAGCTTAAAGTCAAGCAAGAAACCAGGTCCTGACCAAATTCCTCCTCTGGCTTATAAAAACCTGCCTCACTCTTTTATTGTTCGCCTGACCAATCTGTACAATTTAGTTTTCTCGTCTAGTTATACTCCGAAGTGTTGGAGAACATCAAAGGTTATATTTATACGAAGCCGGGGAAAAGTAATTATTTAGAGCCACGAGCCTTCAGACCAATAACGCTAACCAATGTAGCTCTGAAAATACTAGAACGAATGATACAGTGGAAGACCTATAGTGAATGCAATTGGTTTTACCAAATCAGTTTGCATTTACGAAAGGCATGTCTACTGATACGGCTATCAGTAGATTGGTTGATTCCTGCGAAAGTAGCTACCATAGACACGAAGAAGCCCTCGTTGTCTTCTTGGATATTGAGGGCGCTTCGACAGAATTGGCTTTGACATATCCTTGACGCCATTAATAAATACTACATCCATGAAAAAACCATTCATTGGTACAAAAATCTACTTGAGGGTAGAACTGTTGTAGCTGAGCTTGGAGGGGAGAGTGTATCCGTAACTCCCACCAGAGGGTGTCCTCAAGGGGGAATTTATCTACTCTGGTATGGAACCTAGCCTTCCAAGAGTGTATAGACCAACTCAAAAAACCAATTAAAATGGTTGCTTATGCAGATGATTGGCTCTATGTGTAAGAGGCTCTGATCGGCAAACTCTTGCCAGTTTAATGCAAGGTGCTCTGAATAAACTGACGGATTGGGCAAGCAAGAGAGATACCATCTTCAGCATTAGCAAGACTAAATATATGCTTTTTCCAAACGAAGAAAAAACACTGACATTTCCCTGCACCTGTCTAGAACTCAAATCGAAAGAGTTCGTACTTCAGATATCTCGGTTTAATTATTGATGATAATTTGCAGTGGAAAAAGCATTTAGAATATGTCATTTCCAAGGCCAAAAGGAACCTTTTTGCTCTCAGAGCTTTTGTTGGATCGGATTGGGGACTTAGCCCACTTAAGTCTAAATGGATCTACGTAGCGTACGTAAGGTCTATTGTGAGATACGGTGCTATTGTTTTTGCACCAAAACTTCAAACAAATGGATATCTAAAAAGGGAGCTCAGCAAACTACAGCGACTCGGTCTCATGAGCATTACTAGGGCAATTAGGTCTACACCAACGGCAACAATGGAGGTACTCTGTGGGTTAATGCCACTACATCTCTATATAATGGAACGTGCATGTCTGGTCAGGATTCAAACTAAAATTGAAAACCCATTGAAATGGTTTGACCATTTGAGTAGAGGACATCAACAATATCTTGACAAATATTTAAAAGTCAATGATATCCCAACTCCTCCTCCTCGTATACCTTTCTGGTCAGAAAATCTAAGTTACGAAGTCAAATACGTATGGTGCATCCATGACTTCGATCTCGTAGGCTACACTGATGGCTCAAAAATCGATGGTCAAACAGGTGCTGGTTGGGCTCTGACTAGAGGTGATATTGTGCTTGATCAAAAGACCTTGAGGCTCAAGGGAACAGACACCGTTTACCAAGCTGAGGTGGAGGCTATAAGAAATCTCACCATTAATCTCCAAGGAGATAAAATAGAGGGACAAAGATTATTAATCTTATCGGACAGCCTATCCGCTATAATAGTCTGGACATGAGACCAGGTGAACTCGTGTCAGCTCAAATTATCGCTTGCAAAAACGCCATAAGCAGGTCTACATGCACGATCACAGTCGGATGGGTAAAGGGACAACAACAGTACTGGGAACGAGTATGCAGACGCTTTGGCTAAAGACGGTGCGAGGAAGGGAACTCCTGTTTCTGTTCCTATATCCATTAGCCAAACAAAAAATGCCCTCAGACAAGCGACTTTAAAGGAATGGCGGGCCGCTTGGCGTGCAATGAGCACTTGCCGCCAGTCTAACTCTTCGTACCAAATCCCTATCTCGGGAGCAAGATTTTTAAGTATTAACGAGCCCAAATCTGCGTCATCGTTGGAATGGTCACCGGTCATATCGGCCTCAACAGGCATCTTTACAAGATGGGAAAGGCCATAACTCCAATCTGCCGACTCTGCGAAGAGGAAGAAGAAACTCCGTATCATCTCATTTTTGGTTGTCCGCCATTAAGACAAAAAATGATGGCACTTGAGGGAGAGATCGGAGAGCAACGTTTATCCCTCGAGGATTTAATTTTTAAATCATTTAAATGCTTAAAAATATATGAATTACTATATATTAATAAAGATAGCTCCTAGAGAGTATCACTACCGGCTGATACCGGATTAAGTTCCGGTGAGGTGGGTCCAATCTAGGAGCTAAACAAACAAACAAGTTAATACGTGAATATAATAAATGATGTTACTCTTACCTATTGCTAGTGATTTGCCAGCATTGCGTCTTTTATCGGCAGATAAAGTGATAAAATCAGATGGTACGAAATGTTCACCTGCATAATCTTGAATGACTGTCGGTTTTCTAGTTAGTCGTATCTCTTGGTATAATCCTGAGTCATTATTTAGTATTTTTGGGGAAGGAATGAAAGGATACATCTGGGTCCTTTGGCATATTAATATATATCCTTGTTTTACAACCAGGAGCAGAGCACTTGTATACCATTTTGAAACACAGAATATTAAGAACATAAATAGCACAATACAACCACATTTTTGAAATAAAATTACACTGATAATGATGACTTAGGTGTGCATAAAGGGCGTGCCCGTTATGACGTCATCCTTCCAGCTAGCTTCTAGTAGTCCTTGCTTAAATCATATTATGATGATCTCTTCTAAAAAAAATCCATAGCATAAGTAAACCCTGCGTCATAGAGATATAAAAATATAGCTTTATGGATTCTTCAGAGGGAATACGTTTTTGGTCAATATATAGGGTACGGTTACTTGATCTCCTACCTGAGCTAGAAACAAAGAGAAACCACACTTCAACACGGCCATCGTGCTAACATTCCTCACAAACCTCTCTATTATTGTACTTATTATAGAAGCAGGGGTGAAAGTAGTTTTCATTTCTTACCGGTGCTACAATGTCCGGTGTGTCACTCACTGTATTATTTTTAACTCCTTTTTACTCGGGGGGGGGGGGGGGTTCAGAGGCGATTCACACCAATTTCATGACTTTTTAATATTCTTAACTACTTCACATTCTTGTGGGCCTACCTAAGTGTTCTATGTGAAGAAATGACATTACAAAATATTTCAGTTTATAAATATTTTACTGTGAATACTTTATTTTCAGTACATTTGGAACTGGACTGAAAAATGCAAAATGATGGAAAAAACTAAAATAATATTTTAAAAATCTAAGTAACCACATGAATAATTCTAAATGGAGGATTCCCTCAATCCAAACATATTTAAAACACATTCCAGATTAGTAACTGACTGAAAAATACAAAATGGTAGAAACAAAAAATATATATATATATAAAATCCAAGTAGGCCTAGTTGTCATCTTCAGGTTGCTGGTGAGCCATGCCACATGCAAAATGGTGGATTCCTCCATCCAAACAAAATATTTAAAACAAATTCTAAACAGGGTTGAAGTAGTTGTCCTCTTCAGGGTGCTGGCGAGCCATGCCAGATGTTGAATGTGCTGCTCTTCTCCCTTTGGCAAGCCAGGTCTTTACACATGGCAAAGGATTCCACTGGTTGGTTGGGGGGCCAACTGTACTGATGAAGAGAAGGTTTGCAGCATTTTTGGTTGTCAGTTTGCTCCTGTACTCTGTAATGATATTGTTCGTCGCGCTGAACCCCCTCTGACAGTCTGCATTACTTGCTGAGAGGGTGTCTACTGCTATGCACAACTTTTTCATGTTGCTTGGAATGCTTCTCCCTCCACCCATCGGGCAATGAAAACTCTTCCAATTCTTCTCAATGTGATTTGGAGATTGTGGGCGCACTCAGCTCCCGCATGCTTTTGGGGACTGACTGTATAATGTATACAGGGCATCAAGAAACGCCAGGAAGTCCTTTGTCCCTCCAGTGGCTTCCAATGCCTGAGCCACCGCCAGCTCCAGCCTATGGTTCAGGCAGTGTCATATAATTATATTAGGGAAGTCACCTTGGAGCAGCTTCCCAACGCCTGACTTCACTCCCAGCATCACATTGGCCCCATCACTGCAAAATCCAATCAGCATCTCCTGCAAGAGCTCATTGTGAATCCATTGTTGAGGAGACAGTGCATTATCTTGCCTTTGATGTGAGCAGCAGACAAATTGTCCTGCTCAATCAAATGTAAGGGAAAAGCAATGGGCTCCATCTCGCCGTCAATGCTGGCCTTTAAAAATACAATCAGTGTCGATTTGTGCCCCACACTGGTTGACTCATCAGCCAACACAGTAATTTTACTTTTATTTTCAATTATCCTTCTCACAATTTGATGTTTCATTTGAGTTGATACATGGTCAATTATGTCAACACAGACTGTCTAGCTGTGCAGAATGTGACCTAAATTGAGTGAATTTGCTTCTTGAAGATCAATTAATTTCTCAAAATCTGTAAAAGGCTTGTCATGTTTGCCAACAAAATAAGCAGTCCTGAACACTTTGGCAGTGGCCTCAAACGCAGACTCCTGGCTGGTGGCATTCCTGTTTAAAAGGATCTCTTTCTGTGCAGATTTAAGAATCTTAACAGCTTCATTGTGGGCTGCAGATTCTCTGTGCTCATGAATTTTTTTGCGGAGAGATGACAGCTGCACGGTCTTTGAATGGCCACATGGGGCGATATTCGCCTCTGCTCAATGGCTTTCGATATTAACACCTCGAGATGCGCTGGCACCAAGGCCCTTAACATCACGGCATGAGATGCAGCCAAGCATGCCATTTTGGGCATACAACTATTCGTTTTTTTATGAACTGTTCAAATTGCTCCTTTGACCAAACAGGGAGGTAAGCGGTACTTGCAGCAGGCCCAGCATCACTTGTTGACGGTCCTGCACCTGCAACGTTACTCTCATTCACTGCCTTCGCGCAAGGGACTGCATGGAGCGAGCCATCTGTTTTCCGACTTTTTCCTGATTTTCATTTTCAATAACTCGGTCCTTTCTTTTAAATAGCTCGGTTATTCTTTTCTGCATTCTTTTATCTCTCCGTATCACAATGCTTTTCTTCACAGCACGCACTTCCTGAATCAGCTTCTGAAAACATTCCCATACATTGGCTGTCTAGTTGATACACTGTAAATATTTTAACACGTGATAATGTAAATATTACAAGGAGTGAGAGGGCTCATATGAATACTTTTTAGGGAAAACGCGTGCTTACTTTACAAAGCATGCTCACATTTAAACCATAAGCTTGCGGTCCTGTAGCCCACTAAAGCAGACATAGGCTCAGCTGTGCCCCCGTTACAAACAGCGTGAACAGCCTATTTGAAGAAGAGTAATTTATTATTTGTCTGAGTAGAAGACATGTCTCAGTATGCCACCCAATCACAAAAACATGCAGTTTTTGAAAAGCTGATATAACATTTCGCTGACACAGTTTTAAAGACGAGAGTCGAGATGACTTCATTCACTAGAGCTAACTGCGGAGCCAGCGCGGGCAGGAGATGGAAACAAACGGAACGCAAGCTCCAGAAAAACACCACAGAAGGACCAAAATATATGGGATATTTGCAGACGTTTTGAAAACTGATTACCATCGGCTACTGGATGGCTTTCCCAATAGTAAAATTAGTACCATTATTTCCAAAAAAAAATTTGGGGGGGTCCGAAAAGGGATGGATTTGAAAGCGTCAGTCGATGCAATTGGAAGCTGGCACACGCCGAGATCCTTTGCCTATTTTAAGCAAGCCAAACTGTTATCTTCATCGGAGCTGGTCAAAAATGTCATATTGTGGGTAGCCTAGCTATGTTCTCTTCTTAAAAGGCGAGCGTTACTGCATTTTTTGTATTTTTTTGGTATTATTTATTTTTATTTTTATTCAGCATAATAAACCCTTACCGGTGCGCCGCACCGCCCCAAAACATTTACAGGAACGCATCACCGCCCCGCACCGGCTTACTTTCAAGGCTGTATAGAAGGATCTGGATCCGCGAGTCCTGTTGAACATATTCATGAGCCGAGTCAATGCTAGGAGCGACCACATTGATGAAGGAGCTCCCAAACGTCTCGTCTCCTCCTCCGATCATTGAGGAGGAGGATGAGACGAGACGGGGCAAATATAATGACTGGAATCATGCCCGTCCACTCCCATTCGAGAAATTTGATCCCAAGCAATGATGAATCAATGTAAACAATAACAATAATAAGAACAAGGCAGGAGCACTCTGGATGACGAATACTTTTTTCCTTCTTCTTCTATAATAAGTACAATAATAGAGAGGTTTGTGAGGAATGTTAGCACAATGGCCGTGTTGAAGTGTGGTTTCTCTTTGTTTCTAGCTCAGGTAGGAGATCAAAGTAACCGTACCCAATATATAAACTAATCTTCCTATCTCTATGATCAGCTTACGATGACGCAGTATAAATACTTTGTTTATATTGGACATAGAATACAGCTGAACGATGTTTCTCTGCTATTGAAGGGAATAAGCTCTCTATATATATCTTTACAGGGCTCTCAAGTCTCACGCATTTGGCGTGTGACACACGCATTTCCACCCGCTTACACGCCACACATTGTATTTCTCACGCAATTAAATTATCACGGTTCGTTCGTTGAAATTATTTTCTAAAAAAAACGGCATCACTTTGTACGGAAGTTCTTTTCTAAAAAAAAGTCATCACTTTTTCGGAAATTCTTTCTAAAAAAAAAACGTCATCACTTTTTTCGGAAATTTTTTCTAAAAAAAAAAAAAAGTCATCACTTTTTTCGGAAAACTCTTTTCTAAAAAAACGTCATCACTACTTTTTTAAATATTTGAACGCTGGTTAAATCTCACTCTGAACTCACTTCAAAACTTGAGAGCCCTGTCTTTATATCTCTATGGTTGAACTTAAAGCGTTAAAGTAAAGTAGCGCATGCAAGAAAAAAAGTAAACAAAAAAAAATGGCCAAGATTTGGTAATTTCCTTTAACGTTAGATGTCGTTGTCCATGGAACTACGTCACAATCCTATTTAAAACCGGTTTAAAGGGATTAAATTTGATGATTTGAAATATTTCAAATCACTACAAGATAAAAAAACGTCTCCAATATAAATATTAAAAGGACTTTGTTATTATTTTCAAGAGCTCTAGCATAAAAGCGCCCCTTACGGACTAAAGATGAACTAATATTTAGTCCAATTTTTTTGTGGAAAAAAGGAAGAATTTTATGTTATGCATGCGCCACTTAACTTTAACGCTTTAGTTGAACTATAAGTCACCAAAATAAGATCATAAAAAGAGGCTTTATAAGTAGAGATGAACATTCTTTAACGCTAAGTTATGGTTCATGGATTTGGAAAAGTGATAGTAGTCGCCCAGAATATTTAAAGTGTCCATGAAGTTTGTTTATATACTTTTGCTAACTTATCAACATATATCTACTTATGATGACATGAATATCCATGAATATATTTATGTAAATATATTAAATATCTATTATATTATATTTAATTGTAAATTGCCAGACAGGAAACAAATCTAAATAAACTGTGTGTTTATTTGGTTCAGTTCCTAAATATTATTTTTTTTGCGACTAAAAACTTTTTTTACCTGGCATTTACAATAGCCCATTAGTAGAAATGTTAATATGGAGTCTTAAGAACCCATTTAAAAGAATCATTATTGATTTACTTGTTATTATTCTTGTAAATTTAACATCACAAAACATTTGAATAAGTAATAATGTTTTGAGTGACAAACTTACCTAGTTATCTCAATTAAGATCTACTACTACTATTACTACTCCCAGGTGGAATAATTTCCTCTGATCCATATATTCAGAGTCCACTGGGAATATGGCATTAAAGGGTCTTAAAGGAGCAAATCTCATGAGAAATCTTAAATATATTATGTATTGAATGGAAAAATAAGCTTTCAAATCAAGAAGGAAAAAAAGATATAGCGTTGGAACCTATCAAAGAGTTAGTTTTGTGAGTTTAGTCAGGAGTAAATTATTATAAACCGATAACCCTTTTGTAGGATACATAGCGTGATTGTCTAGAATAGATTGCATTCCATTTAAAATTCAATAGGATGCATAACTTTCTACAATAGTATCAAAGACCAGGGATGGGTGCTTATTTGACTTCCCAATGTGAAATTAAAACAACGAATACGTGGTTGTATGTCAAAGGCATAACTAGGGCTACCAATCGAAATTAGATAAATAGTTAATACTGATACCAATTATTTTAAAATTATAAAACTACTGAATACTGCTACCAAATTAAATGATTTATGCCAATCAGTAGAGGTAGATTTTTCTAAACGTCTTTGTTTCTCGAAAATGAATCGAAATGGGGCAAATGGAGAATAAAGTCATTTAGCAAAAATATTAAAATATTACAAGTTTAGTTTCTTATCATCGTTGTATGATTTATTGCAATTTATGATTTGATAAGTAAGCTTAATAAATCGTTTACATTACCATTCAATGAATGAAAACCAAGAACAAAATCAGTGCTCGGTAATCCTGTACGGTTGCACCCAGGGTCTTTTATGAGATGTTGCGTGTGTAAAAAAAAATACTAGGGTCTCAAGTCCATGCAAACCGGTCATTAGAATACGATATTCCTATTCGTACACTACGTTATAAATACAATATATCTTAGAAGAAAAAAGCGAGGGAAAGTACTCTTGTATGAGCAGATGCACTATTTATCGACTTTTTTCTCTCAGAATACTAAGTTAGATCCATCGGAGCAAGGAAAGGCATCCTTTTTCTATAATTAAGTATCCCTGTGGTCTTAGCTCTTTCTCGGGGAGTTTTTTCTCTACTCTAAATAAATTAGCTATAATCAAAGTTGTTTTTGGACCCCCTGTGTTTTTAACTCCCGCAACCTCCCATAATAGAATTCGGGTGTATCCGTACAGTTATACCCAGTCCTCTATGTACATATTTAATTTTCATGAATTATAATTATTGAGTTGAGATATTCATATATCGAGATATGATTCAAATGTTGTACGAGGTATACATTCCATTGAATCTTGGAACATCTTGTCAATAAATGTGATTAATGTTAAGACGTAGCCTCCCCCTCCTGAAAAAGGGACAATATATTCCAACTAAATCCCGACCAATGATAGCCTCTCATCGATATAAATATAGCCGATGAAATTCTGCAAATCTTTATCAGGTATTGAGTAAAAAAAGACAACAGAACTGCGAGTTTTGTTCAGCATATTGTATTTGTAGTTCTAGATAATGCATTATTGCATGATAAAAATTAGTGATTCTTTATTTGTTAAATTAGCGAATTAAAGTTTGTTCGAAAACAAAACATTTTACCTCAAAGAAGTTCTCATAATCGTTTACCAATTATGGTTCCTTGTGTTATATATAGCATATATACATTGGCCAATATTAGATATAAGTGATAATTTATAGATTAAATGGCCTAATGCTATATATGCTTATTTATATCCTAACAGATGTTACTCAGTATAGGCAACACAAAAAAATATTATCGAGTTTTTATATCACATTAATCATTTTGTTCGGGATCTAAGTCAACCATAACAGCTTTATGCATAACCATAAGAACGTGAAGCAATAATATTGGTTGCAGTTATATTTGATACTTAAATAGTAAGCAGTATTATTTTTTAACCTCCCTTAATACAAAAAACCACGAGTGGCAACAATCTAATGAGAGGCCATTTTAGCGGGTTTTATTATTATCTAACGGACGACGAAGGAATAAATACTCATATAAATAGATCGGCAACTTTTTGGTTTGTTTTCCCGGTATCTAGTTGGTTTTTTGTCCATAACAGCTACTAAGCTGATAAGGATGAAGGTTCGATATGGTTCAAGAACTTGATCAAAGCTTCCAGGAGTTTCCGCCATTTCATCCCTGAAATCCACACCATACTAAGGTTTGACGAACATACTACATAAAAGTATATTATCATAAAAAGTTTATACATAAAAATTTCCAAGTTAAATGAGAGACAAAGGAATGGACGAATGAATTCAAAATCCACAGGACACGATAGTAGAGTGTAGTATTTATTATTAAATATAATAATATTTTCCATTTTTTGTGTTCAATGCAGAGCTACAATTGAATTGTTGTTGATGGGCTTGTTGATTTTCGAGAAGGTTTCTTTAGAGAAAAAGAAAGAAAGAAAAAGAGACATGATCTGGAAAAAATTGCAAATTTTACATTGAATTAAGTAAAAGATGCATTTTCTTGATTAACTTAGTAGTTATAATAAGAGTAGTTTTAATTCTTTGAAAAATATATATGTGTGTGTGTGATTATAGTAATACGGCAAAATGCACAACGTCCTTCTTGCCTTCAGAAATTATTTAGCCTTTGTCCTTGATTAAAAATAATAAAATAAATCACAGTCACAAGAAACGACGACGACAACGACGACTCAAGAGTGTTTGTTGTTTGCACAAGTAAGTGAGCGGCGAAAGGGTGGTAGTAGTAGGAAACGTGCGTTAATGACGATGATGATGCTTCTTCGAAGGAGTTTTTTTCACTTTTTAAAAGAGACAAGAAGTTTGTAAAAGAAGAAGAAGTCACAATCATCATCATCAATAATCCAACTACTTCTCGTGTCCGGCGCCGATCCCCTCTGGGGTTAGGTTTGTTGTAGGAGGAATATGCGAGGAGGAGGATATTGACGAGGCCTTACCAATGTTGAAGAGTACATTGGATAAAATGGCCTCCACGCCTTGGTCCAGAATCTGACTCATAACAAGGGATAAAAGTCTTTGTTCCTGTCTGAGGAAGAGGGGTATGTTGTCTGGGTGTTGACTTAGGTTGCTGAGCGTGGACGCCGCCCGCCGGAGCATGTCCAGGCTCGTCCCCATGGAGTCTGGATTGTCCCTGAGTGCGTTGACTCCGTGCTGCTGCGCCACGACGAGTGCGTTCTGCTCTGCCTGCTCTATGAAACCCAGGAGGAGCCCGATAGTGGTGTCTGCCGTGGCGATGGTCCGGGCAACCCCCGAGTTTGCACCCGACAAGTAGTACAATAAATTAATGCTAAACTCTCGGAGCACTTGATCCTCGTAGCGGTAGAGCTTTTTGGCGAGGAGACGGCAGAGTTTTTCGATCCTTGAGTAAGGGGGTGTGCTTAGGATGAAGTCCCCGTTGGCCTCCTGTAGACTGAGCTTGCACAGGGTCTCGATGGCGAGTCTCTGGGGTGAGATGGGCGAGTGTGGGCCCACGTTGGGGAAAGGGTCTTGAGCGTATGCAGATGAGCTGACGGCCCACTCCAGGAGGCCTTCTAGGAGAGGTCGGACGATGCCCTCGTCAAAGTGCCGCAGTTCCAGTGCCCCAGCGATGTTTGCGAGTGCAACCATGACATTTTCTCGTATGACGTGTAGGTAGTCCCACCACCACTCCGAGTCCCCGATAAGGGAGGTGCATGATTCTCCAGAGTCGTCCTCCTCCGCCCGGTCATAGTTTCTGGTCTTGAGTGTTCGGGGTGGGTGCCAGTGGTATAGAAGGAGGAGTCTCCCGCAGATGGTGAGGAAGGTTGCGTTCTTGCTTAGCTCGTACTCGTTGCCGGGGAGGAAGCTGAGATTTCTTAGAATGGTAGAGATGCATAAGAGCGCTTCCCCAGGGAGTCCTGGGAGTCGGAGGTGAGAGAAAGACTGGGTTCGTCCCGCATGTAGTTCTCGTCCTCCAGACACTGGGACTTCCAGCGACTTCGAGCTAGCTCCGGGTCTCGAAATACGATCCCTGACACACGTTTGATTCGATCAATGACGTCTTCCTCTGGCTGTTCTTCTTGCTGCTGCTTATTCTGGGCTTCCTCTTTGGCTTCATCCAGGATCTCCTTCTTCCCGCCGTTGATTGCCGCAGATTCATTTTTGGCAGCGGCAACCTTCTTGCTGCACTTCTTTTTGTCTTTAGAGGATTTGGAGAGGTCCTTGAGTACCCGTACAAAGGGGATTAGGTTGAGGTCTCCTGATGCGTAGTGCGTGACGATGTGCTTGGTAGTGTTTCCCCCACCTGCCGCCAGTGCTCGTGTCCGTTGATGCCCGAGGAGCTCTTTTCACTGAGGTCCCAACTTCGGTCCTCATCCGTGACGAAAAGGGCGTCCTCTTCCCTCTCCAGTGAGATTTCCCCACAGTCGTCGAAGCCAAAGCGAGGTCTCTTGCTGAAGTTGACACCGGTCAGAAGTGTTACTTTGTCCTCTGGGTCTATGGGTTGCTCCACTTTCCCCATTTCAATGTGTTCGTGTGGTGCGTGGGCCTTTAGGTTCCTTTCGGGTGTGGCTAGGTAGTCAATGGGCGTGACTGTGTGTCCACGCTTCCGTACCTGTTGTTTTGAGGTTGGGTCCTCCAGCTCAAGATCATCCGTGATATCAAACATGGATAGAAGTGAGGATCGCCAGTGCTCCAGGAGTGCCTCCAGAAGTCCGGGCATGTTGCTGAGGCCGAAGTAGGTGAAAGCGTTGTCGTCGTAGAGGAGGATGTTGAGGGCATCCAAGGCCCAGGTGGACTCCATGAGGAGCCCAGACTTGAGTGTCATCACTAAGCGCCACCCATCCACTGGCTGAATGTCCGTTTTGTTGTACTTGCGTCGCTTTAAGAGCAGAGGCTGAGTGGCTTCAACGGAGCCAGCGGGAAATAAAAGCTCACGACCACGACCACCAGGGTAACCTGAAATATTAAGTCATATCATCATATGGGCTTAACACAACGCTTACCAACAAGCATAACTAATGTCATGATAAGAAAAGGAAGAAAATGTCATTTAGATGAAACATATTAAGTAAAAGTTGAAAATAACTACTTCCACAACAGTAGTGTTCAATGGAGTGGTGGACATTTAGTTTTAGATATAGAAAATTCGCCGGAGAATATTTGATATTTGGCAAATCTATGTTAACAACAACAAAAAAAGACCACAGAAAGTATTTGATCGTTTCTAGCAAGATTTTTTTCAACAAGGATATTTTAAGTAATTATACTAAATGCAACGCCCATATTTCGAAGTTCAGCAGTTCCTTGCAAGGGGGACTCACATGTCTCATATTGGACTGAACATAATTTCCAGGTCCCGAAGGCCTCATTTCCGGTCTATATGGTCCTCCCCTCATGCCCTGTGGTCGCATCATGGAGTTGTTCCAATGGGGTCCGTTAGGTGAATTGTTGTATCCGTACGCTCCCGGTGCAGGTGGGCGTTCTGGGCCACCCCAGGGCCGGGGACCGCCGTTGGGATTACTCCAATTGCTGCTTCCTCGGTCAGGGGCTCCTCCAGAGGAACTGTATGGAGGGCCTGGATATCGATTCTGCCATCCGGGGGGAGGAGGTCCACCACCTTAAATAAATACCAGAAAATGTCAGGAACAAACTTAGAAAAGCGATAGTTTAACTCATTCATTTACCATTGAAAAGTAGTTATAAGAGGAAACGGTTTACTTGGGATCTTTTCAGTCATTATTGAACTTATTTCGTCCAATAGCTGATTTTTAAGTTCCTTCATACAAATAAAGAAAATTTGTTGATGCACCCAGAGGGAACAAGTTCATGTAGCCTTACAAGTGAAAAACTCCGATTTTTCTCAATATCAAATTTAGTTATTAACATATAAAGATTTAAAAAATAAAAATAAACATAACATCAAGAAAGAACCGGCAGTATCCCTTGGATATCGCTTTAATCATGAATTGTTGAAAAGTCATTGGGAATACAAGAATCAACACATATAAATAAGTTACGTGTAATGTATCAATCGTTCAGCACGAGACAAATACACTTACATGAATTGAAAGAAATATAAAAAAATGAAATTAATAAATAATTATGGAGGAAAATATATGCTTAGTCAAGAATGCCAAAGACCTCGTTATAGTTCATTGAATAGCCTAAAGTACATTAATATGAAAAATAAAACATCTGCTAATCTGATAATTAAGTGCCGTAATATAAAATATACTTAAAGTTATAAGAATCATACAATTGAAAGTATTTTATAATCGGTTTTATGTCTTAATTTTTATCACTAAATATCAAAATTATAAATAATTGTGAATATTTGTTAAGGCAATATGTACGATTTTAAACATATGTTTACGAATGATTGATAAGTTGTGGTACAAAACCTAGATAATAAATAAACACAGTTGGATCCGAGAGGATCCCAGCTTTTTAGATAATGGATATACCTGGATACATAGGAGGCCTTTGTTGTCCAGCATATGGCTGAGGATATCCGCCTGGAGGCAGAGCACCTCTCGGGGCTGAGTTGGCTCCCATAACGGAAGGTGCTGGAGATCCAGATGATACTGGCGGAGGATTGGATGATTTGATCCCTCCGAAATGCTGAGTGCTGGATGGCGGTCCGGGGTAAGACTAAGATTGTCGAAGAGAAAAAGGGAGTAATCATTATTAAAGAGGTAATCATATTGAGGTGTTGATAATGAGAAGAGCAGCAAACTTGTGGTGTTAGTGAAGTAAGATGATAAAAAGGAAGGTAAAAACTAAAACAAGGAATAAAAAGAAAAACATGCACGATGGGTGACTCAAAAGCAGGGCCCATAAAAAGCAGCACTCGCCAAAGATTTGGAAGGACGTTGTTGAGTAAATTATTTAGATGATGAAAGGGATTAACAGTTGTTTTTGTTTCATGGATGGATTAATAGCAACATAGCTTGGACAAGCTTTGGTCTGTCATTGGTTAGATCAAGCAGTGATATCTGAAGAAACTTCAAAATAGGATTTCATAAATGCCAAGTTCTCCCCAAGGGGTTTTCTTCGTGTCTGCATTTGGCCACGTACTTTTTGTGGTGGATTGTTGCTACTATTACTTCCGCCGCCCCCGGTGTTGTTTGGTGTCTGGGGGTATGCGGGGGAAGAGGAGGAGGAGGAGGAATGGAGATGAGGTGAGGGAGGGAGGACGACCTGTTGCTGCTGCTGATTATTAGCTCTTAAGATCACAGGTCTTCCGCCGCCGACTTGATGTTCGGGCTAAAGGGAAAAAAATAAAACATGTAGGTGGTGGGTGGGTGGGTGCTTGTATGGTGCTGGGGTGCTTCCTCGTGCAGCCCTTAAAAAACAGGAGACAAACAAAACATACTTGAGACGTTAGAGGGACAGCGGTTGAGGAAGGGGCTGGAGGTGGCGGCGGCGGCGGCTGAGTCGGCTGCTGCGTCTTGGGTGCTGCGGCTGCCCCTAGTGGAGGATTGGGTCCAGGGATCATCATGGAAGTTGGCGGCGCTGATGGAGGAGGAGGAGGAGCTCCCCCGCCGCTGCTGGGTGGCTTTGGCTATAAAATAACTCAGTGTCAGACACACAAAAAACACACAGAGACGAAACACACAAACACAAACAACGCATTTGAAGAAGGGAGGATCATGGAGGGTATTAATAGAGACGACGTACTCATCGTAAAGGATACATTTTGAATAAACCCATTCTAGGGGCATTCCTGGAAGACAATATACTGGCCTCATTCATTTACATTTTTGGACAAACATGCACTGGCATGAGAGTTTGGAAGTAGAATGATTAGATTTGCCAAACACATACGATCTTAGTAAAATTTGATCAACTTGGGCTTTGCTCTTTTTTAAACGCACGCTTCGTTATCCATTGAAGGAAGTGTTTCCGAATGTTTCATTTTACGATGAGTAGATTGTTAATATTGAACACATTGCATTTGTTGTCGTCAAAAATCAAAATGTATTATTATTACCTGTTGATGATACTGATCCGCGGGGTACCCGGGTCCTCCTCCCTGTGGGTTGCTGTTACTGTTGTTGTATGGTGCCTGTGTGTTGGGAGCGGCGGGTGAGGAAGGGGGATATGGTGGCCCAGGAAGTCGGGGCGGTCCATAGGAGGAGCTGTTGGCAGGGTTCCAACCAACAGGGGGCGTGCCTCCTCGACTTCCGTAGGGGGAGGAGGCATCCCCACCGCCAGCTCCTACATTGGAGGCACCACTGCTACCCCCAGAGGAGGTTGAGGAGGGATTTCCTGGGGGAGGAGCGCCTGAGGGTGGAACATTTCCGTTGGGGGGTCCTAGGTAGGCGGGTCCTCCAGGAGGCCATCCTGGGGGTCTTGGAGGTGGGTAGCCAGAGGGAGGATAGCCAGGTCCGCCGTAGCCATCGGCTGTCGAGGAGGGTATCCGCCGTAGCCAGAGGGTGGAGGACCTTGAGGATAGACACCCGGGCCAAGACCTAGGGTAAAAAGTTATTATCATGAGCTGCTCACAACTGGGGGCTTGGATCAAGAAATTTGAAAGAAAGACATGGAATAGTTGATTTGTTAACATCGATCAGTCCTTAACGAAAGAGAGAGAAAAACGTTCATCAAGAGCATCATCAAGTGAAAAATTAATGAGGACCTAGAAAACGCCTCCTTCAATTGCGCTAACACATAAAAAACGAACATATTTTCTTGAAAATGTATATTACATGAACCAATTGTCACACCTGAAATAGTGAGGAAGATTTCAGTGCAAATAATTAATGGGTTTTTAGTTTTAACCACCAATCAGTCCTTAAAATTAGAAAGGAAAGTATACATATTTTTCCAAGACCTTTAAACGAAGAAATGTAAAAAATTGCGCAAAATCCCTTGCACCAACCGTTTGTCACACTCGATGGTGAGGAACTCAAAGAAGTATCTGGAAGTGAATATTTTCAATCATATAATAAGTAAAGAAATGACGCAAATTTGAAGTATAAACGGAATTTTATATAGAAATAAAATTGCCTTGGAGTTTAAAAACTGTGAGAAGAAACATTTATAAGGGGCAACATACAGAAGGACCGTTCAAAACGTATTGATCCGTAGGATCAAGTGGTAGAAGAATGTTTTTTTGAATCAGTCAAGGGCCAATTTTAACATCAAGAAGTTTAGCGTTTAATTTGAATCATGTGTTTGAAAGAGTGCATTTGAGATCATTTGGTCCAATCCGAACATCAAATAAAACACAAACTAAGAGATATCTACACATCAAGTTACATCAAGAAGTAAAAACAGATAAAAGTGAGAGAAAGGGAGATTTCCAAAGAGTTATTGTTTTTTCAAATACCTCCTCCAGTGCGGTACTGATTGCTGAATGTAGCAGCAGAATCATCAAAGGGATTCACGAGTCGAATAGGCTCTTTTTGTGTGATTCCTCCTAGAACCAATCGTAAGACGTGAGCAAAAATATAGCTTTAAACAAGTACATGTTTATTGCAAGGAGAAAAACAACATACACACGCACTCCCCTCTTATGAAACAGCAGTGTAAGTGTGTAAAAAAGGTAGTATGCTACGCTGCTGCTGCTGCTTGCTTGCTCCTTAGATGGCCAAGGAAGGGAGGAGGGCTTTCTCTGTTGTTGTAAAAGGGGGCATGATTTTATTTTGCAACCATTTTATTATTGTTGTTATTATCATCATCAAGACGATAATGGTATTTGATTACGTATATAAAGAAATGATCGTTTCTATACCTGGATGAGAGGGAGGTCTGTCCGCGGAGACGTTGGGCGGATATCCGCCATAATTGTTTGGTCCTCCAGGGTTTCCTCCGGGGTAAGGGTATCCATCTTGGGAGTTTGTGCCACCGGAGTAAGAATCTCTAGAGTCCTGCGATCCTGGGGAGGGAACCGGAGGGGGCTGGGATTGATTAGAGGCGTTCTTTCCTTTCTTTTTCCCTGAGGTCTCAGCTTGAGCGAGAATGGGCGCAGGATCCACGCCACCTCGATCAAAATAGCACTCGAAAGGAAGGAGATTTTTCCCGTAGTGTTTTTTCAGGGTGTATGCACCGCTAGAAGAGGCTGCAATTCCAAGTTGGGATGCAATGTCTTTCCATGATTTGTTTCGATTACACTGAAAGAAAAAGAAAACACCAATACTTGATGAAAATATCCTTCTCAATATAAATTCATAGTTTGGATGCATCCACATGGTCAATTAACATAACATCAATAATAGCATTCACATACCTCCAGAAAGCCTCCGCGCTCCCGTGTGAAGATATACAGCTTATAAAGATCTAATGGGTTTTTCGAAATCGTGGGGCACTGTGTGATGGGGGTGCCCTTGTCCTCCATAAAGGCCAAGAGTCTCTCTAACCAGGGCCTCCTCCCAGGGTCATCGTCCAAATCAAAGAGCCGATTTAAACTATCCGAACCACGAGACTGAACATATAGAAAGGAAGAAAATAAAACCAAATTGAAACTAATCCCACGGATAAAATTATAACTGAAGTAGCAAGTGCCGGCTGAGTCCTTTGTGACTCGATGTGAGCCTTAAGAATGAACTATCACAACATTGAAAACAATTTTGTGAATGAAAACGATTAATAAAAGAGCAGTTCCGTTCCATGTTCCCCAAACTACATATTTAGACTTGCAGGATGGATTACATAGATTATTTGTTCCATTTTTTGCTTATAGAATTCATGCAAAATAAGAGGGAAAAAAATAGCATTTAGGATGGATTGCGACTTCATAATGATTACAGTGCCTCCAGCCCTACCTTTTTTACTAACAGCATGTTGTAGGCGTGTTGGTCAGAGCGTCATTTATCAAGTCACCCAATGTAGAGCAAGAGGACCAAGTGTTATGAGTGTTTAATTACTGGGCCCATCAACTCAGTGGACTCTTTTACTACTACCTACTTCAGGTAAGGGGCACAAGCAAGCAAGGAAATCTTTACCGTTGGGGCCGTCACAGGGCTCGCCGCCGTTCGCTGCCATCCCGGCGACACCATGTCTCTGGGGTAATTGGGTTCGTGTGGCATTCCCACGGGTGCCCCGGGTGAGGGTGCTCCACTCCTTGGGCTTCCCGGTGGAGGTGGAAATCCTCCAGGTATGTTAATGAAGTTATGTGGTCCCTTGGGCGTTTGTCTTCCCCCGTCCGAGCGATCAGAGGACTGTGAGAGCGTCGACTGTTGAGAGGTGTCGTCGTGGAGTGGAATCCCGTCCGAACTCCCCACGGGTGAGGTCACAGGAGGGACCTGACTGGGTGCGCTGGCGTTGAGCGATGGGGGACCTGAGGAGAAAAAAAGACAAAAGAGTGAGACATGGATTCGAGAGAAAACCTTGGTTTCCATACCGGAAGAAGGCGCTTTCTCTTCATTTCTTTGCGCTGGGCTCGCCGGATGGGCGTTGGTGTTGTTTGAATTGGAATTGGTGTTCGTCATGGAGCTGTTGTTGTTGTTGTTGGGTCCTCCGCCGTTGTTGGGTGGGTTGGGTCCTCCGCCATTGTTGGTGTTGTTGTTTGGAGGGGGTCCCATTCCCGGGTAGTGTCCTCCCACCATGTAGTTGGGTGCTCCCGGGTAGTTATTGGGTGGGTGATGATGTGGGTGTGGGTTGGGAGGTGCAGGGGCAGGGTTGGCATTGGGAGGTCCGTTGTAGGGTGTATGGGGGTTGTTGTAGTGTGCAGCGTGGTGGGGTGGGTAGGGCTTCATGGAGTTGGGTAATGGATTTCGTGGCGGGTAGTGGGGTGGCGGCCTAGGAGGGAGTGCGTTGGGGGGCTTTCCGGGCACGTTGGGGGGTTGTTGTTGCTGCTGCTGCTGCTGTTGCTGCAATTGTGGATTGTTCCATGGAGGTGGCGGTGCGTATGAGGGATAGGGTCCATAGGGTCCGTTGTGTCTGTATGGAAAGGGTCCGTAGTGCCTGGGAGGGTGATGATAGGCGGATGGTGGGTATCCCGGGGTGGTGGTGCGTAGGGCGAGGAGGTGGACGAAGGGGCTGATGAGGATGAAGGAGGTGCGGACGAGGAGGATGGGGCCTTTCCAGGCTGAAAGTGATTGGAGGCGGAGGAAGAAGAGGAGGAGGAGGAGACGTTGGTTGGTGTGTTTGGGTTGTTTGGGTGGTTTTGGATATTTGGATTGTTGTTTCCAGTGGCTTGCGTTGGTGGCGCCATGTTGGGTGCATTGGTGTTGGAAGGAGTGTGATTGTTGTTGGGCATGAATCCCGGGTGATGGCTCATGGGTGGGGAGGAGCGGCTCCCACCCGGCCCTCCGCTCCCACTCCACTCACACTGCTACTGCTTCCCGCTTGCTGTGAAGGGGGCGTTGCTGAGGCGTGTGAGACGGCGGGCGGCGGCGTGGCTCGCTCCATGGCGTGTCGAGGCGGAGCGTCCTTCAGTCCCGTGGGCGACTTCCTCTCGTTGATGTTTCCCTCACTTCCTGGAGGAGCGCCCTTCTCGGAGGAGGAGGAAGGCACGCTCTCATTCTCCTGATAACACGAAGCAGAAGCAGAACCAGACGGATAGGGAGAACACACGGAAGACTCCTGAAAATCACACCACACAAAGGAATCAAAGCTTGCTCAACGAGGGATTGGAAAACAAACACACACTCCGACCAAAAGAGGGACAGAGAGAGAGAGAGAAAGACGGACAGACAGAAAGAGAGCTTGACTTGGAGTCGTCTAGCGGCGATGTCTCAAGGCGGGAGAACCTCGGAGCACGAACATGAAAGCCTTTGAGAGTCAATGGATGCAAGCAAGCGTCCCTCACTGAAGATACTCGACTCCTATAAACAACAAGAAGGAACAAGAAGAAAGAAACAGAAAAAGAGAAAAGAGAGAGAGAGAGAGAGAAAGAAAGAGAGGGAGAAACAACAAGATGAAGAGATTCCCCCCTTCTGTACAACAGCGGCCGCGACGAGCACCAAGTCATCATCATTCACGCATGCACACGCAGAGACACAGCCCAAGACAGCCACCTCGGCCCAATAATGAAGCCAACACAGGGAGAGAAAGAGAAGCGAAGAGAGAGAGAGAGAAAGAGAAAAACGACCTCCAGTCTCAATAGAAGAGCTAGCAGAGAATAAAAAGGAAGGAAGAGAGAAGGAACAACAACAACAGTATTTTCCTCTTCTTCTTCTTCTTCAACCTACTACTACGACGACGACGACGACTACTACAACTATGAAACTTTTTGGTGTTCGTCAACATGCAACGAACCTCAGACAATCAAAAAGAGGGAGAGAGGAAGAAATGATGAGAATGAAAGAAGAAGAAGAAGCTCAAGCTGCTTTCCACCCTCCCTCATCTCCCCCTGCCGTTCTACTTCTTCTATATTGCTGCCTCTCTAGCCAGGCAGACGACAGTCACTCAGCTTGCCATTGGACCCTCAACCTGACCCATTCCCTCCCAATTCAACCCCAATAGGGCCGGCCAAAGCTTGCTTCCACCCTCAACTTTGAGGACGACGTTCATCTTCATATTTAAGAAGATTGAGACGAATCCCAGACAAAATGAGACAAGAGACAGGGCCTGCCTTCCTTCCTTCCATCTTCATCCTTCCCCTTGTTTATCTAAATACACCATATTCTTCCTTTATTCAAAGTCTACTACGGACTGACTGACTGCTCTAAATCTATATGAAGAATGTAAACACGAAGGAAATCCTTTTTATTATTTTTATTATCATTCTTCTTATTATTATTATTATTTTCAGCGATAATAATAATAATAATAAAGTACTTAAATATAGTCTTTTCGCTAGACACAATGGAGAAAACAAAAATAATAATAACAAGAACAAAAAAATAAATGAATAAGAATGTCAAGGTCGTGTATTGTAGGACATAAAAATCATACTGAGTGCATTATTCTCATGGATGGGTCATTAGCCTCTCATTAACCTATTAGAGACGGCCAAATGCCATGAAGATTCAAATGAAATAGGTTTATTATGCCTTTTATTCTTATTTGATGGCCAGCCCCATCGGGAGCTTTGTAAATACATTTACAAGAACATATTCCATTCTTATATTCAGAAATATACACAATGGGAGGAAAAATGCGTATGCGTCAAATTGATAGTTAATTGGAACGAAAGAAGAAGTAATGGACAAGGAAGAGGTTGTTTAAAAAGTCCCAAGTCACTAGGAACCAAAATTTCATGTCAATCAACCCTTAGGAAACAAAAGAATGTCCCTTTCAAAGAACATATTTATGTTAATAATAGGCATAGACATCGAGAAGAGAAACGAATGACGGAGGGGAAATATATATCTCAATAGTCAGCTTACAACAAGGAGATGTGTATACAATTGAATGGACAGACTTTTCCTATCTAAAATTTAATACATGTCTAACAGACTATAGTATTCAAATCATCAAACATGATGTTAACCGAAACTATTTTAATTATTCATTTATAAGAATGGAAATCTCAATGACATGTCATAAATTTGATTTGATTTAGTTGTTGCATCATACAATTAACATACATTTTGATGGTGTGAATTGCCATTAAGATTTCCATTGTCAGCAATGAAAAATATATTTCGAATCGGTTTTTTGACATTTTGGGATCGATAAAATAGCAGGCATATATATGTATGGGTATGATTAAGTATTATAACGTTAAAATTAAGATCCACTCGTGTCATATGTTCCAACGTTCTTATAATTAAACTTTAACATATATATTTTTTTTTGTATATTATCTCTCATATCAAACGATAAATTTACCTATTTTAGTCTATAAAATAACACGAATTAAATCGTCAAGTCAGTGTCAACTTGAGTTTTTATGCACAATTATCCCCACATCAGCCAACTTATTCAATTAAGCCATATCAATGGAACCTCTTTGCCTACTTAAAGTGGGATTTCGAAGAAACTTCATTCAAAACCAGCCAACTAATTAGAGAACAAGAAGAATATTTACACATGAGGGAATAAAGAAATTGCGAAAGCTGTTAATTATCTGGAATCAAGATATTTAACATTTATATTATATATATATATATATATATCTTACATTTTTCCCTGTATGTTGAGCATTGCTTCCCCCAGATGAATTCTGTAAGAGTGAAGAAAAAAAGTTGTCATGGAGTTTATGTTTGTGAGAAAAGTGGGGAAATGCCCTTCTTACTTGAGCATTTCCATCTGAGACCGGTGGCATCCATGTAGTGGGCTTCCCCTCATGTTTCCCAGGGTGTGGGGGAGGTCCTTCGCCTCCTTGATGTGGTGGCGGTGGCGGAATAGGGTGAGAGTATCTTGGGTATCCATGTGGAGGCTGTGGAGGACCACCGTACATACCACCTCCAACGACGTTACCACCATGCGGAGGACCCCCGTAGGGTTGCTGCTCAATAATAAAAAAGTGAGGGTTAGGCTATAATTTCTTAAATGTATATATCAGCTCAAGGAGAGCAGAACTACATAAATTTATCATTCAAAAATCAAAAAATAAATGCCATATAAACAATTAGCGTACATTTAATATACTTGGATATAATGATCAGTGCGAATTACTTATTGCGATTCAACTTAATTTATTTATCACAAATGAGTGAAATCCATTTGGAGTATATATTTATTTAAAAAATATCCTCAAGAACTCAGCGCAAAGCTATATAGATAATAAAATTGTGAGTAGTTATATATTTTTTTTGTAGTGATATAATATTTTCATGCTCTAATGGATTATTATCAATAATTTTTTCCATGAAATTCAAAATTTTAATGAAATTTGATGAATTCAAAAGCAAAGGTCACTCAAATTTCACCTAGCGGATTTAAAGTGTGGGACTAGATGGAATTTTTTTCCCCAAAAGATGCAATTCTCTTCAATGGCTTATCCCAATCACTGATATTTTTCCTTTAATGTTGGGGGACAATATGTATAACACTAATACAATAAATTTATGAAAAAAATATTATGCCGAAGGAAATTTTAAGATAATCATACAATATTAGTCTGGGTAGGAACATACAAATTGAAGAAGGCCAAAATATACCTCATATAATGAACCCCTACGAGCCAAATAGCATTAATCAGTATATCCTTGTGGTTCAGTTGTAGCATCTAAATTATTATTTTAATGGTTCTTGTATACTAAGTAATATCATATCCCTGGTTGTAAATCTCTTAAATGAGAATTTCAAGGTATAGATGATAAACCAATGAAAAGTTTTTTTTAATACTGAATATCAATAATCACGTTACATAGACGTACCAATATTTATCATCATACTTAATAGATTAGGAAGCACGGCCATTAAACTTATTTCTTATATAAATGAGAAAAATTAGCCTAAGTAGTATAGTGATTTTAGTCATGAACGATCTTTAAAATGGCCTTACAAATAATTATTCATTCAGCATAAGTTGTAAAACGAAATAATTATTGTTTGATGCGCAAGTAGTCGGAATTATAAGTTGGTTTATTAATTCATGTGATCACTGGAATGTTTTATTAATTATCTGAAGAACTTGGCTCTTATATGTAGTGGCGGAAGATATGAGCAGTTTCTATTTTTTTTACTCGGCTCTCCCCCTTCGTTCGCATACAGCAATTCCATTGAACCACATACACTAGAAATATTTTTTTCTGTCTATTCGACAAAACAAACTACATATAAATCTGATAATGTAATTATAATTTGAATAAACAAGTTTAGTGCTCAGTTACATCTAAGGTGTTTATTTTTGTGTGGGAAGAAGATATTAAAAGAATTAACATGTCATGGGTGCAATATTGACTTCAAAAATTCCATTGAATTCGAATGAAGATACTAGATAAAAATCCTCAACTAAATTCATTCAATGATCAATAATATTGAAACCCCATAACTAGAAGGTAAATGAAACAAACTCATAAAAGTTCATATAACAAATAGTTTAAAATTATGTTATAGTACAGTTAGAGATTTACAGCTTCCGTGTATCTAAGGTTTTTAAATGTAATATTCTTTTTCACAAACATACACATTTTTTATAATATAATTGTTCTTAGTGATCTTAGGGATCATTCATTTAAATGGACAAATATGCAAATAAAATTACAATTTTAGACTACATCAAAGCTTTATACGAGGCTGGAACTTGAGAGAATATGAGGAGGCAAGGTACAATTCCACTGAATTAAGATCTAGTTCTGGCCGTTCCAAACCGCGAGCTCACAGATGGCAACACTCTACTCATAATGTGGTTTTGTTTTTGATTAACTATTTCAGGTGCGGTTTTTTGTGGACGGATTTAGACTCCAAAATGTTTCAATCCTAACAAAATATGAAATTGAAAGTAAATACATAAAGCAGTCAAACATATTAACAAAGAACGCCTTAAGATGTATGCTCTGAATTATTGACTTACAAGGTACAATTTCACTGAATCCACTGCCTCTAACCATGATTTTTACACCCAGTGAGTCGGGCAAATCTACTTCATTACACTGCATCTTAAATCAAATACACTTATTTTTGCAGGCACTCAAATATCCAAAGTAATATAGCTTCTTCAAGCTTAATTTAGCACTCGCTTTTAATCTTTCTTAATCATGCAAAAGTCGTCTTTTATAATAAACGGATGTATAGATTTCCTATTACATTTATAAAATCGTTAAGGATACCAAACAGGGTGAATATGAAAGCATATGACATAGTTATTACTTCCCTGAGGGCTGTTGAGATGTTAACATCAATTCAGACATTAAAAAATACCATCTTTAACAACATAAATTGTTTTCTCATGTGCCGTTGTCATTGTTGAATCTTTTGAATGAATCCCTTCAATACCATTTATTAGTATTAATTGAGTTAAGCTCATGGAAATAATGAAAGTTTTTTTGGTTTCAACATATCAAAGGATCATCACTCTAATTATAAGACGTAGAAAAAAAGTAGAGCTACAAAGGGAAAAATTGATATTCTTCTATGAGTTAGCGGGAACTGCCATCATATTAACTTTAATTATCGCATAGAAAACAACTTCCCAGACATTCAATTTTCGCTGGAGTCCACATCAATTACGAATAACAAGAGATCACTCTATTTTTAAGCCCTGTATGGATATTTAACCATTTCGGAGGAATTTATTTGGCTAAAATAAAAGACAGGCGAGTACAACTGTGACATAAGGAGAGGCGTTTGAGTAGTAGAATATAATATAAAGAGTTCCTGCGAATCCAGTTTTTATAACAATGACTACGTGACTACACATTTAACTCAGATACTCTGCCTAAGAGGGATTGAACACAGAATAAAGGCACTCCATCAACAAAAATAAGGAAATCATGGACATTTGACAGTGAGAGAGATGTAGGAATACATTGTTTTTAATGCTTTAAGATAGGCTTATAATACGTCATGATGGGGTCGTTGCTAGGCTTTACTCATGTAAAATATATATTTTATCATTCATATGACATGGACACTCGATTTTGTTTCTATTAGGTTCTTTCCTTCCATTTTTATAGGTTCATACTTAAGTAACAGATATCATCGTTGAACGTTGTTGTTTTTTAATCAAGGCGATTTGACTTGTTCATGTGTATACATGTGCCTTTCCTTTTCTAAATTTGCACATTTGTTAGGATGGAAGATGTAGGATTTTGTATTTTATATGGGATTTCAGTTTTTTTAATACATAGCTTCTCATACGCCTGAATTTATTGGTGGATGTCACCTCATCATTTGAGTAGGTTAATAACACAATATGTTCGATTATTATCTATCCTGTTACTTATGTGTGCTCAAGGTATTATTCAAGGAGTAGTCATGTTATTGATCTCCATCCACTCAAGTAAGCTCATACTTCCTATCCTAGCGTTTGAGTCCGAATTCATTGGATGTGTGAGATAGATCTGCGTCTCCACTCATGCTTTCTCCTACCAATCTGGCGGTAGTCGTACGTCGTTGCCTGACTGCCTTTCAAAGAGATTCCGACTAGTCTGTCTGTCTGTCTGATCGTCTATCTATTGATCTCTCTCTCTCTCTCTCTCTCTTGCCTCATCCCCCAGGTTGACTGCCTTCAGTCAGCAAGTCCCCTTCCCTTCTCTTTCCGTCCCTTCCCTTCTCTTCCCTGAGCCTTAATTACCTGATGCATGTTGGTCCTGTAGTGATGTGGGTATCCCACGCTGGGCGATGAGGGAGCCCCAGGGACACCGGGGACACCGTGGACACCGCCTTGGGGGACGGACTTGCCCTCATAGAAGCCGCCATCGGACTCAGAGGAACTCGAAGGAGGAGGGAGCCGCAGGCCCAGAGGACCAATCCGAAGTCCCATTCGCCATCACGAGGTCCAATACAATCAATAATCAGGAATACATGCTGGATCCAGAGAACGGAACACAAACACACACGCTTGAGAGGTGGAGACAAATAGCAATCAAATACACAGAAATTCAGATACACCGAATCAAACACGCTCTCCAAATCGGGAGTCACACCGAAATCAATGAGATCGGAGAACACAAGTTCATAAGGAGTCTTCGATGACGAAAGCGTTGGCTTCAGTCGCTTACTCTCTATGCTAGACCTCTCTCTCACTCTCTCTTTCTCCTTCTCTCTCTCTCGTTTCACCTCCTCACTCCCCTTCTCTCTCACTCTCTCTTTCTCTCTCTCTCTCTCTCTCCTCGGCTACCCTCCTTTTTGTTTTCCTCTTCGAATGGTCCTTCCTTCTCTTTTTCTTTCTTTCTTTCTTTCCTTCCACCCACCACACGGCCACATCGGCCCAATCACAGCTCTGCAATAAGAAGAATACACTCACTCAAATAACAATAATAATAATAAAACAGACATACATAAAAATGAGCCCTCACTTCCTTTCTTCCCTTTGACTTCTGTTAGCACACAATAAAGAACATAGAGTTAGGATTATAGGGTGGTAATTCTTTAAATATATAACATGGATGACGAACATGAAATGCCCCTAGGAAAATGCATTATTTTCGCGCAATGTAGAGTTACATACCTTTAAAGGTTGACCATGATGGTGGACGGCTTTTATAGTGTAGATATATAAGGCTATAAAAACCCTGTTCTCTTTGCTTCCTTTTTTTCCTCTTCTTAAATACGTTTTGAAGACTAATATATATGTAGGTAAAAATACAATAAAAAGGGAGGGGGGCTGGGGATATGAATAATTCAACGTGACGTGAGGCATGTCCGTATTGAAGGAGATTATATAAGCAAGAGCAGCATGCAGAATTTTATTATTATTATTGTTGTTATTAATCCCTTTGAGGAGGGATAAAGAAAAGAAAAAAAGATACGCACTTCTCCCCCTTCTGCTTCCTCTAAGGTTATTATTATCATAATCATCAATTAAACGTAATCACAAAATCTGACGCAGACATCATGTCATTCTTGAAATAGTTATCGATGTTGCAATAACTTGTAATAAGGAAAGAAAATAAAAACAACAATAAAAAATATTTAAGAGAACACCGAGTGTGTGTGTGTGTGTGTGTATGTGCATCATAGAACGCATGTGGGGATCATAATGATTAATTGGTTGACGGCAGACATATGTACACTCAGTGATAGATGCATTTGTGTACACATAAAGAAATAAAATATATATTGCCCGGTGTCCAGAAGAAATGGACCAGGAAATATGGACTAGGAAGAAATGGACCAGAAAAGAATGGACCAAGGTAGAAAAGGAAAATGATGACTCATGGAAGAAAAGGACCAAATGCGTAGGTAGGCAAGTTTTTGAGTGGAATATATCTAAGTATTGTACAAATACTATTTCTCATATAAACTGAGTAAATAATGACATAGAATGATAAAATCCCCCAAATTATGGTATTTGGTCCATTCTTTCCTGTCCATCTCTTCCTAGTCCATATTTTCCTCGGCCAATTCTTCCTAATATCATATTGCCCAAGTCGGAAGGTACAAATCAATAACATTGAACATGGGTTATTTGGCGACCAATTGCTTAAAATGAAGGCCTCACTCTCAATGTGAGAGCAAAGGTTGGACTCACGAAAAGGAGGGTCAAAACAGATCGACGCAATTGAAAGGATCCTAGGTTCAATGGACTAATTTACAGCACTAATGGTTATTTATATCCACAAAAATACTACAAATCCATTTTGCAAAAAACCTTAAGCTCTTGATCTACCCAATCAGCAACATCAAACTCTATTAAGACTGTGAATTACGAAACACATACTTGAAAGTTATTCTACAATACGAGTATTCAATGAACGGATTTTTTTTCACAGTGTTAAAAAGGGGTACGGTTACTTTGATCTCCTACCTGAGCTAGAAACAAAGAGAAACCACACATCAACACGGCCATCGTGCTAACATTCCTCACAAACCTCTCTATTATTGTACATATTATAGAAGGATCTGGATCCACGAGTCCCGTTGAACATATTCATGAGCCGAGTCAGTGCTAGGAGCGACCACATTGATGAAGGAGCTCCCAAACGTCTCATCTCCTCCTCCGATCATTGAGGAGAAGGATGAGACGAGACGGGGCAAATATAATGACTGGAATCATGCCACCCGTCCACTCCCATTCGAGAAATTTGATCCCAAGCAATGATGAATCAATGTAAACAATAACAATAATAAGAACAAGGCAGGAGCACTCTGGATGACGAATACTTTTTTTCCTTCTTCTTCTATAATAAGTAAATAATAGAGAGGTTTGTGAGGAATGTTAGCACGATGGCCGTGTTGAAGTGTGGTTTCTCTTTGTTTCTAGCTCAGGTAGGAGATCAAAGTAACCGTACCCTTAAAAAGCACATACAAAAATATATTATATGTATTTTAAATTGAGGTTTATACGTAAAAAATACATATATAAACACTATAGTTTGAACTTTTTACCTCAACAGAGAACATTCTAAATAAAATTACTGATACTATACAAAACAAAAGACATCTACATAATTTAAATTCCTGATTATAAGATAAATCATTATATCACAATAAAATTATAAAATATAAATGGCATCTAATTAAAATCTTTAAATATTTTTTTAATTATTACATAAAATTTCTATGACTTAGCGCCACCGATGGGAAGTATTTAATTTCTTCTGACGGCCCATGAAAAGCCACTTAAATACCTCGAAGCAGGCTACTGCTCTTCTCCATTCTATTAGGTTTTTTTGTGATACCAACCAATACTTTTTTTTTGAATAATTTTTACCAATTGCACAAGGCCTCCGCCGATTTGCCTTTTACTGCTGGAAGATATCTTCGGTGAAAGAGAGATCGAAGCCACTTTTCTTCCTCTTGGACAACCTTTTCCGCAAAAAAGGAGAAGATGAAGCTCTATATATGATTACAGGCATTACTCTGGTATTATTGAGGTCGATCCTCTTCTGGAGATTGAAAGCTCTCCCATTGGTTATTAAATGGGGGACAATAGAATTTATGTTAGACCAATTCTTTTCATCCACTCCATTACTGCACCAAACGACTCCTAGGATCTCAACTTTCTTTTTTGACATGAGCGAAGAATTAGTCCCTCTGTAGGGTTCCTTTGGTCTTGGAAGGAATCTTTTTTCATCACTCTCGATCGATTGAAACCCAGAGTGAAATTATTCTATAATATATCTTTTGTCTGCAAGCGTTTTTCCTTTGTACACTATCTTCTTGATGGTGACGGCCGATATTTCTCCTTCTTCGGTGATATTTTTATCCTCGTACTGGTGTCATTCTTCCGTGTCACTCTTGTCTCCATTTCTGCTTCAGCCATATCTGAGACCCGAAAGGAGTTACTTATGTCCGTCGTAAATGAGAAAACAAATAAGAAGTCTTTTTGAGTGTATCGTGTATGAGCCTCTGGTGTCTTTCTTTTTCCATTTTTTTCTGCTAGGAGTTTATGAGTGGCTACTGCCACAATACGATTAAATAAAGCAGCGCACAGAAAGGACAAGTGAGTATCATTAAAACCTATTGTTAAGTTACTTGAGAGCATGCTCTTAAATTTGTCATCCGTAAGAACCCATTTTGGAAACTTTAAGTTTGTTATACGTGGACAACACTTCATCTGAAGCTTAATTGATTTATGGTCAGAAGAGGGTTCAGGACAATAAAGACCGCTTATGATTCGAGAGGCAAGAGAAGGCGAAGCTAAGGCAAGATTCAAACGAGATTTTTTGTTTCCTCTAGAGCAGGAGAAGGATCCTGGAATTAATTTGTTCATAACATCCATAAGACTGAGTTGGAACTTAATATGTCTACAGGGCTCTCAAGTCTCACGCAATTGGCGTGTGACACACGCATTTCCACCCGCTTACACGCCACACATTGTATTTCTCACGCAATTAAATTATCACGGTTCGTTCGTTGAAATTATTTTAAAAAAAAAACGTCGTCACTTTTTTCGGAAATTCTTTTCTAAAAAAACGTCTTCACTTCTTTTGGAAATTCTTTTCTAAAAAAAAACGTCTTTACTTTTTTTGGAAATTCTTTTCTAAAAAACAACGTCATCACCTTTTTTGGAAATTATTTTCTAAAAAAACGTCATCACTTTTTTCGTAAAACTCTTTTCTAAAAAAACGTCACCACTACTTTTTAAATATTTGAACGCTGGTTAAATCTCACTCTGAACTCACTTCAAAACTTGAGAGCCCTGTGTCTATTAGGAAAAGATTGTGGGGCTTATTAAAATCGACATTCAAATCTCCCAATAAAAGCAGTGGAATGGATTTATTGCAGTGAGTGTTTATAATTGCTCAAAAAAAGAAGAAATAGATTCTCATTAGAGTCATACGCATTGATGATGTAAAACACAGCCCTGTTAGTTGATATTCGAATCTTGTTCTGACATGGTCACTGAAATTGGAAAAGTTCTTAAATATTGTGTTTTTCTGTTCTTGTACTAAATGCTTAATGAATGAAGATGTTAAATGTTGTCACTCCACAGAGCCAGTTCTCAGAGAACAGGATATATTCTTAACAAGGATGACAGCTGAACGGCACGGATTACTTTAGCATCAACTTTGTGCGCAAAAATATACATTATGACGTTCTATATGAACACAGATCGGTATTTTAAAAATTTAGAAAATTAACAGACCTATTATCAATAATTAAACCAAAATTTGCAAACGAAAAAACTATAATCCTTTCGAAGAATATTTTACCCTTTAATTATGCGTCTTGCGTCCAATACTTGTATATATGTGGTAGAAATTTTAGAATATCTAAAATTGTTATTTGATGATTTTTTTAATATACAATTACGAAGTAAGGATTTTATTTACTTTTATACTGGACCGTACCAAGAAGAAATTAATTTTATTACCACTAAAACTCAACATTTATGTATAAAATCAGATCTACTCGAGTTCCTTTACCAAACAATTTTACTTCTCTGGTTGATCATATTGTTAATAACACGACGTTTTAATGTATTTTTATGAATATTATAAGATATAATATCATGTGAATAAAGTTTTACCTTGGTAAAAAAAAACTTGTTCTTGGCATAATAATTATGACGCTATAACCTCGATTTGCCCATTCTCTAGAAATAGTTTAAATAATTTTAACGATTTTGACAAACCAAAACGAAGAAACCAGATAATTAATATTGAAGCTTAAGTTTAAGCGATGCATAATATCTTATTGATTAATACTAGAGTTAATAAGTCCATTTCGTAATGCAAGGTTGGTCGCCAATTTTGAATAATTTAATATTTAAAAAATACTTTATATTCATATTCTATTTATAAATATATAGAACCCACTCCATTGCTAACGTTAAAATCAGACTTGTTGATTTATCGTTCATTTGTTGTCGTTCACGAACGATGAACGACGAACGACAAAGTTTTTGACAAACGACGAAATTAAGGGAAAATTTCTTATCGTTCGTCGTTCGTTTTTGGCACCAAAAAAAGACAAAGATTTTTAATTTTCATGGGACAAATTTCCTTTCTAAAAGACGTCATTTTTTTCAGAATGGCAAATGACAAACGAACGACGAACGACGATTTTTTGCGAACGTCAACAAATCTGGTTAAAATCATTTGCTTATTATCGATTTTTATAGTTGCCGAGATCAAATTATGGTTATATTTAATATTTGAGATTAAATATTTGGGATGAATTAATCTTTTGGTTAATTGTAGGATAGTAAAAAAGACGATTGAACATGTAAGACAAATATCTGTAAAGTTATGATATCTATATAAGCTTTATTTCTTCAGGAATGTATGTCTTGAGACTTTTTAACACAACTAAGTTATAAATATTGTATTCATTTCAATATTTCCTTTGTTTATCCTGCTCAGAAACTTCAGCCTCGCGTTGAGCTTGGTAGATCACTATATATGGAATTAGATTTCGGTGAGATGTGACGGCTTTTAAAGGGTTTTATAGTACAATGAGCATAAAAGAGCAGGCTTGTGAGCGATCAGGAAAAAAATAGCGATCCGATCAAAAATAGTGATCATAAATTATTTGCAATATAGCGATATAACGATCAGGGATTTTTCCGATCAGCGATCCAATCAATTTAATTGCGATCAACAAAAAATTTACTTATGTAATACTAATTCTAAGTAAAAATTTAAATGTATATACAGTCAAACCTTTATAAGTATTCATCTTTATATGGCAATGGAATCACTGTTTCCGATAGCCTATGAGCTCCAAAATAACGTCTTCTCCAAAGGCGCATGTCTGTATATTTTAGGACAAAAATATCAGAATGATTGTTTCTCATAGCCTATGAGCTCCAACATTCTGGCTTCACAATTGACATATGTCTGCCTATTTTAAGACAGGAGATGCCAGAATACATGTTTCCCATAGCCTATGAGCTCCAAAACAATGACTTCTACATAGTCGCCTGTCTGTATATTTTAGGACAAAAAATATATCAGGATAGCACACACTGGCTTTTTCCATTAGTATTATTCTGTATTTTGTGTTTTCTAAACAAATATTAGTTGTTGGAATGGATTCTGGTCAATATGACAGCTAGTTAAGTCTTAAGAAATGTAGGGTTTGTCTCAAAAATCCTTATTACAAACATTTTTTCTTTTTTAGATATTTTATACAAATTGATCGGATCGCAATTTTTTAGTGTTTTTCTTACGATCAAAAGATATAAAGATCAGGACCTTTTTCGATACTCCGATCAGCGATCAAATATCGTTATTGATCGCCAATCAGAAAAAACTCCGATCAAAGAGCCTGCAAAATATATATCTTCAAGTGAGCAAAAGACTGATATAATCGATATATGTAATTGCTAGATTTTTGAAGCTTAGAATGATCTATATAGGAAGGAAAAAATATATCGCGAGTACTACTACTCTACTGATTAACATAGTCCCCTTAGCATTTCATATCCGCGTAGCTATTCATTATTTTTTTATTCTTGTAAGTGAAACGGAATATCAGACGGTCCCTCCTAAGAAAAACTAATTAATATTCATTATTTTTTATTCTTGTAAGTGAAACCGGTATCAGGACGGTCCCTCCTTAATTAATAACTTGTATCATAATGTTTCCAGTCCTCAAGTCAAGTCCTTCCTGTAAATTCCATTGTTGTGTACAACCGATAAAATAATATCAACGCATTTGGCAACAAATAAAATATATATATATTATATATATATATATATATATATATATATATATATATATATATATATATATATATATTAGGGTTGTTCCAAGTATTTGCATGGGAGCAGTCGCAGGTCTGTGTTGGTCCTATCTACCTCATGTATGTGAATGCCAACAGTGTCACCTACACTATATGATTTAGTTATACTATTAGTTTTTATATTATAGTTCACTTGCTGTCTATTCGCTATTTTAAATAATTATCGGTGGCAACTTCACGGATCTTGTCATGATGTGTGTATTTTTGATTGAATGGTGATTTTTTCTCAATAACACTGGTAGGATGAAACGCTGCTTGATTTTTTGTGTCGTTGGGCGACTCAAAAAGCAATCCTTGTTGTGGTGCTACATCCACAGGCTCCCTTATTTCAATGAGGGAGTCAATTTCCTCTTCATGATGGAGTCCTTGTTCGGCCCAAATTTTCCAATTCGGTACAGTTTGTACGTAGAGACTGCCCAAACACAACTTCATAGGGAGTTTTCTTAGTAGTCGAGCTAACAGAGACGTTGATAGCATAAGTCATATGCTGGAGTCCCTCAGCCCAACTCTTTCCAGGATTCGACTCCAACCATTTGCCAAGCTTCATTTGAAGATCGCCGTTGCCCCGTTCAATACAGCCCTGAGACTGTGGATGGCGTGGTCGTCCATGGACTATTGTTAAGCCGGGCCACAGTTTCATAAGCTCGTTGATCATTCCAGCCACAAATTCTTTTCCATTATCGGATTGCAGAAGGGTGGGAGATCCAAACAAGAAGAAAGTCTGAATGAGTTTCTCAGCCACCCAAACGCATATTTTGACAACAAGGGATGAGTCCAACTAAACTTGGAGAAATTAACCCGCATATGAAGAATCCATTTGTATTCTCGGTCATCATATCGATGAGGTCAATCTGCATCCTCGTCATGAAGCCAAGGGAAATTATTGGTCTTCCTGAGGGTGGCTTCTTCGATGGGGCTCGGGTAGCACACACTCGACATGTCCGAATATAGAGGGAGACTATATCATGTCGAATCCATGAATAGGAATTTTTTACTTCTAGCCAAGTTTTGTCTCGTCCAGAGTGGCCAACCCTGATATGGCACCTATGAAATTATAAAATTAAATGTTTTCCAATTATTCAATGTTCTAGGTAAACAATATTAATTACCACTTACCTATTAATGGTACCAAAAATCTCCTCCTTTGGGACAACCGTACATGAAGACTTTTTGCAATAACGAATTTTCTTAGAGTCAATTTCTTGTATCTTGAAGTGTTTATTTGCCCAATGCTTAAATTGAGCTCCCTCAGGACACTTAACACCCTTATCCTATTTTAAGGCTTGAAGAACCCTATCATAGGTATCCTGACTGATACAATATTTTTTTGTTTACTAGATCCTAGGCTCTTGATTTGCTCTTCAAGCAACTATAAAACTCGTTCTTCGTCTCTCCTTCCATGACTGCCTCCGACAAACGCACTAATAACACAAGATTACTTCGAGATTACTGTATTAACATCATGGACGTCGGAACTATTTTCTGAGAGGGGGGGCGGGATTTTTTTTGGGGAGGGTCGGAGGAGAAACGAACACTTACAGTATCAATGATTAACGAACTATAATGACGTAATCTTAATTGTTAAGAAAATGAAACGAAATAAATGAATGAATAAATCAAGCCTTTATTAAAACACATAACACTAGGCAATAAAAACAGCATTCAGAAAAAGAACAGTTTGCACTCCAAAGACCTTTCACACTTTTCCAAAAGTGAACCTTCTCTCAGTTGACCTGCTGATGAATTCTTCAAGCAGGGCCGAAACATCGTATTCATCAAGAAGGTCACTATGCGCATTCATAATTTCCAAATGCGTGAGTCTTTCCTGCTTCATGGTATTGCGCAGCCAGGTTTTCAATCTGCGCAAGGCAGAGAAAGAGCGCTCGGATGCCGCGACAGATATGGGCAGGGCCAGACAGAGCTTTATGAGCTTCTCAACCTCCAACAGCATAGAGCGGGTTTGGGGCTGCAAGGTGTGCAGGATGGACACAACATCCTGAATGGTGAAAACTTCTCGCCCTCTACACACGTCCCTCAGTATGTCCAGCTCAATGCTAAGCTGCTCTCGTGAGAAGGGGCTCAGTTCCGGGGAACCAACAATAAACCCGTTACCCTTGGGCCGCCTCAAGGACTGCCTGGTCTCGCCCTGCAGCTATGCGGAGTCCCTCCAGATCAAAACGCCGCTCCACCTCTGAGCGCACCACGTCTAGAGCCTCAAACATTACCCTCTTCCACAGGCTTGGATATTCTGAAATATTAAATATAACATGAATTAAATAACAACCAACCAATAGGTTACACATGGGCTGCTTATTTGAGCTGGGTCAAACTTTTTATATATTAATTAATTTCAAGTTCATTCATTAAGTTCAAATTCATTAATTTGGTTTGTTATGAAAATGAAAAATACACAAACCGTTGTTTGTGTATTATTAATTACAGGCTCATTTCTCAAATAGGCGTACGTGGATGTACTATATTATTGAACTATTGTATCGTTTTTTATGTCATAATCTATGAATAGATACATAATATCTGTCTGTCTATGTGTGCGTATTTGTTGCATTATTTTAACATATACAATTACAGGCTGATGAGTTAAGCTATGTGTTCTTTAAAAATACTGTTGGCATTATTTTTATTTATTTATTTACCCTCTATGTTCCCCAACTCCCCTTCCTCCTCCTCCGCTGTATGGCGAAAACGCGCTGTGGTCTTGCTCGTTCGCGCTGGATGAGGAGGCTTTAAGTTGTAGCGCTCTGCGTACTGCTTGGTCTTGTCCACAAGGTCAGCGAAGGTGTCATCCTGTCGCAGTGAGTTGAGTCGCTGGCAAAGAAGTTTCGCAGCTTCCACTGATCCTAAGGCTGTGACCTTGATGCCTTGCAGTGACCGAGCCACGGATTCACACGGAGTAAACATGGTAACACACGTAAACAAACCAAAGACTGTGTGCGTAGTGGTGCCCTTTTTTAGTAATCCTGCCACTTTGGCACGCGCCTCCCCCTTGACAGTCCTGTCACTCTCCAGGGCTCTGAATGTCTGCAGCATCTCTCCATAGCAGGCCAGCAACCGTGACAGTGCCACAACTCTGACGCACCACCGAGTTTGACACAGGGCAAGCAGGTTTATCACTTCTCCACATCCAAAAAGAGACTGGTATAATGTTTTTCTCTTTGCTGAATCATTAATAACAACAGTGACTTCTCGAACCAAGTTTAGTGTATCAGCAACAAGGTGCACTTCTTTTGCCACTTCTTGTAACACTAAATCCAGAGAGTGATTTGCGCAGTGAACAAACACGGATTCAGGACATGTTTCCTTTAATCTTGCCTGCCCTCCCGTGAACCTCCCAGACATGTTGCTGGCTCCATCAAAACAGTAGCCTTTCAGCTTCTCCATTGGTAAATTGAGCCGAACAAGGACATCTTTTATGCACAAAAACAGCATCTCTGCTGTTGTGTCTGGGGGTTGTAAAAGCCTAGAAAGAAATTCTGAATGTCCAGATTGTGATCAGCCAACTGTATATTGCATGAAAACTGTTCTTTGCCACTGAGGTCGGTGGTCACATCAGCAGTTAAGCCAAAAAAAGGACTTTGGGATGCTTTAGCTCCGATTTTTCTCTGAATGTCATGCGCAAACAGCTCCAGAATTTCATTTTGGATGCTGCCAGATATCCAATTATCTCTTTTTTTATCCAGTTCTCCAGGTCAGGATCAGTGCGTACCCTTTCCACCATTAGCTGACATTACGGATGGGAGGGGGTGCGGCCGCACCCCCCGCACCCCTAGTTCCGACGTCTATGATTAACATAGCCTTATTTTACAAACCGGATCGGATTAAGTATACACCATGCATAAATATATAAATTGTCGGAGAGTGCCGTAATCACGGAATCTCGAATACTATAAAAAATAAAGAGAAAGTGAGACAAAATAAAAAAATGAAAAATAGGGCTGTGATCTCCATAAAAAAGGGCCAACAGGGTTTCTTAAAGTATTAAAAATAAAATTATATTATTGTACAAAAATGTGAATTGGTGATATTCAATGATGCTCTTATTTAAAACTACAGACGACTTCCATACTCTTGGATTAAAGTTGATTATTAGTAGAAAACTACTCTAAGCTTCGTAAATTGCGTAGCTAATATTCATGGATAGGGCTCTCAAGTCTCACGCATTTGGCGTGTGACACACGCATTTCCACCCGCTTACACGCCACACATTGTATTTCTCACGCAATTAAATTATCACGGTTCGTTCGTTGAAATTATTTTCTAAAAAAAAGTCATCACTTTTTTCGGAAATTCTTTTCTAAAAAAAAACGTCATCACTTTTTTCGAAAAACTATTTTCTAAAAAAACGTCATCACTACTTTTTTTAAATATTTGAACGCTGGTTAAATCTCACTCTGAACTCACTTCAAAACTTGAGAGCCCTGTTCATGGACAATGAGTGAGAAAATGACAACAACCACAAAAAGGAGGAGGCGCATGTTATTTCATCAGAAGCTTCGGAATGAAAATCTCCTCAAGGAATTTCTTAAAAGTCTCAATGGGTTTCTTGCCACCGAAGAATATGAATTTTCATATCTATATAACTGCATTAGTCCCTATTTTTACAATTATCCAGTGACGTCACCATACTCCCTTTTCCAATGACCATGACGTCATTTCACTCCTTTTGTTATATTTTAAAAAATATCATATCTCACTCTATCTTTGTCCTTCAGTTCCAATGTAAGAGTTGGGAGTAGAAAAAAGAAAATTCTGCATAAATTTCCAGTTATATCATCCTTTGTTATTTTAAAAAAATAGTTTCTTAAAATGACGTCACTGGATCTTTATAGTCCTTTCCTCCTTTTCTCTATTCCTTAAGACTTGGAATGTGGAATATGATTGCTCAATGAATGAAAATAATTCCCTCATTCACATAGTCATTCTCGGGGAAAAGAATGTATATTCTGTCATTAAATCTATATAAGAGAATGGGGTATTTTCTTGACTTCATATATCCATGTTATTTTTGGATTTATGTATTTCCACCAAAATAGGATAAAATAGGAAATGATAATAATAGTTTGCACAACATCGTAATATAATATCACGATTAAGATCAATCCTAGGAGAGTCTACAATTGTGATCTCTACTAGGAGAGTCAACAACTCTACTGGATTTCCATCTCTACTGCGACATATATATATATATATATATATATATATATATATATATATATATATATATATATATATATATATATATATATATATATATATATATATATATATATATATATATATATATATATATATATATATATATATATATATAGTTATTGGATCCGTTTTTTATTTCAAAAATACGAGGGGACATTTTTTAAGCTGAATGGATACATTATTGAAAAATAGTATCAAAGTTATGATATTACATTGGACGTCATATAAACATTACATTGTATTGTATCTTATTTGATAATTATAAAATAAATAAATCAGATATTTTTTCTTGTCTTAAATAGCAATCTAATCACAAAGACAAATGTACAAAACCTTCGAGATAAACATTTAAATAGCAAAATATTAAAAAAATTGCATGCTTCCATCCGTAAGTGATTTTAATTTTTGCTGACAAATAGTTTTTATTACAATATGTTTTATTGCATTTGTAAAAATATGTTAATGTATTATAAGATTATGTAGAAAGCACATGTAAATAAAATAAACCTTAATATTTTAAGGAACAAATAAAAATAGTGGGAAATTAATGATAGAGGAATGGATTTAGTCTTCTTTATACTTTAGATAAAATATTTTGTTGAATAAATGAAATGGCATAAAGTCTTTGTGTCTTTATGATTAAAGATATATTTCTCCGCTTTAATGTTTTCCGTTAATTTTTAAGAGTCTAGCTGAATGACTTAAAAAAGAGTAAACAAGATGAAAAATAGTAGGAAAACGGTTAAAAACGTGATTTTCAGTCGTTTTTAAATGAAACTGTATACATAGACGAGGAAACAGTGAGAGTGCTTTCGTCTTACTCAAATGTACCGTGCCACGAAGGAACACTTTGAAAAAGGCCATTGACTTCAAAATAACAAAAAAGGACTTTTAATCAATATACGACGGACCACAACACCTCAAAGACAACACGTTAATAACAAAATAATTTCTATCATGTACGCTCTTAGATCAATAAAAGAAAATAATATGTATCATTATTTAGAACACAAATATTTTAAAAAGACTATGACAGTTTTACGTTTTGTATATTATATGTTGGTTTATTTGTTTTTTACATGTTCTCGTATTGCATACCTGATTTTTTTCTATTGATTGTTTTTGTATTGTAGTATACATAACTGAATTGCCGAGAAAAAAAAATATAGCGACACACTCGAATGTATATAACTAAATAAACTACCTGGACTTTTTGAAGTCTTTTGTTCGGACGATAAATTTTTAAGAAAATATCAGTTACAATTTGAAATATATTTACCAATTACAAGGAATCATTTTGGTGATGAAATAACTCATTATGGTGAAGGCTTTTCCATCCTTAGAAGGTTGGAGGTATTAAAATCCATAGAGATAACCATTTTATGTTAGATGCGCTTGGTGAGGACTTTAATGAGCTAAAATACAGTTTGCTTTTGATTAATAGAGATCACAAAACACACATTTTTCTTTCTTTTGCTAGTCTATTTACTAAGTCAAGGAATACTAGAGCACTCTTGTGTTAATTCCAGAGCTCTATTTTTCTTTCATGTTGGAAAAGAGCAGATTGTATGAAATTATAATCCCACCTCGGACAAGTTAGTGATAGAGAGATCAAGTACTAGAAACTAATATAAAATAAACACTTGGTGAAATAAATATTACATTAGACCTAAGGAGTTCCGGTTGTTCAATTCATTTAGGAGATATCAAGATTGTGAAATTAAAACTTTTAATCTACCGTAAACGATAGACAGAGATAATGCGATCGTTAGCCGTATTCGATAGATTAGTCAAGGACTAAAATATTGGTATCGAAAAAAATAGACAGTGCAATCGATCTACCGAAATACCGATTTCCCCAATTCCAACGGAGGTGCAAATCATCTTGTCGATATCAAGATATTGATAAAAAACTTCTTAATATATCGCTACCATTGGACAGAAGTTATGGAATAGGTATTCGATAGTTTTATCAAGGAACAAAATATCACATAGTTCTATTTTAAGTAGAAGAAAAATTCGAGATCCACTTGAAATAGAGATGAGGCACTTATGTTTGTTTTTATATTAAATATTTCAATCGAAAATTCTTTTCGATTATAATCATATCTGCAATAATTCTTAGAATCAAAACAAAAATACTTGAATTTTTCCACATTCAAAATTAATAGTTTGATCGGAAAGACGAAGGGAACGTGGAAGGGAATGCCGAATGAAACACAAAAAAATATCATTGAGACCTTTACTTTTGACTATCTTGGAAGACAGAGTGTGAATTCGGTTTTGATGTACTCAAGACAAAGTGAAAGTCCAGCTATTTATGTGCAATATATATGTTTATTTTTCATTATTAACTGATATGTATGATAACTTTCTTTTGACAAGCAATGTGGGTGATCAAATAGTTAGGCGGACACTTCATGGAGTCTATCAAAGATGACTTGCATGCCAGCCCAGAGTTCTTCTCCGCTCTCGTTGATTTGCTCTGGAGGCAAATCGAACCCGTAGTATCCTCCTTGTCTCAGCTCAACAGTGTAGCCATAAGTGGATCCAAGAACACCGAGATACCAATCGTCAGAGGCACCAGCAGCGGGATCTATTTGACAAAAAAAGAAAGAAATTTGGAGGTTCATTCAACGTAGAAAAGAAGGTAAACTTACAAAGATCAGCAGAGTTGATGGCCTGGAAGCCGGCGTGATGAACTTCGTTAAGTGCATCAACTGCCTTCTCGGCAAGTCCAAACTAAATTTAAAAGATGCACAATTATTAGGTAAGGAGACATAAAATAGAGACTTACGAGTTCTTCGTAGTTATCGGAAAAACGTTGTAGGCATATCCGTAAGGCACCAGCCACAAGTTTGCAGCGCTGTGAAGAGACAAGCTCATGAGAGGAGTGGGATTTAAGCTTTCAACATATTGCCGGATGGATTCAGTTTCTGGCTCAGAGAAAGGTCTTGGTCCAGGAAAAATTTCAGTGCAGGGATCGTCGCTGACACCAGATTCTAAAAAGAAGCAGATAATATAATCACATCTTCAATTGCTGTCATGTTATTATCACCATGCCAGTGGAAGGCCCAGTTTCTGTTGGCATCAACACCCTTGCAACTTGATCCTTGGTTATCACGTCTGGTTTTTCTCCACAAGCGGCGCTACAGAATGAAAAAAGACTCTATAAACCTGGCACCAAAATTATGAGGGCATTGAAAAGCAATACCTCTTCTCTGGAATATTCATAGCCGTCTGGGTTAACTGATGGCATGATGTGGAAGTTGAACTGGTCAGGTAGTGAGAGTTTGCTGGGACCTCGAGGAGGCTGTGAATGATGTATGTGGCCATGGCGGGAGCAATCCATTCGCGGGCATGAATACCGGCCTCAATGAAGATATTAGGGGCACCGGATCCAGCCTTCTGGATCTTGATGACCTTCAAGTCACGTTTTTCATAGGATTGACCATAGACCTCAACATCAACAAAGTCATAGTCGGCCTTCAACTCATCCAGGTAGGCAAAGATCTAAAAAAAGTTTAAGTTATTGTTTAAACAACTAGAAAGGATCAATTAGTGTGTGTTCTTACATCATCAACACCATAGTAGTTCTCAAAGTCAATGGATCTAGAGGAAGTCTTGGCTTTCCTGCGGGCATATCGGTCGACAGACTCGCGACGAATGGATCTGTAATAAGGGAAGAAATAAAGTACGTATCTTTAATTATAAATCACGTTGCTTACTCTTGAACATCTTCGATCAGGACACTGAAGGAAATGGAATGATCCTTGAAGAATTTCTCAAGGGCAGCGATGTGTTTAGGAGCAGACATAATCTTGGCATAGGTTCCGACGCGTGGAGAAACCCACAAGTCATAAGCATCCTCCTCTGCAGCCTCAACAAACTTGATCAATTCAATGGCTTTACCCTGAGACTTGAACTGTTCCGTTTGGAAAACCTTGTGCCTTTGTAAAGGACAATGAATATGTCAAAAGAAGGTTAATATATAAGTCTAATCCAATCTTACCCATTGTAATTGGCACTAGCAAGAGCTAGAAGCACGGTCAAGTATGCTAGATTGGCCCACATTGTGGAAACTGATGTAGGATAGAAAGAACACTCAAATTTAAAGGAATTTCATTTTTTTCTTCAAGATAAGAGAAATGAGTAATCTTCAATTGCAATCATATCAGTTAATTTCTTTCTGTCATATGTATATTTGTTCGCAAACATTAGCGAATAATAGATAAAATTGTCAAGGGCCATTAGGTATTACATTATATTTACATTGATGTTTTTAGCTAAAAAAATAGATAGGTACAGTCAGGCCCGGCTCTAACCACTTTGGTGCCCTAGGCAAGATTTTATGTGGCGCCCCCCCCCCCCCCCCATGCATCGCAGTAAATTCCACTGCTAGTGTACATACAGGGCTTTGCCGGTAAATTGGGACTGTTTCAATGAAAAACGAAACGGACTGTAATTAGGTTATTAATTAATTTATTTGGATTAAATTTTAACACAAGTTTAATAAGGTAACATTCATTGATATTATTCTATTTGCCCCCCCCCCCCTTTGGCCTCAATAACAACCTCAATTCTGGCCCTGAACCTCCGAGCAGCAGCCACCACATAACTGGCAGGGATTTTCTTGCATTTTTTGATGATGAAGGCCTTCAGCTGGTCAACGCTGCCATGAGAGTGTTCGTTGACCCTTTCTTGAAGGACGCCCCAGAGAAAATAATCAAGAAGGTTTAAATCTGGGTTATTACTAGGCCAGTTTTGAGCCTTCACGAAATTGGGAACTTTCCTGGCCAACAAGGTCTGTGTGGTCTTGGACCCATGACATAGTGCAGAGTCCTGGATGAGTACAACATTGTCCAGACAAAACTTCTCATCCATCCAAGGGAAAATAACTCCTCCAAAATGTGCACGTACTCCACAGTGTTGATCTTGAGGCCGACCTCAACGAAATGGGGGGCATGATGCTGCCGTTGCTGACCATGGCAACAAAGACAATCAGACTGGCCGGATTTTTCGTCTTGAGGACAGGAGGGACAGCAAAGGGTTCAAAGGCAATCACTCTGGAATTCTGCCTGTTGATCTCGGCGTCAACAACGAACTTCTTCTCTTCCACAAAAACAACCACTTTAATTGCACCTTGATGTTTGAGGTGGTTCAACAACTTGGGGCACCTCTCAGCCATGATGGCCTTGGCCTTGTCTGTGAGGAGATTTCTTGTCCTCCGGACGACTTCATCCCCAGGTTGTTGTTAATGGGCTTTGAGATGGTGGAGACATGAAAACCACGGTTCTTAGCGAGGGTGGTCATCGGAATTGTCGGATTTGCCGTAATTGACCTTTTCAGGCCAGCCAAGAATCTGGGAGACCTCTTGGCATCACTTCTCTGTTTGTGGTCCTTCCTCTGCGTCTTGCCCTCCTCCTTGAAGGCCTTTAAGACCCTGAAAACTTTCGACCTGGGAGCTTGGTGGCCTTGATGATCTCTGAAGCTGTGCGTCCGGCGCGGGCGAGAATGATGATGGCGGACCTTTTCTCTTGCTTCATGGTTCTCACTCACACCACAGTAATTCAAGTAGTGTCAAACGAAAGATAATTGTCAGCTGATTCCAATGGTGTAGAAATTGGCGCAAAATTCAAACCAGATGTTACTTAAATTTAACCCTGAAAACAGTCCAAATTTACCGGCAAAGCCCTGTATACTCACAAGAAACTGAATATCGTTGTTCTAGATATTGTTTTATTTAAATAAAGAAATAGCACATTTAAAAAACTAAGAAAATAATTAAGGAAACAAATACAACAAATAAACTAAATGTATTAATATAACAAAATAACTCATTTAAAGTATTAGATTTAAATACTCCTAAAATATTAACTGTAAACAGTTGAAATAAATTAACGTAAAAATACAATATAAATAAGACACTGCACAATAAAGAAACCAGTGTGCACTGTTTTTATAAAGATTTAAATAAAAATATATAATAAATATATAAAAGGGTGATCTTATAATGACCTCTTGTGGTTTATTTTTTTGGTATGCTTTAGCTTAAACTATTTTAAAACAACAAAACCACCTCCTAAATCTCACGTAACCTCCTACAGATTTACTCTCCTGGTATTTCTTGCAGCAAAGTCATCTATAATATCATCATATAACTGATTTGAGACCACATGGTTTATGCTTATAATGCCAAGTCCACTGAGACGTTCTTGCATCATGGTAGATCTAAGATACTTTTTTATCAGTTTGAGCTTAGAGAAGCTTCTTTCAGCAGCAGGCACTGTAACAGGAAGAGTGGCAGAGATTCTCTAGGCAACCCACATGTTAGGATAAATTTCGACCAGCTTCTTCTCATACAGGAAGGTCAAAATTTCCATATTTGTCATTTTCTTTGATGGCAATGGTGGGAAATTCTGCATTTCCTTTGCAAGTTCTGTGCCATCAATATCTGGCTGGCTGTCATGGGTCAAAGCGGTACTTAGAGTTTGACACTTCAGTAGCAGGTCCTCTTCTCCTAAGTTGGGGAAATCGAGGAGCACACCAAAGATTCTATTCACTTCTCCAAGATTCTGAAATCTTTCATCTAGTGAGGAGATGGCCGTATCCATGAACATATTAAAAAATGTGGTTTCCATTTTTCGTAGTGCATCATGGATGTGTTCATCTGGAGAATCATAGCTAAAGTGCTTTTTTGTGGTTCTCAAACGTTTTTGTTTGAGTTTAGCCTCCACGTTCATCTCTTCACACATCTCCTTTGCAGTTGTCTGTGCATCAGAAAATCCAGTGTTTCTGTAACTTGTGAGGGAATCTCTGGTTTTCTTCAGCAAGTCGACAGCTACATCAAACTGCATGAAGGGTGACTGCATTAGTTTACGGACATACTGGATCTTGCTGAGAATGTCGTACCATATAACTGTACAAATACAAAAGCGATAGGATCCAATCTCCTCAACCAAAGACTGGGCTTCAACTCTCACCACAGGGTCTGCAGTTGTTTCCCTCACTTCCAGAAGAGCCTCCCAGATTTGACCAGCTTGATACCTTACTGCTTCAATACTTTTTATTCTGCTTTCCCATCTGGTCTCGGCCCATGACTTTAGAGTTATTTAACATATTTTAGGAGGACATCCCACCTATGGGTTTACTGGTTTTTAACAGCTTTACCTACATGAGATAGATTATATAAAAATAAAAAAAGAATAATGTACATTTCGTTTTTTAGCAAATGTTGACGCATACGAGTATAATATAAAAATTAGGGTGAATTTCTACACAGATAATTCTCGGCATTAATGGGTTAAATACTATACATCCTTAAAAACAATTTATTGGAGTAAACTTTGGATAATTATCAACCCTAATGGAATCTGTTCAGGATCTTAGAAATATCATTATTTTTATACTACTACCAATAAGCTTTGCTAAACAGTTAAATTGGCGCCCCCTGGATGTACGGCGCCCTTAGCATTTGCCTATACTGCCTATGCTACGGGCCGGCTCTGGGTACAGTTAAGATTTCTTGTGTACTTTGTTAAACTATCACGATACGATTAATGTTACAGTTTTAAAAACCCACTATTATCGGTTTATAAAGGGTGATTCAAAAAGTTTTTACTGTAGAAATAATGAACAATCAATATAATATTAAGGAAAAAATATTATGAACAGAAATAACAATTATTTATTGAAAATTATCCTCTTCATATGTTGGCTACAGTTGGATTTTTAAATTTTTCCTTCTTTTGCGTCAATTTTCGATGACGCCCTTAGCATTGTTACCGGAATCTCACGAATAACTCGCTCAATATTTGCTTCCAATGCTTCAATCGTAGCTGGTTTATCCACATATAACTTTGTTTTTGCGTGGACTCAAATAAAAACGTCCAAAGGTGTGATATTGCACAACCTTGACAGCCAATTCACCCGGCAAAAATGTGAAAATTATTACTTACCAAAATTATGTTCCAATAAGTTCATTGTTACGTCATGTGCTATGTGGGAAGTCACAGTGGCTCACAGGGACCAAAAAAGCGAAAAAAACTAATTAATTTACAGATAAGGTTGTATAAGGTGTCTAAATAGTTTTTTTTTTGCCTGGTAAATGGATTTCCGGGGTAAAAAAAGACCTCAAGTCACTCTGACCAGACCAAAGTGGCTCACAGGGACCCAAAAAGTGAAAAAGTAATTAATTTATAGATAAGGGTGTATGAGGTATCTAAATAGATTTTTTGCCTGGCAAATCGTATTCCGGGATAAAAAGTCACTCTGACCGGCCTGTCACTAGCTGGAAATAGTTTTGTGTATATCAACTTGTACATGTATAGATTATTAATTTATTAATGACACTCTCTGACAATAATCTAATCTTTCTAATATCTATCAAAAGTACACATAAAACGCAAACAATCTGAAACAATATATCAAAAGAACACATCAAAAAAAGAACTTTAATATTTTAAACAATCTGAAACAAGATATCAAAAGAACACATTAAAAATTAATTTTAATATTTTAAACAATCTTAAGCAATAATCAGTAAACTTTCAACTTCTTTGGATAGATTTTGTACATCTTTTGGTTTAGACTTCTTGAAGGCTTTTGAGGAAACAAGAGGATCAGACTTCACAAGCAACCAATTATGTTGGGTTTTTCATTACATTCATTTTGAAACTTTCGCTGTGTGGTTAAGCCTTGCTTTGCGAATCTCTTTGTCCATTACTTCTTGGCTCTCTTCACTATACACTCCGATTGGGAGCTCCAAGTGAAGAGCAACATCTGCTTCATGTTCAAGCATCTTGTATACAGAAGGGGTTGAGGATACCAGAATGAGATCAATGGTCTTGTGGCAGTATTCTCGAAATTGCTCAGTTTTCAGTTCGTGAATTGAGCTCACAGCTCTCAGCACAGTGTGTAATCGATTGATCACAGATACATTCACACCTGTTATTTCAGCAAATACTTCAGCATATGCAAATACAATCCTTGCTGTGTTCCCATCATTGGATTTTCCAAATCCAACTTTTGGTTTATCCACAATGAGTTGGAGTCTTCCATAAAACTCAGACTGTAATTTCGCTTTCCTTTCAGCCACATATTACTTTTGTTCTGGAGTTCTTGCTTGAGCAGCTTTGTTGTCCATTTTATATTCCAAGTGTATGATGTACTCAAAAGTACGGATCCAGCTATGTAACGTCGACAATTCAAGCTTTAAAGCATCCTGACTAACCTCTAGTTTTCTGACCACATTAATATCATTAACTTGAGCAGATGTCACACCACAAATATTGAACTATTTGGTGTCTGTTAGTGTATTAACGACTTTTCCGTCAAACATGGTAAAATCCAATAGAAACTTAATTCTAACTTTCTCACCATTCGGGAAATCAAAAACATAACAGTCCAATTTTCCAGTTCATCCTGTAGCTTTGTCATTTCTGACTGACACAATTCAGCAGTATCTTTAATATAATAAAGATGTAGAGGGCATTTTGCCACCAAAAATACGTAGATGAGGTTTTTTTATTTATCCAGATCACCTTCTCATTAAACGTGAGCTTTAGGGGAACAGTTGCAGTTTGAAATAATGTTTCTTCATTCTCCTTTGCTTCTTGTAGGTATGTATCTTCGTATTTTTGTTTGTATATCGATTGGCTCGAAGCACCATCAAATCCAACACTAAAGTGCATCATCTTTCCAGTGGCTACAGCATCTTCACTCTGAAATGCGAGAATATTATTCTTACTCTCAGGCAGCTCCAATATTCTTGATAGAGTGTGCATTACCAATCTTTTAAGTGTGCACTAAGCTTCTGTTTCGCCAATGGTGACACCATCTGGTATACATTTATACATGTAGAGCATGCAGTGTTGGATATATATCCACATTCTGCATTAACGAACTATTACGAATCAGTTGGTACTCGTCATCTGAGAGGACACATTGGACTTTCAAAGCTAAAGCATCAAGTGGCTGCATTTTTAGTACTGAATTTTCAATTCACAAGGATTTTCTTCTCACTGATACAATTTCACCTGAATAATCCTCCTTCTTTTGAGCTTTGAAAGCAGCAGCTCTGTTGAGGATTTCGGCAGGATTCTGAGATAGGGAAGCCATTTTGTTGCTTACTTCTAGCACCAAGCTCTTCCCAAGCTTTTGATAGCCTTCCACTTCCAGGTTCCGAATATCTTCTCTTCACATGAATTTCGCCGTCCAACCAATTTGACTCTTTTTCAATGAGATTAACATAGCTTCTGTGATAGGTTTTAAACATAGTTTCACTTTTGGACAAGAAAATTCTGAATGTTTGCTTGATAACATGAATATCAATCATACTAATGTCTTTCTTTTCACTGGCCAATATTTTCTTGGACAATGTATCCATAAGATTATCACTTTTAAATCTACCATTTTCTTTAATAACCTCTAACGGTTCTGTCCGTTTCATATTTCACTGATACACACACTGTCAATAAGATGATGCAAAGTTGCATCCTACCGAATGCCCATTTTCTCCTAGTGCGTTATGTCGTGTCCAAAAAGACACGCAAAATGACATTTCTTTGTTCTTCAATTACGTTGTAGAAAAATTGGAATATATGCATACGATATTAAATGAATAATTCTACGTATTTTCTGTTGAAGAGGGAGAAACAGCAACATGCATATGCAGTTTTGAAAAGGAGACATGCTACATTCAAGAATATTCCTGCAGTTAATCGGTACAGGCGTGCAGAAAAGCCAAGATTATTCCTGCACACAAAACCGTTTTATTAATGCTGGAGCAGCTTTGAACAGCTGAAATGATTGAATATCTTTTATAGATTATATTGTTATTCCATTCCTAGCCTTACTTTGATGGAATGTAGTGGAAATTCTTAGATATACCTTTTTTGTAAAAAATAAAAAAATTACATGTGAAATTGGATCAATTTAAAAATTGTGGAAATTTGTCAATTTAATTATATAAATATTTTCAAAATCATATCTTCAGGTCAGTCTTTTAAGTAATATGTATAGTTATCTTACTGTTGTCAGTTTTGGGTCTAAAAGAGATCTCATATGGATAAGATGTTTTAATACATTTTAAACTTCAGGCTTACTTAATTTCTGGCAACATGCACTCGTTACAGTAATGGGTATCTTTATAGTAATAAATAGACTCATTTCTACATGAATTATGTTTTTCTTGTTAGTACATGATATAACAAAAGTATACTGTAAAGTGGACCCCATCACTGAACAAAATTTGGCAAGAAAAAAACCCAGATTTTGTGTTAAAAGCGCTCATTCACTGAACACATGATGCAAACGAATGTGCGGTGGATTCAATTCTTGCACAAATGTCTTAAACCTTTCTTTAAAATGCGCCAGATTGTTGCATACGACAGGCCAAGTTGTTGAGAGCAGTGGTGAATCAATTCCTCACAATATTCGGCTACACTCTCTACTACGCCTTCAATATTCTCTGCACTGCGAGCTGTAGGCGATTTACCAGAAGACAGGTCATTTATTTTCTAAGGATCAAATTAACCACATTTATTTGTTTTCTTGATGATAATTACTTATGAACGACTAGTTGGGAAAAGGATACACCTTGAATTAAACTTTGGTACATAATAATTTTTGCGCCCCCCCCCCCCCCCCTCAAAAAGGACATACACACATTTTGTTCTCAGAGTTCATTGCAGTTTATTTCACACATTGTAATTAATACAAACCTCAACCTTTTTTTGTTGAAAAAATAAAAGTGAACTGTCATAAGCTGCAGTTTGTAATAGGTGTCAAACCTCAACCTTTTTTTGTTGAAAAAATAAAAGTGAACTGCCATAAACTGCAGATTGTAATAAGGGTAACAGTTTTCAAGGACCTTAACTGTGTAATTATATTTTGTGTAACAGGTTTCTTTTTCATATATTTAACATTCAGTAAATTTTTGAAAAATTGCCTAACTGCGAAAATGGGTTTTAAAACATGACCAACTCACTGAGAGGAAAACAAGAACACAATTCCCGAAGGTTTGTTGTGCAAAAATGTCACCTTTAATTCTCAAATCTTTTCAGTAACTGGGGTGGGTCTGCTTCATGCTGCAGATCTTGTCAAATCTGGGTTGCAATTTTGAGATTGTCACTCTGAGTTCATTCTCAATGTCCAGCTTTGATCTGTACTTGGTTTTGATGGAGGTCATAGCAGAAAACTCTATCTCGCATAGGTAGGATGTGGCAAAAGGAAGGAGTATGGCCAGGGCTCTCTTGCCAAGAAGTGGGTACTCTTTCTCCACTCCAATCCAAAATGCAGCCATTGTCTTTTACTGAAACTACAGTCGCATTTTTAAATCAGAGGTGACATCAATGAACTGTTCCTCCACTGATGTGCTTAAGTCGGCAGGTGGTGATGCACTGAAGGGATCACGGATCCAATCATATTTTTTAGGATCCTGCATCAGGATATATCTCTGGAAATATTTCTGAAGTGCAGAGATGTGTGCTTCCATGCATGGGATCACTGTGTCCTGCAGTTTGTTAATGAATGATTTCAGGTTCTCAAATGAGTCCACACGTCCAACTTTCACTCGCTGCAGCCACATCTCAAGTTTTCTGGTTAATGATGTGATTTTATCTGCCAGATATGGGACTGCAACTGTAAACCCACTTCGTTGAGTTTCAGAAAAATGTCACTGAGGTATGTAAGTTTCATGAGGAACTTGTTACAGTGAAAATTGTGGGCAAGATCGCTGCCCTCTTCCTCCAAAAAGATACGGATTTCATGTCGCAGTTCAAAGACCCTAGACAGCACTTTCCCACGTGACAGCAATCGGGACTCGCTATGGAACAGAACAGCTGTGTGGTCGGAGCCCATTTCCCCACACAGTGCCGAAAAAATCCGGGCTTTGACAGGTCTTGTTTTTATGTAGTTCACTGTGGCAATGACATGGGTCATTACATCATTTAGCTCGGGACACAGCTGTTCAGACGCAAGTGCTTCGCAGTTATCATGCAGTGCGTCCACTGCGCATTGAGGGAGACGCGCTTGATGAGCGCTTGAAGCCCTCCCTGTTTCCCAGCCATAGCCTGCGCCCCGTCGGTGCAGATCCCCACACACTCCTCCCATTTCAGATTGGCCTCTTTCAAGTAAGTGTCAATGATTTTAAAGAGTTTTTCTGCTGTGGCTCTGCCAGGAATTTGTTTGCAGAAAAACAATTCCTCCCTCATGTCATCACCATCTATAAATCTGGTATAAGTTATCAATAAACATTCTTTGTTACTGTCAGTGGCTTCATCCATCTGCAGGGAAAAGCGGCCGTCTCGCACCTTATCATTAAGCTGCTCCTCGATGTCCTTTGACATGTTTTAAATGCACCTGCCAATGGTGTTGTTGGACAGAGACATAGCCCTTAGTTTGCTGGCTGTAGAGTCATCAAGCATAATTGAAACCATGTCCATAATACAGGGAAGTATTAATTCCTCCGCTATTGTGTGCAGCTTTTTACACTGCACCACTCGGTAGGCAACTTTATATGAGGCGAGTTGAGCATTTGCCAGCACGGATGCAGCTTTAGTAAAGAGAGACTGTTGAGCACAGCAGTTTACTTGTTTTTGTCGGAAAAAGTCAACTGGCTTGTCTTTGTACTCATTACCCACCGTTGTACAGGTGAAGCCAAAGGCAAGATATTGCTTTGGAAGCACATCTGGTGATGTTTCATCCTCTGTTTTGCGTTTACGTGGGAGCTGCGTCAAAAATTTGTCCATGTTATGCTAGCAGTGTTATTTAGTCTACTGTATTTATATTTTCATCCCCCCCCCCCCTGCAATTGCTATGCGCCCCCCCCCCCCCACTTCGGGAACCACTGATTTAACCAATCATATTTTACCCATTTATTTTAAATTAACGTCTCAAAACTGTTTCTCTTAAGAATTTCATGAACAATAAAACCACAAAATTTATTTATTTAAAAAAAAAAATCATGAGCATAGATAAACATTCATTAAATATTTTCATAAACCAAAGTTTATAACATTTTAGTTCATAATCTTTGTCAGTTGACAAATTTTAAGCCCATCAGATAGCAAAGGAAATAGGTAAGCGTTTCTAAGATATTATAGCTAGTGATAGTTGCTAATTTTTAAAACGTGATTGGTTGAATGGAGAGAAGGAGTAATAATAAAACAGTTGGTATCATGTAACATCCATGACGTCATTGTCGAATCCTTTGAATGGACTTCTCCTATTCCAAATTTTATTATAAATTGAATAAAGGATTTTATGATCCAAAAGCTCTCGAAATCGATCATTCCTGGATCGACCCAATTTTCGGGGAGTTTAATCCTCTTCCTCATAATTAATCTCCATCGCTATCTTTGAAAAATAATTTTGAGGCAACATTTAGATTTTTTAAACAAGTGCACGGCAAAAGGAGATGTTCCCTAAAAGGTAAGTTACTGGAGGAGGGACAAATATATATTCTACACAAATATTATTGCAGGTAGGTTGAATCCAATATACTTGTTGGTTGTGTTTATTGAAATATATGAGCGAAGTATCTTTAAAAGCTCATTTGACCATTCAACTACAAAGGATTAGTACAATTTGATATGGTCTTCAGCTTGATAATATATACCTCGAGTCCATATATCTTTGCAAATTTTTGAGCATATCGTAAGGCGCCTCCATTGGTTTTTTATATCTTCCTGATCTCCCAAGTAAACAATGGTTAGGCCATCAGCGAACGATTCTATATATGATATTTTGAACATCGTTAGAGGCCTCAAGTTTCCCACCTGTCTTGGGCCCTTGTCGTCTTTGGGTTTCAAAATAAAGTTTCCATTTTTTATATGGAGATCAAAGGTTCTCATTTCCTTACCCTTGTTGTACAATCTTTCCAATAGGGACACTAAAAAACTATGGAACTTTTGATAAAACTCTATGGGGAAGCCGTCCGGCCCATGGTTTTTATTATTTTTTATGCGAAAAAATATTTTTTCGTTATCTTATCTTCATGGGCCATCTTATCTGAATCAACTAGTTTACATCCAAACCGAGACTGTCTAATAGCAGTGCATTCCTTAAGTCTTATTAGACACCGAGACCGCATTTTTGGCGTTCTCTTCCAGCAACACTACATCTGTTGAAATATTTGGAGACAAACTTTGGAATTTCGGTTTTATTTCTTCAGAATAAAAGCTTCCTTGACTTCCTTCTTTCCCAAGCTTCTTGCTTCACACTCTTTCAATCTCTCAAGTATTACAGTTTCTTTGAGTAACGTTTTCAGGTCAGTCCTAAGTAGGCTTCCTTGAGCGTGATAATTGGAGATGTTTCTTAGGTTGTCTCTGCATATTTCGACTTGACCTTGTATTTACAAGTACATTATAATTACTGCATTTCGACGGTGTGCATTTAATGTTCATGAATAAGATAATATTTGTTTATTGGGATATAAATTTTAGGATTGTCTTAGGTCGATTTTAGTTAGTGGAATAAGGGAAATTTTCTAGTTTGAATTACAAAGTATTTCAATATTCGACAATTTGGATAATTTATTCTCCCGATTTGAGACTAGTATCCGTATCTCTAAAGCAATCAATTTTCAAGTTTTGGCATGACTACATCCACGCCTGATGTCACAATAAAACTATAATTGCCAATAACGTTGTTCACATTGAATACAATCATCACTACATAATTTCTTCTCTAGAAGCAAAAATAACTGTTGATTAGTTTGAAATATGCATATGACGCAAATGATTTGTCATAAGATACTTACCAATAAACCTATTCACTTTCAACATCTCAGAGTAGAGATCAATATATATTGTCAAGGATGATCAAATAAAATTAATTCCATCCATGTACGAGAGGAGTTGCTAAATTTTATTGATTTTATGGGTGATATGGGTCAAGTAGGTAAATTATTCAAAGGGTTTGTAAATGCTAATGAGAAAAGACACTTCGTGTGCTTAAGGATGATATAAATATCTCTCAGTTGATGTTCATTACTCAACTACCATAGCTGAAACGAGGCATTATTTCATAATATTGAAATAATGAGTAATTATCCTTATTTACTTATGTAAGAAATTAAATCTACCCATTCCTGGAAGATATATTATATGATAAATGAAGAACACAAGATATATACATTGATTAATCTCTAATGTAGAATAAATATATAACATACATATGAACAAATTGAAATGAGCACAAACATTTATCCTTAATCCATTTTGTATGTACATTCAAATAAAGGATGACGTCAGTATTATTGTTCTTAAATATTTGATCAGCCAAAACTAACGACAGCTCCTTATTTGTACAGTAACTTATCTATCTACGTACATAAATGTCTTAGTGAAGAACTTATTTTTCAAGGAATCTGATGTGAGAACTATCAAGATGAACCAATTGGAGACATACCTCTTTTTAGTTTGCGAAAATGAAATTTATAATTCTCCATTTTGAATATTTTTAAAAGCTCATCGATGTATGAATTCGTTAAAGCATGTTATCCTTTTTAACAAGGCCGTTAAAAGAATTACTCAGTCCTAGACCTTTCACGGTTTTTACCTTTTGAAGACGGTGGGCAGTTTTCCGTCAGGACGGGGGTACATAAATATACGTCAATAGAAATTATTAAAAATGACAGTTGAATGATTAGTAAAAGAATATCCGTGCCTTAGAGTAAGAGAGTCTGGATGCATAACTGCTGATTCATAACATGGGCTTGACGAAAGCTCAAAACAAACCGATTTCAATTAAAAACTAGAGGCATATATACACTCAGAGAGTGTGTACCTCCGCCGATCCCCACAACATTCCCATTCAAACATTCTCCCTTTCACACGCCCGATTTTCTATCTCTAATCATGTTTCCTCTCTGTTAGCTCATTTGCATATTAAAAAAGCACTCAGAGATGGGAAGACGGAAGAAGTTTAAGCTACGTCACGGGGTTAACATAGTCCTGAGCTGATATTTGAACAATAATACGTCAATGAATATTTTTTTAGCGTTTGTTCTTTCCTACTCCCTGAATAGAGACCCCATTCATTATTATTATAGTAGTATTTGCTCATTTTGCATATTAAAAAAAGCACTTAGAGATGCCAAAATTTAATCACTTGTTCTTTTGGCATTTCCAACAACTCCACAAAGTTTCATTTGAATCCGTTCAGTACTTTTTGAGTTATCCTGCTGACAAACAAACCAACAACCAACAAACGCAGTAAAAACTAGAGGCTATATTACACTCAGAGAGTGTGTACCTCCGCCGATCCCCACAACATTCCCATTCAAACATTCTCCCTTTCACACGCCCGATTTTCTATCTCTAATCATTGTTTCCTCTCTGTTAGCTCATTTTGCATATTAAAAACGCACTCAAGAGATGGGAAGACGGAAGAAGTTTAGGCTACGTCACGGGTAACATAGTCCTGAGCTGATATATGAACAATAATACGTCAATGAATATTTTTTTAGCGTTTGTTCTTTCCTACTCCCTGAATAGAGACCCATTTCATTATATATAGTAGTATTTTGCTCATTTTGCATATTAAAAAAGCACTTAGAGATGCCAAAATTTAATCACTTGTTTCTTTGGCATTTCCAACAACTCCACAAAGTTTCATTCGAATCGTTCAGTACTTTTTGAGTTATTCTGCTGACAAACAAACCAACA
>CP045897.1:9861960-9875389 GCA_013387185.1 Caligus rogercresseyi | reverse complement strand
TCAGTTTAGTGATGGGCAAAATCGTTCTTTGATTGATCCGGATCCTAACGGATCATTCAGTAAAAAGACCCGTTCATTTCGGTCATTTCGTTCAAACAGTTTAAATACCCCCCCCCCCCTCACACACACACAAATGATGGACATAAAACAAGTCACTTAATAAACTTTTAATATATAAATATAATTTTCTACACATACCGTTATATACACAAACGAATAAAAAATAGTCTACATATACGTCCTATTCTATATGCACTATATTCTATAATCTTGGGTATATTTTAAAACAATAGTAAACTTATATATAACTTTAATTGAAATTGAAATTGAGAAAAACTAGCTGACGGACTTTGGATAAACTAAGCCTATTCCTTTTCTCTGATAAGATCTGTCCTGTTTTACTAAAAACTCTTTCAGATGGAACTGAAGTAGCTACAATGCAAAGTCTGCTTAGCATGACTTTAGTAAGTCTCGGGTAGGAGCTTCTTCTTTGGGCCCACCACGCTAGAGGGTTTGAGTACCTAGTGATTCGAGCCTCTGTCCTAAAAGCACGAACCTCCGCTTCGGATGTTGGATGCCTGGTGTCTTGAAGCCCAGTTGTGTCCTCGTCAAACAACTTCCAGACACTACTGTTTTGGGCAGATCTATATTTAACATGAGGGCCCTCTTCCTCCTCAGGCTGTTGATCAAGGAATACTATTGCAGCTGCCATTTTAGTGAGGTGCCCATAGGTCCTATCAGCGTCCTCATCCCGCTTAAAGGCCTTTTGTTTAAATCGAGGGTCCAGTGCTGCTGCTTGGGGATATAAGTCATTGGATTCAATTTTGCGGAATCTCTGCTCCATTTCAATGAGGATCGAGTCTATGAGTTTTTTGACAGAATTTCTAATATCTTGATTTCGGTAGTTTGCCGTCAGCCTATATAAACCTCTCATTAACAGAAGAACCTTTGACATACCCACATATCTAAAAGAGACAGAAAAAAGATTAGGCCTTATACTGTCATTAGTAGTAGCAGTTGATAATCTTCCTGATTTGAAGCAATATAAAAGGCTTAGATTGAAGTAAAATTACAATAGTTTACCACGTTTATGTGGAAATGTAGTAATATTATATTATTAGATTATGGCAATACAAAAAAAATACTTACCCCTCCGAACTTAGCTCCACTGTTATTTCATCAAAGGGTTGAAGGATGTCGCAGACTGTTTTGATGTCCTCCCACTCCTCTGGCGATGGACAATGTAAGCTGATATTGAGCAATGCCATTGTGACGATCAAAGGTTCTTTCGTTTCAAGAATTCTTTTTAACATGATGAAAGTGGAATTCAATCGTGTTGTACATTCTTGCTTGAGACGAAGTTCTGGAGATCCCGAGTTCTTCTGTTGTCTCTTCAGCTTTGTGGACGCTAGAGTGCTTTTATGGAAATATTGAACGATGGCTTTGATTTTTCTATGGTGGATTTTAAATTCTTAATTCCATTGTACACAATAAGATTAAGCTGATGGGCGAAGCATATTGTGCGGGGCCATCCGGTACCCCCAGCCTCCTTAGGTCCCATTGCTTTCACAATATTGGCAGCACCATCTGTGACACAAGCCGCTACTTTTTCATTTATGTTCCACTCTGAAGCAACTCTTACGAGTTCTTTTGCCAGATACTCATACGTGTGTCTTTCTTCTAGTGAGAAACAGTTTAACAGAACAGAAACCGTTTCGAAATCTTCATTAATGAGGTTACAAGTCACAGACATGTAGCTTTCTGTGACTCTAGACGTCCAACAATCGGTTGTTAGGCACACAAATTCAGCCTTGTCGACACTACTTTTAACTTTTTCATGTGTTCGATTGAATAAATCAGGAACTACGTTTGTAGAAAGATGTTTCCTGCTCGGAAAAACATAATTGGGATTTAATTATTTTATAAATTCTCGAAACCCAATATCTTCCACTATTGAGTAAGGTTGCAAATCCCGTGCAATCATGCATGCCAACAAATCATCCAATCTTTTTTGTTCCAATGAATTCACAGGTCTTGTCACAAAGTCAGTAAGTCTTGATTGTGCTCCCCTGATCCTAGGATTACTATTGACTGAAGCACCTGCACTAACAACAGTACTTTCAGTTATATTGGTACTGCAAGATGAAGTTACGGAAATAATGGTTGGGATGGAATTTTCAGCACCACTCATTCTGGCTGATGATGTAGCAGGAGTGCAACTGCTATTGTCTTCCTCATCACATCTGATCTCTTCGAGCCGAACAGTTACATGTTTTTGTTGGATGTGCCTCTTAAGATTGCCAGTGGGCCCAACATTAAACGAATAGGTGTTTTTTTTTGCATATCTTGCATTTTGCTCCATCCCCAGAAAGTCGTTCGAATTGGGTCCAAATAGCGGTTCTCTTCCTTGAGAAATCCATTTATTCAGCTATATAAAAAATTAAATCTAAAGGCTTTGGCTGAGGTCGGTCAAGATCCATTGGAACATACCTAACAAAAAAGTGGGCTATTCAGGGTAATAACTATGATTCCGTGATGATCCTTGCCTAAATGTCTTGAAGAGAAGGAGGATATGATGACGTCATTAGAAGTTGTACTGGTTTATTTTTACGAAAACTTCATTTATGAACTACGACGCCATCCCTCTCTTTAGTCAAGGACGAAACTAGGCAACGAAATTGTGGGAAGGACACGCATCAAGAACACATTTCTTCATGAGCTGTGAGGCTTTGTAGATCGTTGTTTCCGTCCCTTCTCTTGAATGAATAATCATGTATTGTGGAAGCGCCCCCTATATATTTTAAACCACATTTTATAAAATCATGAATAAAAGTTCCAGAAAGAATATTATATTCATATCTACATGCCAAATTATCTTGTGAACTGGTAAATGCTAAGACAATTCATACATCTCGGAATACTCCCACAGAACCAGAGGGTGATTGCTATAATTTTGCTCCTAGGGAATATTTTTGAGTTATATATCCATAAATTATCATTAAGGGCTTTCATGCAATAAGTGGATTCGATATACTCCAACGGAACCCCAGAGTGGCGGGTATGGTTTAGATTTTATAAGGGATTATGTTTGTATAAATTATCAGCAGGGGGTTTCGCCCGTTCCGTAAATTCGGAAAACTCTCACTGAACCCGAGGATGACGGATATGATCACGGTCTTTTGGGAGGTTCTATTTCAAACTAGTCATTCCATTCATTCATATGACCCATATTGAAAGATTGGTCAAGTGTCGTTCAATGATCTGATAATAAGCATATATCGTTAAAAGAACAAATGACCGACTATAAACGTATCTCGTTCAAAGAACGAATGACCGACTATAAATGTATCTCGGTCAAAGAACGAATGACCGATTATAAACGTATCTCGTTCAAAGAACGAATGACCGATTATAAACGTATCTCGTTCAAAGAACGAATGACCGACTACAAACATATCTCGTTCAAAGAACGAATGACCGATTATAAACGTATCTCGTTCAATGAACGATTTGTATTTCGTTCTTTTATCGGTCTTTTTGAGAACTCCTAGCAACAACAACCTTCCTTCCCAGTCACAAGTGTACATGAGCACAAGCGCAGATTATCCCGGCCTGTAAGCATGCATATGAAAAAGAGCGACAGGAATAGGTATTTTTTGTAGTGATGGGCAAAATAATCCGGGTTATAAGAAACTCACCCCCAAATATTTAAATTGACGAAAAGAACGGATCATTTTTGAAAATGACCTAGTTCCTATCGTTCACTAAAAAGAACTAGGTTTTTTGATCCGTTCGTTCATGAACGACACATCACTAGTGAGTTATGAATTTCTCTAAAAAAGGGCAAAATGGAGAGGATTTAAAAAATATTCATTTGCTAATTTTGATTTAAATAAGGCATTTTATAGAACATTAAGCATATCAAATTAAAGCTTGATATTTTTTCTTCATATACATATGAATTTTAATCATGTAAGACCTTTGAGTGAGGAACAGTGAGGATCAGTGAGTCTCTAAGAAAAAACCCTTCATTTTTCGTACAAAATGACATATATTTTAAAGTTTAAATGTGCCAGAGACGAAGTAAAAATTGAAATGAGTACTTTGATCTAAGCTCTATCAAATCATTGCTTTTTATTTTTCTATACTTCAGTCCTTGTATGCCAAAACTGCTCTGAATCTAAAAATGCTAAAAAAATGAAATCCATTTAGCTCTGAAGTTATCACTAACTTTGAAAAATGAATACCATATTTGGAATCAGTGAATAAAACTCTATATGAATTATGGGTAAATTAGTCCGACTTTTTTTGGCTGTTGGCCAGTGTAATTAAACCTATGCCTCTCATAATGCCAGATGTTTTATTTAGTCTTTGAATTCACCGACTTTATCATGCTTGGGCCATGTGCTCACTTTATAATATTGTAATAACATATAGAGGATTATATAAAAATGCAAACTAGGTTTGGTGAGGATTTTTACAAATCCTGTTTGAATTGCCTTTACTTATTGTTTCGGAATGCTCAAAAAGTAGTATATTACTCAAAGTAGTATATAACTTTTGAGAAGTAATAACTAATATATTAAAAAAATATTACTACGCAGTAAAAAGTAGTATATTACATACTACTTTCAAAATAATATTTGACCAACACTGTTCGTTTGTAATCCCTCCACCAATAGACCCATGGGTTTCGCCTATTGCAATTATAGCTTAATGGGCTTCGACACCCACCACCAATGGGAACTTGGGTGAGATCGGCGGAACCTGAGGGCTCATAGCCGACGGGTTTTCAACACCAATATGATTTAATTGTAATCTGCAGAACCTGATGGCCCATTGGCAGTTTATTCGAAACCACAATAAATCATTGGCGTGATCGTCAGCACCCAAGGGCTCCTAGGTAATGTGCTTGATACCATAATATGCTTTTGTTGAAATGAACGAAACCCTAGAGTAATGGACGATGGGTTTAAAACTCCAATGTGCAATTGGTGTGATTGGAAGAACCCGATGGCACACGGAATACAAAAAAAATACAAACACGTAAGCTTTTCACCTCTAAGTAAGAGTTCTCTGCCTTAATTTTCGATGTGGGCTGAGATGCGTTTCACTCATTACTCATATAAACATAAATCACCTACAGTCAGAGTCCTGTAAATCCTAACTTGAATATGTTAGTGCCTCACCTTCCATAGTCTGACTGCACGCGTTGGATATTATTTACTTAAGTGTTCCAGTACTGTATTACCATGGGCTAGTGTTATTTGAATCGCCCCTATATATATATATATATATATATATATATATATATATATATATATATATTATAGGAAACGACCAGGTACCCAACCCGGCCCGGGTCAAGGCTGTTTTTGAGCGTCCGGTTTTTTATACACCGGGCCGGAACATCAATATTTCGTTTGTCATTAAAAAAAAAATTGAAAAACAAATTAAATTATTCAAAATACTATTTTCTAAAAAAACATCGTCACACTTATTTTTGGGGAAATTCTTTTCTACAAAAAAAATGTCGCCACTTCAAAATGTCGAAGGAACGAAAATCTATATCAAGTCCTGGCCCCATTTTGGCCCGGCCCGGATTAAAAAAATTAAGTCCCGGCGAAAAAAGGCGTCCCGGTCGTTTCCTGATATATATATGTATATATATATATATATAATCACTTCGTGACACAACAAATGATGGCGCAGTACTCCATTTTGACTATAACTTATATTTTGATACCAAAATTTGGTCTAACATTTCATTTTAAGACTTTTTAATCTTTATAGGTATACGGTAATTGTAAAAATATTTGGAATGAATATTAACAAACTAATTCATTCGATAAATATAACCTGTACTTTGATTGTAAAAATGTGAATACTCTAATTAGAGCCAGGTGAAGATCAATAAAGTAAAAAAAAAACCTGCTAAAAGTGATATATTACACACATTTGGCGCTATGAAATGTAGACAAAATACATTTATACGTAAAAGGAAAAACATTGATGTAAAACTTCTTGAGTCATTTTTATATGATTCAAAATATCATCATTATGACAAAACTAAGCATATTCGGAAGAATGTATGGATTTAAGAATGTTAAAGAGAAGAGACTTCATGCAATCGATCAAAGATGACCTTCATGGCAGCCCAGAGTTCTTCTCCGCTTTCCTGGATCTTACTCGGCGGCAAATCGAATCAAGGAACCCTCCTTGTCTCAGCTCAACAGTGTAGCCATAAGTAGAGCCAAGGACCCCCAAGTACCAATCGTCGGAAGCTCCTGCAGCTGGATCTAAAAGATAAAAATAAAATCATAAAAAAATATTTAAAGATATTTTGTTAATCAGTGATAAATAAATAAAAATATATAATCATTTCTTTTAAGAAATAGCTTAATTCACAAAAGTCAGATATGAAGAAATCCCCAAGTCTATAATTGGAAGTAATAAAATCCTTTTTTTAAGATCTGTTCATTAAAGCAACGGATTGTTATGTTTTTAAGAAGTATGTGATTCTACATATATACAATTATAAAGAGATAAATCGACTACTTATTATGGATTTTAGTACCTTGGGGCCATATACAGGAACGGAGTGGGAAGAATTTATCCACCGGGACAATTATGCCCTCGCCGGCCTTATACAGGCCCCAATATGCCATTGGGAGGCTGTCAAGGGCCGTTTGTGTTTCTTGAGGCCAGCAGACCACCGGGAATAGTCCGGTACTCCCGATGGCCACTCCGCCCCTGGCCATGTACTTTGAATACACAACAATATTCAAAATGGCGTCTTTTCGCAAGTGACGAAAATATATAAAACAATGGTGATTAAGAATACTACTTTATGAAGCAAGGAGGACATAATATTACTAGGATAATATTCAGAAGTAATAAATTATAATAAAAATATAACCAACTAAAGCCAACATATCTTGCACTACATTTAGATTGACAAAATGGTGAATAACAATGAAAAGCGTAATGCCTGTTTTTTTAGCATAACATATAAATCCACTGATTTCTTTGGGTTATGTCCTCTGTTCTCTAATATAGTAAAAAATCAGAACGGCTTCAATACTTTCTCTTAAATTATTTTATGACTAGTTTTTTATTATTAGAGTGCTATAAAAACCAATTAGAATCGTCAAATATGTAACCTATTCCAGAGAAGAAAAAAGCCTTGAAAACTTTAGGACTCCTCAAAATCAAACATAACATAACGAGTTGTTAATTTCAAAAGAGCTTTTAATATTACTTTAAATGTTATTTTAAAAGTATACTTTAATATTCTTAATTGCTTAAGCCTTTTGAAGAATTTATTATATTGAAATTATAGGAACAATTTTTTTTTTCAATATTTAATAAAATAATTACAATACATTGTTTTCATTATATGAAATAGTACAATCATAACTATAATCATAAGAATTTGACTATATATTCAATTTTTCGTCCTTTTTTGCTTCATAAAATATATATATTAAAGCAAAAAAAGGCCTAATAGTTATTATAAAAACCATCTCACTTTATATTGCCATTATTTTATTTTTGGGCCAAATTGTATTACCAATCATATTTGTCTCTCAATCATGATGATATGTAAGCATAACTATGTATATCATCTACAACATACGTATTTACATATATCCAATTCATTATTAAAGATGAATAAGTTAACAAAAAAAACATCTTAGAAATCAGTTATATGTACAAAAGTATTTTCTTGGAATATTAGCGAATGAAAACAAAGCCAAAAGCATATCTTATCAATTAAATGTTTTCAATATTTTAATTTCCAACTACTACTAGTTAAGTACTTACACAACTGAGCAGAGTTATCACTCTAAAGCCAGCATTGTGAACTTCGTTGAGGGCCTGAACAGCTTTCTCCGCTAGACTGTGCTGAAAAAACAAAACAAAGGAACGTGGCATACATAGACTTTTAAAAATGACAGTATGAAAACAGTTTAACTATAACATGATATATTGGTAGGTAAAGAGACAGAGGCTCTAGTTTAGTGGATTCTAGAATACTTGCAAGCACCTACGAGTTCGGCAAGAAAACTAGTAGCATCGTTTATTATTAAGTACATAAAATGGAGAGAAAATATGACAAAATGAGGAATTCATTTTCTTAAGTGCCTCTAAATTTTCGCTTGCTGGTCAATACCAAAGTGATAAAAAGATATAGAGAGCTTACTCCCTTCATCTGTATTTTGTGTTCAATATAAACAAAGTAATTTGTACTACGTCATCGTAAGCTGATCATAGAGATATAATACTCGTATATCTCTATGATCAGCTTACGATGACGTAGTACAAATTACTTTGTTTATATTGGACACAAGCGACAGCTGAACGACGACGTTTCTCTGCTATTGAAGGGAATAAGTTCTCTATATCTTTATATCTCTATGGATAATACATATTTTAATATGCAGCTTACAAGTTCATCATAATTCTCGGGTATTGGTCGTAGGCATATCCATAAGGTACGAGCCATAAGTTGGCAGCACTATGCAGCGTCAAACTCATAAGCGGAGTGGGGTCCAACGCTTCAACATATTGACGAATGGAATCCGTTTTCGGGCTCAGAGAAGGCCTTTTTTCCTGGGAATGTCTGTGAGCATGGATTATCACTCACTCCACTCTCTGGAAAATGAATACGAACGTGGGTATAAATAACGTTTTAATAAAGGTTATTATTTACCATGCCAATGGAAATCCCAATTTCTGTTGCATCGACTCCTCTGCAAAATGCTCCTTCATTATGCATTCTCGTTTTCCTCCACAAACGTTTCTAATAATTGTTTTAAATTGAAACACCACAATAAGCGAAAAATGGTATACTTATCATAAAATATTTATAATATTACTCCGTTCCTGCTAAATTCATATCCGTCTGGGTTAACTGACGGCATGATGTGGAAGTTGAACTGATCAAGGTAGTGAGAGTTGGCTGGGATCTCGAGGAGGCTGTGAATGATGTATGTGGCCATGGCGGGAGCAATCCATTCGCGGGCATGAATGCCGGCCTCAATGAAGATATTAGGGGCACCGGATCCAGCCTTCTGGATCTTGATGACCTTCAAGTCACGTTTCTCATAGGATTGGCCATAGACCTCAACATCAACAAAGTCATAGTCGGCCTTCAACTCATCCAGGTAGGCAAAGATCTAAAAAAAGTTTAAGTTATTGTTTAAACAACTATGTAGAAAGGATCGAATTCGTGTGTGAGTTTTACATCATCAACACCATAGTAGTTCTCAAAGTCAATGGATCTGGAAGACGTTTTATAAGCCTTCGCACGAATTGGTCTGCGGATTCTCTTCGGATTGATCTGTTTAAAATATTAAATGATATTCGTCGTTTCAAAAATGAAATTTCCCTTCTTACGCTTGTACATCTTCGATCAAAACGCTGAAGGCGATAGATTGATCATTGAGGAACTTCTCCAATGTAGGAAGCTGTTTAGGAGCTGACATGATTTTGGCATAGGTTCCCACTCGTGGAGAAATCCAGAAGTCATAGGCCTCATCCTCTGCAGAATCAATAAACTTGACTAATTCACTGGCTTTACTCTGAGAGTAGATCTGCTCCGTTTGGATAACTTTGTATCTGAAGCAAGAAAAAAGAATACAAGTATTTTTGACTTGAGATATGGACACTCAATATATCATACCCATCATAATTGGCGCATGCGATTGATATGAACAGAGCTATGGATGTGAGTGTTGTCCACATGATGGATAACTGAGCCCTTGTCTTTGATCCTTATTAGTTTTATATCAAAATCAACAAATTGTTTTCCGTTGATAAGCTTTTACTGTGTGTGTGTAAATATTTGAAATCCATTCGTGTTGTCTTCAATAAATTATCTTGGTGGAATCATGACTGACTTCATAATAATCTTCCGAAAAATTTGTTAATAGGAAGTGTCTGCTATATGAACATCTAGGGGAGCATAAAATTATATGATAAGACTTTAGTATATCTATTCCACTCATCCATGTCGTGGGATTAATTGAGCTTGTAAGACCTTGCTTAACTTAGGATTGGAGAATTTGTCTCCTGTTTTTTTTATTTTTTCTGTTCTCAATGGATGCCCAAATAATTGTATAAAATATATATATGGACAATGTAATTTACCATTAGTTCTTTTACAGAAGAACAAATATTGAGAGTCGAGTATTCCTCTACTGAGCTAAACCATCTCCTATTTCTATTGCTTATACCAATTACGCTAGATCTCTGTTTCACATGATCAGTCTATTAGGCAAAGTATTTATTCTTCCTATTTTCGACAATATTATTTGCGTTCAACGTTAAAATAATACGGCTTGTACAGAGCTCTTTCCGGGAAAAGTAGAAAACTATGCAATCCGTTGAAAATGGCTTTTACAATGATAAAGTCATGACTGGCTATTTATGTACATTAAAATATAGATGGGAGGTATTTCGATAGTTTGAAGATAAGTTTGTGGGAACATCAATAAGATAAGGAAGAATTGCTATGCATATTAAGTGATTTTTACTTTGCTTTTTCTGATTTCATATATATTTTATTTTAGTTTAGGGAAAATCATTAATATTCACAGGATACTAAATGGTCCTAAAGTTTATGTTGTTACTTTAATTTTTTCATTTTCTTTTCAATCAAATTATAGACATTTGAATGTGATTGTACTAAGTGAAACGGAAAATATATACAGATTTCATATTATATATATATATTTGCCGGAAAAGTGCAAATTAAGAACCGCTTTAGTCTACGTGCTGTGTCGCTGTGTAATTTAATTGACTTAAAAAAATATTTTTGTTTCTATTCATATGCCTAAAAACATACGATCACCATCATAAATACCATAATGATAATATATACTATTGTTGGATAACCATAATGAAATATACAATAAAAAAAATAATTACGGCTCTATGCAAACCAAAAAATGTAGTCAAGACATCTCCTACACTACAAATTTTAAGTAAGTATTTTAAGACTCGCAATGAGTCATTATTACAATAATATTCTACAACATAAAAAACTTATAACTAGGTATTCTAAAAACGAATGGATAAATTAATTAGAGAGATTGTTTACTTTCATTCAAACAATGTAGAGCGCCATTCAATATTCTATCTTTTCATATTTGGCATCTAGATTTATGTAAATTATGGGGGCCATTATTTTAATATATTTGGTTATATATAGAAAACTGATAATATATATATATATATATATATCAGGAACGGAACAAAAATGAACGGCGTTCAGCGGAACGCAAAATGAACGGCGTTTGAACGCAAAAACTGAACGGAAAGCTATTTTTTTAACACTGAACACAAAAAAAGCTGAACGCTCACAAGCCTGATATATATATATATTAGGGACATTTTTCTAAATTGTATGAATAACAGACAAAATTCTTCGTAAACCATTAAAATATATACAGAACAAATCTTCCTTCTACATAATATCACTACTCCTTCCTTTTATTTCGACATAGGCCAGATACATAGAGATATAAAGATATAGAAGCTTATTCCCACCAATTAGCAGAGAAACATCGTTCAGCTGTTTTCTGGACACAATGACGTATTCTCTGAAGAATCCATAGAGATATAGAGAGCTTATTCCCTCCAATAGCAGAATCACATCATTCAGCTGTATTCTGAACACAATGACGTATTTCTCTGAAGAATCCAATGAGCTCTCTGTGTCTTTATATCTCAATGGCCTGATATGACTTCCTCATTGATGTAATATTTCTTAAAATTTATTATCAAAGATGTCTTGAAGACTGCGCAATTGCTAGATATTAAATAAATAGCTTTATTCGCGAATTTTTTATCTTATCGTTAAGCTTTTTGCCTTATCACCAAACTGTTAAAATTACAATATAGTCTACCAACAAAGCAGTAGATTTAATTTAAATTCTAAGTCAGTTTTTGAAGAGAAGCTTTACCCTCGTAATCCTTAATTTCAGTCTAAAGATAAGATATCAATCAATAGGTTTTTATATTATCAAAAACAACATAGTTTGTGAATCCCTTAATTGTATTGTTATGCTTACACTTTATGACTGATAATACTATGGTCAAAGGATTTTGCCCCTGGCTGAAATTTCTAAATTGAGTCCCATTTTTTACGTAGATTCCAAAATGCCACTCAAATATCGTCTGAAAAAGGTTTGGACTTTATGGCCTTTTTTTGAAAATCGGATTTTCATCATTTCTAATAGTTCAGGCCCAGTTATCTTCGTGCAAAGTAAGAATAACCCAAATGTCAGTAGTATTTATTTTCTACTATATCTCTGCATTTCAAATCAGTTTTTATAATTTCGATATCTGGCATGAAAGTAAAGAAAAGAATCATTTAGTAGACGAAGCAAACAAGACCTTAATTTTGTTACTAGTGTCTTTCGTCCTACTAAATTGATCTTTTCTTTACTTTCATGCCATATTCGAAATTATAAAAACTGTTCTGAATGTATGGACATTTACCAAAAATATATTACATATTGATTATAGTCAATAGAACGCGAAACAAAAAAATATAGCCGCTTGAATAGAAAGTAAAGAAAAGATCAATTTAGTAGGACGAAGCAAACAAGACCTTATTTTGTTTACGTAGTGTATTCGTCCTACTAATTGATCTTTTCTTTACTTTCATGCCAGATATCGAAATTATAAAACTGTTCTAAATGTATGGACATTTACCAAAAATATATTACATATTGATTATAGTCATAGACGCGAAACAAAAAAATATAGCCGCTTGAATAGAACACTAAAATATGGTCACTTTTGAATATAAAGCCGATTATTTCGAATTGTACGAAAGATATATAAATTATAAAACTGATTTGAAATACAGAGATATAGTAGAAAATAAATATCACTGACATTTGTGTTATTCTTACTTTGCACGAAGATAACTGGGCCTGAACCATTAGAAATGATGAAAATCTTGATTTTCAAAAAAAGGCCATAAAGTCCAAACCTTTTTTCGGACGATATTTTGAGTGGCATTTTTGGAATCTACGTAAAAAATGGGACTCATTTTAGAAATTTCAGCCCAGGGGCAAACAAAGACCTTAATTTTGTTACATAGTGTAATACATGGTCAAAGGTCAAAGTAAGGTGTTCATAAATAATACGTTAACATGCAGGCAATTCTATTGATTAAAAATCACTATCAATTTGGAAGTACTATACGAAACCTATTTTCCAAATATAGTCCGTAATGCCGAATCGACAGAGTTTTCAATCTAATAAGTATTTTTAATTACATAAATTCTGAGCTTATTTTTTTGTAATTTGAAACCCAATCCAAAAGGATCTCAGTTTAGAGAACTAATAAAATAGGTCCAGTATTCATATTTGCTTAAAATACATTAAAATTAAGGTGAATTGTATTTAT
>CP045897.1:9840273-9861860 GCA_013387185.1 Caligus rogercresseyi | reverse complement strand
AATTAAAGTGTTTACCTCAATGAAAATCTTCACTGTGCACTTCATTTTATGAGGTGTTGGGGTCAAACCTACGTCAAATCCAATTTTTATGTGTCCTGGACAGGGTCATAAATCCAAATAGTATCCATATCCGGAGGTATTTTCAATATCCTCAAAGTATTCAAGTCCAATAAATCTTTTCACTCGGCATTTCTTTCTATTCATTCGATCCCTCCAGTTACCTTTGCCAAGACGCAAGAAAGATGTTGAAGATGTAATAAACTACCTTTTTAAAGATATTTTCAGGGGACTGAGATAATATCAGAGAACAGATCCATTTCAGACACAAGGATCGCAATACAAAATAGGTTTATGCGTGCATCCACATTTTAGCACATAGGTGGGATGAGTTTACTTCTTCTATGGATCCATTACATATCTTCCTCCACTGGAATCAATTGTTGAGGATCTTCCAACCCACTTTCAGCTCCATTAAGAGTCACTGATGAGATTGTAAATTGACTATTATTTTGCTCGAAATTACAAGCTTGATGTAGACGTCAATAACAAAATATTGTATTATCGTGCAGACCTACTGGTTTTTTATGCGGTGGCGAAATCTCCTTACATCATAAAGTGATTACGAATAATAAAATGAAATTGGGTGTCTATTAGGAAGTAAGGAATAATAAACGTAAGAAAATAACCATTGACGTACATTGTTCATTTATCAACACACGATTACGTAACTGCGTGTTCTAATTATTTTCTCTTCCGTCTTCTTTTAATATTAACATTACAAAAAAACTAAACAAAATTGCTTATAAATATAAGAATTTAAAGCTCAAGTATATTATTTCTCTAACTCTTTACAGACCTAAGCTCATTATGCATCATTGCATCATCGAAGTATCTGGCCGCATATCATTATAAAATTTAGTAATGTGGCCGCAAAAACTTGCAAGTTGGACCTCAAAAAATATAAATAAGACACTTCTTGTGGGTGTGAAGATCTTAAATGGCTCGATTAAACAGCAGAGGAATCAAAAATACTTGCTTTATTATATAGTTCCTTAAATATATTAAGAAAATTGGTTTGGGTTGCGATCAAGGCATAAATGAGAAAAGAAAGGAAATGACGTCCAGTGAGGTAATCTTAATTGATGCATCAAAAATATGACGTCAATGGTGTATTCTAAGTTCTTCTCTCATTATTCATTATCAAGGAATACTAGAAACTAACTGGAAAGGAAAGGGAAAATTGTAGCTTCCAAGTTAAGGCCAGGATACGTTGATTAACATAGCAATAAATTAAAGTTTTATATGTATTTTTTAGCTAAATGACTCATTTTCACTTCAATAATTCATAATTCAACGATCAAACAAGTAGCTATTATATTTTTTAAATGAATAACGAGTGTGATAATATATTTTAATACTTTTTATTATCAACAATAGTTTCACAATAGTAATATAATATTATACACAAACGATACATAATTTAACAGTTACAAACAAGTAATTCAAGATTATATGTTTTCATTGTGAAATAGACTGTAATTAAGAAATGTTTCTTTTCAATAACGATGTGAACGATATAAATTTTCAATTATTTATTTATAAATAATAGTTTTTACAATAGTATATATAATATTTTTACAAAAGATAAATAGTTTATAAGTTACCAATAAGTGATTCAAGATTTATTTTTTATTGTGAACTGGACTGTAATTTATATATTTTCTTTGCAAATTTAAATTGTATTTGTCGATCTTTTTTCTCTGAAATGACACTGCTTCATTAAACTTCCCCACTAGATTCTTTGCCATCACATTGAATAATATTTCAGCCACCTTTCTCATAAGAATTGACCAGTTGTGACTTCATCACACTTGGCCGTAACTAAGGCTTCGATAGCCATCTCAGATGAATCTTTATTTATCAATGAATGTAGATATAAATGATGCTTTTGAATTTTGGGCATTAATAAGGCTGTTTTTTCATCCTCACGGCTTGAACAATAATCAAAAAGCGAATAGGCATTTAAACTTGTTAGAAAAAGAATACCAGAAGAAGTAGATAGTCCTCCTCGATTTATAATTTCCATGAATCGATTAACTGCTATATTTTCGTCATCATAATTTGCCTCAAATCGAATAGTTATTATATTATAGTTGTTTGAAGTTAAAAGTTCCTTGCTATAGTTACATTTATAAGTTTATAATTCTGGCTTTAAGATATCGAATTGTTGAATAAGGCAATCCAGTTTCGATTGTTACCGCACTGGATATAGATCTTAAATATCTAGGAGATGGAATTGTCAAAAGGCTTGATGAAAGTAATTTCTTGTATAGAGCTGGACTAACATTTCCCACATCAAAGCGATGGCAAGGAATCTAGGGGAGTATTTCCTGCCTTTAGGTTGTTTAAAGAGGAGTGACATTTGTTCAATTATAAATGACAATTTTGTGCTTTCAAATAGCTGTAAGTCAGTGAAAGAAATTTTCGAGTTGAATACAAATATTTTCATAACTGTCCTTTTTTGGGATTGAATTCATGGATCCTAAATAAGCAGCGACGTTGATAGCTTCTGTAACAGAGAGGATTCTTCCATCAACTTGAAGACAGTGATTACTAGCTGTTTTGAAGTAAAACCTGCTTATAATAGATTTTGAACGATAAATCTTCCTGAACTTCAGGACTGGAAGTAATGAAGAATCCCTCTTCATCTGAATGTTCCATTTTGACAAGAGCAACCAAAGGACTTTTAATTAATAAAAATCCTGAAGGCAACGTCATGAGAGATAATTTTCAGACAATTGGCCAGAGAAAACAGCTTTTCATTGAACATAGCATTACTCGAAGCTTTTTGGTGATCATTTTGAGCCTGCATTCTTTTGCTAATTGTTGATAGTTGTGTAGTTCTTTGAGATGTATTTGAGATGGAATTTGAGAGATAAGAAGGAAGATTGGGCCATTTTGATGGTATTTTCATAATCTCTCTGTCATCTAAAAAAATAAAAATATTTTAAGCATTCTCAAATTAATTTAAACTCTCATTCAAATCATGATCAATTGAAGAATAAAAATTATAATGACACCATTAAGTTTATACGTAAATATAATACATATGATGTTTAACCTTACCTATTTGCGAGTGATTTGCCAGCATTGCATCTTTAATCGACAGATAAAGTGATAAAATCAGATGGTACAAATATTCACTGCACAATCTTGAATGACTTGTCGGTTTCTAGTTAGTCGTATCTCTTGGTATAATCCTAATCCATTTATTTAGCATTTCAGTATTTTGGGGAAGCAATGAAAGGATACATCTGGGTCCTTTGGCATATTAATATATCCTTGTTTACAACCAGGAGCAGAGCACTTGTTTACCATTTTGAAACACAGAATATAAAGAACATAAAATAGCACAACACAACCACGTTTTTTGAAATAAATATACGACTGATATTGATGGCCTTTAGGTGTGCATAAAGGGCGTGCCCGTTTATGACGTCATCCTTCCAGTTAGCTTCTAGTATTCCTTGTTCATTATTCACCAAACAAACTTTCCTTATGTTCAGTCAATTTTGTGGTTGTTTCAGTGCTTTGAGTAGGAGAGTCTGGACACCCTGCGCGCCACGTAGTGATAAACTGATGAACTAATAATATGAACCCAAAAGCCTTAGAATACATATCTATAAAACAATAAATAAAATCATTATTTTGAAATTAATGTATATTTTCAAACTTAAACTTTGATACAACACATATAAATAACAATATCAATTAATGAGAGCCCTCATTTTTATACTTTTACTGGCATTAATAGCTGAAATACACTTTTTTTCACTTTCTAAGAGCATGTTCTTATCTTTACAATAGTTACAATTTACAATTACAAAATCTTCTCACTATGTTTGTAACTATTTCCGGATGACATGATGGAATATGATTTTCGGATAGTCTTACCATTATAGCGGAAGAAATTACATCTATTGGTTTATTCAATTTACAAATATTATTCTCAAATCTTTCGAAAACAAGGTTTGCAACTTCAAACAAAGAAATTGAAGCCTCTGAACAATATATTAATGAATTTTCAGAAAATGATTTCTCTTTAGATAATAAATTAAGAGGTGAATATGTATCAAAGTCAATTGTAAAAAAGCTTGAACATTCTTTACAGGGTTTACGACGATTGAATTCCTTATGTATACAATACCCTCCTAAATGAATAAGAGAGTTTTTTCAAGGAAACTTATCTTACTTATTTCTAAAAAATATCCTCATAGACAATTTCTTCTGATTCTTCCGGACGCTGGGATGATGTATCTCCAAGATCGGTTAGAAACATAGAATCATCCGTGTGATAGCTATGTGAATCTTTTCCTGAAATATATTGTGACATAGCAACCAATTTCAAACACCTTTTAAACTCCTTTGCGTTAGGAGTAGGATTTTTTGCACGAATAGATGCTACACAATCTTGAGTGAAGCGGCTGCACAACAGGAAACTGAACATGTGGTCATTGAGGAATTTATTTTGTAATATTATCAATGATGTTGTGCTAAGCACAATTCCGCGCTGAATGGGCTTCCATCCCCGACTTTGATTAATGCTCAAATTCTCAAACAAATTCTTAAAATTATGTAGAAAATTCAATGTTTCGTTCAATTTGGCGGCTACACATTTGCTTAAAGCAACCGAACGTTTTCTCGAAGTTGTGATATCGAACCAGCGTCCAATTTGATCGCAAAACCATGCCGTTGTCAAATAATGCTGGCTGTATTTTCCTGTCGATACAAGTATCCGAATAGCTGCAGCTGTTTGTCGACTTAGAAGATGTGAAGCAAGATTGACTTTCATTTTTTGAAATTGGCCAGGATAATCGACTTCGGAGACAATTGCGGCTGAAGTTTATAGGACAAGATATCTTGATACGAAATCAGAGCCTTGAAGGGTTCAAGATTCACAAAGTCACAGGGAAGATTATGTTCTTCAACAAATTTCGATGGAATCTTGATGATTTGTCCTCTAATGATATGATTACGTAAGCTTTTTATTAAGTGTGGGATATCAGCCATCACACATATGGATTCGCTTGAAGAGAGGGGACTAGGAAAAGTGTTAATAATTTGTCCTTTTGTTAACACTATTCCAAGCTCCTTCTAAATAGCTTGATTACATGGACCCATATCGCTGGTAATAGAAGCCACTTTGAGACCAACTTCGTGTGAGGAGCAAATTATTTGATTTAAGATAGAAACAATCTTCTTGGGGTCGAAAGAATTTCCCGTTAGGTGAAAGGCTATCACCTGTTTCCATCTCGTCTGTATGCCCACGAGCATGAAACATAATGCATGAGTTGCTGGGACATTGGTGCTGTCAATGGTTGAATAGCCTACAACAGATTGACCATCGAATTCAAGTCCGGGTTTAATTGCCATTTCGTCGAAAACTAATGAGCAGTGACGCTCATTGTCTGGAAATGACTGAACTTTCACCTGAAAAATGAACTCACATATAAATCGAATTTTAAAATATAAAATGAGTATGTACCTTCATCAATTCCATAACATCTTCTAAAATGCCAGGGTTGAATTCTAGAGATTCCAATCGTCGCCTCAATGTTCTCAGGCTGGGTAGAGGAAATCCTTTTTGAAGTAACATCTCATACCCCGTAGTACCACAGGCAATTCGAAGTTGAATAGCTTTTTTTATTGTTGATGGCGACCATTTGCAGCACCTACTCTTATTAGTCAAAGAGACAATTTGATCATCGTTAAAAATGGATTCAACGGCCGAAGTAACTTCTGAAATATTTAAAGTTAAAACAGAGTAAAATAACTAAGAATTAAAAAAAGCCTACCCGAAGCATTAATGAATTCCTTTTTAGGTGCAGTTTGAGTTCCAAATTCTCGTACATCTGGTTGAGAGTCTTCCGTTTGGGTACCAATGGTTTTTTTAAGTGTCGTATCTGAAAAAAATTATATCTATAAGGTTTAACAGAAAGAAGCATGCTTATAATCACCTACCTATGAATGAGGCATAAGAATGGTCCATATGTACCACATTACATAAATATGTGACGTCTTCACAAGGTTGGTTGGGAACATTATCGTCATCACTAATGGGTCTATTGACGGTTATAGATGAACCAAGTATTAAAGGTTCACTGGACTTGATTGAAGTCATCGTAGTTCTCGGTTTTGCCACTTTTGAAAAGATGAACTTACATGGAATAGCACCTTGTTTGAGACACTTCCTGTTTCGATTCCTTTCAAAAGTTATATCACTTTTTAAAAAGTGCTCCGAACACAATACATGCGAGTCTTTAGCCTGATAATTTTTCCTCCTCAAGCTGCGTTCCCAATTTTTTCGTAGCTGGAAGTCTTTTGGAAATCGAAAAAACGATATATCCTTATCAGTTGTGTGTCGATTTTTGCATCCAATTGCTGAACAAGAAGGCATTTTTGCAGAAATATTCACTTTATCAATAAAAATACTAGAGTCTCTTTACAAATACTGAGTTCACACTTTCATAACAAATAAACAGCTGAGAATGTCCAGACTCTCCTACTCTAAGGCACGTTGTATTCATCTGAATTTTAGTTATGTGTTGTAGAAATGTGATGTAAATAGTAATCTAATCTAAAGGGTAAAGATAATTATGGGTAGAAAATATTTGGTAAATACTAGTCAATTTGTTCTTCGATTCCTGATGTAAGCATTTTGTCTGACAGTTCCAACCAAGTAACCATAGTTGAAAAAAAAACAAATGCCGATACACGCATTATATTGCAAAATTGCAAAATATTATGATCGTTGTATCGCAGTAAATAAACAAAAATTATAATCTGATTATTTTCTTTAAACTCACATCCAATGTTTTATTTAGTATTACCTTTAAAAAAGACTTTAAAATCCATTAGCCTGCATATAAATGGAGTTTATTATGGTCAAAATGACGTTGGATGATAGTTTTTGGTTACACAGTTTATAGAGTTTAAATTTACTATAAATGGATTTTACATATGTATTATTTCTCCTTAGTTTGATCGCAATTACATTTTTATCTGATGGGTGACGGCTTAAATAATTGTATTACATGAATTTCATTTTTTTTTTTTGCTGATCGCTAACAACCTGATTATGCTTATATGGTATTTCTCTAAACTCGTCCACAAAATATATTTTTATTAATTATGTTTGTTTGAACGTCTTATCGTCAGGGGTGGGGATCCATTTATCGTCATATACAAAAAACATTCATTTTCAGCTATGGAATGATAATAAATCTAATTTAATTAGTAAATGTCACTGATTAAAACTAAATACAAGAGGATTTTTGAGGATTTTTGTTCTTGAATGGTCTGATCAATATCCCTAAGAAGTTCATTAGTCGCCAGCTGTTTTTATTATAGCTTCAATTCCGTTCTCTTTTCCAGATAACAAGTCCATTTAAAAAAATGTTTTCTCTTTTTATCATCATAGTAAAAAAAAAGTATCGGAGAAATTGAAGGGAAGGTTGCGAGAATTTAATATCTTCTGATAGAAATATTAAGAATTCAGAAAGAAATACAATATTTTTTGGACATGCAAGCATCAGCGTTCCTTTTGTGTTGAAGCAGCCAGCTATGCCAATCATAGCCATGCTCCTATTAAAATATGCTTACCACACAAACAGACAATAGAGACACACATTTTTCTAAGTTTCTTTCTCACGATCTAAAAACAGTCATTCAGAGAGGAGTACAATTTTTGGGGACATGCAGGCACCAACATTATTTTGTGTGTATAAAGCAGCCAGCTATGCCAATCACAGCCATGTTCTAGCTCCTATTCAAATTACTTACCACTAACAAAAAAAAGATAGACACATTTTTTTAAGTTCTTTTCTCATAACCTAAAAGCAGCCTTCTGCACTCAAAGGATACTCAATCCAATGGCGCCGTCCCAGCATTGCTAAATGAGCATTAATTCAATTTAACCCCCCCCCCCCCCGTGCCCTTCAACGACTAGTCATCGTGTGAAACTTTATGTTCATCATTTCTCATGAAGAAAAGGAATGCAGATGCAACCCTCTCTTCGACAACGACAACAAATAGTCATAGGAAACAAGGGAATTGTCTCATAATTATAATGCATTCACTCATAAAAAATGATGAGGTTGCGTGACATACTATTTTGCTAAACTAAATTTCAAATATAGAACTAAAAAATAGTGTAAAATTATTTTATTGAATAAATATTTACTCCATTTGTTAATAAGAATGGAATATTGTCATTTTTATGTTTAGAACCAACAAAAAGGTATGTATTCAAGTATTATATTTTATTTATGAGAAAATGCCGAATAAAAATATTATATTAAAGTTCTTCATCATTTTAAAATAAGTTTATTGACAATAGTAGCAAATACTTCTTTATAAAATGACCCAGACATGTGAAGGGAACGCCAGTGTTTAGAAACAACAAAAAGAAGTCTAGTATTATTTAATTTTATCCATTTTGTTCATTACAAAATGCCGAATAATAATATAATATGAAAGTTCTACCTCATCATAAAATAAGTTTATTAAGAATACTTCATAAATTGAATTTTAAAAGTATAAAGCTTACAAGCTTGGTGATAAAGATCTATTACTCCATTGAAGTTTTTGCAAGCTTATGAATAATTAATAACAGTTATTTCAAGCGGTACTCAACACTATGGACTCAGAGATTGGATTCGATAGACAAATATAACGCCGATATTGGTAGTTTTTAGCAAACTATATGAAATTGGTATCGGTGAGAGGTGCAATTTATTTTTAGACAGATTAAGATTCTTACACAAACCCCAATCGATTAAGATAAATTAGAAGCTGTATTCGGTAGTTTAAAAAAAGAACACAAAAATATGTTGAAAAATCGTCCTTCGATACTATCAATAAATGTTCTTCAGTAATCACAGTTCTAGTAAGTACTAAGATCACATGATAAGCTAAACATAATGCTTGTTAGATATATTTTAATCGTTAAATATAAATTAATATGCATGTTCTTATCAACTATTTTTTCAGTCTTTCTTTAAATTCTCTTCTACAATAAAAGTGTAATTACCACTTAGTAATTACGTAGAAAAACATAAGACCTGACTCAATAAATTGCTAAAACCATGCTTACACTTATAAAAATTTGTCAATATGGTTTACGATATTATTCATGAGGTTACGCAATCCAGTCTTAAATAATAATGAGTAAATTTAATTAAAATCATTACACATTTTAAATAAAACATAGATCGACTTCATAAACCAGCACTAGATTTTATTTAATTAATAAAATTTCGTTCCTTTACTCAGAGCCCTATAAGGAGAGTTACGTCGTGAGACCTGTCTGTAGGTTGGCTCATAATTTATAATTTATCGAGGGGGTTGTAAGTAAACAGTCTTTTGAAATATTTCTTTCTTTTGTGTGTGACGTCATGAGATGATTTACACCTCTCTGATGTCATGGGCTACCCACACCGACTCCCTTAATGCATAAACCTATCCTCTATATATATTAATATTATTATATTCTTATTATCTAGTCACTTAATAAAGACACTTAATACTGAACACATGTTCCTTTTGTCTACGTCTTCTGCTCCCTGTCCTACTGTGATTGGCGACGAGTCTGGGATACCATGAACTATATCCTTCTGTATCATAGGTATCTCCATAAATTTACAACACTTTCGAAGTATAAAAACAATATAAACTCTAAAGATCTATTTAAAAAATCATTTCATTAAGAAACTATTCTTCTTCTGGTGGATTAATATTTAATTGGATAAATTTAATAAGGAGTTTACGAAAATTGAAGGAATATTTAAATTATATGTAAAAGAATTAGTAAAAATGAAACAAATAGGATCTTCAATAATAGAAATGGCAGTTCAACTAATTAGATCATCATTAGAATATACGAGTATACCACAATGTCATTAACTATAACAATATATATCAAGGTATATAAAAATTCGTTTACACATACATTTACGAGAACAGACGACTATAGTAAAAAATAGGTCTAATAAAACCTCCAATTTATTTGGAAGTAGAAGTATGTACATGGGAAAATTATGTAAATAATTATCAAATTCATGTATTTTATAATAATTAATATATCCCAGATTAGTGAAATGACTAATTATAAATTACAAAATAAAAATTAATATTTTTTTAATTGAAATATATTTACAACACGTAGTAATAATAAAAAAAAATATATTTTTTATTACTACGTGTTGTAAAATATATTTCAATGATTAAAAAATATTTTTTTAAATTATTTTGTCATTCATAATTAATCATTTCACTAATCTGGATATATAAATCGGGTTCAATGATAAATCCAGTTCATCAATACTTTGGATATTTTTTGGACAATCGTTTCTTATGGATTTTTTTTTTACAACATGATTTATATATATTTTTTATATTATTTAGTAAATCACGTATAAAATATGGAGTTAAATGCATAAGGGAGACTATTTAATTACTGAAACAATACCCCCAATGAATGAAAGGTTTTATAGACACAGTTTTTGTCATAGATTCCGATTTATTTATCCTAAGAATAACATAGCAACAATAATAGTTTTTTTCATTCCAAGCGTTGTTTTGAGCCATTCCATGCTATTCACCAGGTGGCGCTCCAATCTATTGTCGTAACTCTCCTTATAGGCAAGGTCAAAGTAAACTAGCCTTTAGAAAAATTATATACAAAAATCAAAAATGACGTCCTCACCCTATTTCTTTACAACTATTCGGTTGTTTATGAGTGTCCACTCAAATTTCATACCTGGCCATAAAATTTAATCTTTTTACTTCCCTTTGCAATTAATAAATTAATTAATTAACTCTTTAGCACTCGTTTTTCATAGTGAACTAGCCTTTTCAAAATTTATATGGAAAAAATCAGAAATGACGTCATCACATAATTACTTTGCTATTATTCTGTTGCGTGACAAGAATTTAAAAAAGGAGGGTTTAATAATTTAATTGAGATAATGTATGGTTTATTAAGTCTACGCTAGCAGGAAGAAGAATCAGTTGACTTATAAATATGCTTCGCTTATAGAGAAAAGGAGGAATTTTTGTTAGACGAAATAAGACGATTACGTCCAATCCGTCTAACAAATATCCGTTATTATCCTCGAAAGCGTTTCCATCGACCATTTCTCAACAGTTGATCAAAAATAAGGTAAGAAATATCTTTTTTTTTAATTTTGTGTAACATATCAATATATATATATATATATATATATATATATATATATATATATATATATATATATGGGTGTATAATTACCTTAGGACAAGAGCAGTTGTAACATCCTCCTTTTCATAAGATTTGCAGTGCATAGAGGATGGGTTGATGAGTTTCTTCACTTTACAAGCACTGTGTCTTTTACTTAACGAATCTTTGATCATCGTGTTACTGGACCGTTTAGACTTCAACTTACGGATTTCCTTTTAGCTGCCCTGGATAATCAATGGTTTTATTTTTATTATCTAATATATAAAACGTTAATATGTGAATATACCTTAAATCTTGCCGAATTTCCTTAAAAGAATGCAATAAATTTTTTATGATCCGATTGGAGTCGATTAAACTTCTGTTTCCAAAAGAGGTAACTTTGAAGAGACAAAGTTAATTCTTCAGAGCCGGAAACAGGGTCAGGCTCTTGGGGCTCAGAAGAAGAGCAGTTTTCTGGCTGCTGACTTCCTTCTTCCAAAATTTCTCGAAGAAGAACTTTACTCTTTTGATTTTGAATCCTCTCCCTTCTAGCTTTTTTTGAGGGAGTGTCTTCATCAGTCCCAAAGCAAGAAATATTTATGGAAGGATAAGATCCGTTTTTTAGCCTCTTGACTGTTGGGCGGCCAAGTAGTTCATTTTTTAGATCTCGCTCATATGCCTCAGGTGGAAAATGACACTGACACACTCTAGATGTATCCGGATTGAAAGTATCGTCTCTCTTGCATCTTCTGACCCATTCTTTTCGTTCAATAACATTAGAGGGAAGCGATGGTACGAGACTCCATCAGGACTGGTGCATGTTGCAACAGCACAGCACTTCCTAATTTTCTTAGGCCCCTAATCATACAAAAATAACATATTATTAAGAATACAAAATTAAATCACAAATAAACCTTACCATATTGATGGATAATAAATTTTAAATCTGGAGTCGTGGGAGTGCCTTAAGAATTGCTGAAGTTAAATGACTGTGAATGAATCGTAATTCAAAATATGAATGAATAGATGAAGCTCTGCTTATTATTATTATGCTATTGTTATTTTTATTCATCACGAAACCTACCTTACCTTACCGTGTCTTATTGTTTTAGGTACCCTTATGGGTCCACTATATACGAATATACTCCTTATATATGAACGAAATAGTACTCAAAATGGGCTCAGTTCATAAAATAGAACTAAACAAATGTGTTCATTAATGCTCAATAAAGCTATTTTGACTGATAAGCTGGGCCCAAAAGTCAGTAGTTTCCTTTAAAAATGCATTTTATACAAAAGTGTCGTTAAGGAAAAATTCCTACTATCAATAATTCCAACAAAAAAATGCTTTAGCAGATTTCTTTGTGCATAAGTTTTATATATAAAATATTCCTAAAACCAATATATATATTTATAGATTGATAGAGAGATCGATAGATATATAAATGGATAGATATAATGGTTCTCAGTGACGTCATTGAATAGTTATACTGCTAGGATTACATGTTTGTTTTTGTATTGCCCAGACCTTATTATACAGACCTTGCTTATAGGGCTCTGCCTTTACTTTACTCACAAAAAGAGATACATTACTTTACAAGTGTAGGTATCAAATAATGGCATAAAAATATCTATAATAAATTAACACACTTCATAAATTATACATACACAAGATGAGGTGACATTTCTCCATTTTGTAGTCTATATTATTTTTTTTCTTTCTTTCAATCTGGCTACGTTGGAAAGGATGAAGAAAATAATTGGCTAGTTCGGCTCTTCCAAGTGTACTTATATTCTGAATGCAGCTTTGGCCTGCCCTCTTATACGCCAAAACAATGGAAAGAAAGAGAAATATCTTTCAAAATAGAGATGGACTAAATTAATATTCGGATGGAATATTCTCGTTCGTTAAAAGAAAAATTCACGACTGATTCATTTTGTTGAATAGAAGAGAACACAATGAACGAATGAATATTTGGCAATTAATTATTAATCCAAAAATAACATTTTTCTTTATTCATGGTGGAAAACACTGTAATATTTTCATTCATTTGAGTCTTTTATAAAAATAGGATTCGGATAAGACTATGAACTACAAAAAATTGATTCGTTTATATATAATCGATAACCGAATCAATTTTATATATTTCATCCTTTCAAACTAATTTTTCTTGAACGGCGCATCACTATTTTTTTAGTGTGTCAGCTTATCAAATGTCAGTCGTAGAGATATAAACGTTCATAATATTTATATTGTATATCCGTGATGATCTTGGAGATTCTGTTATTTACTGAAATAACGAAAATCAACGACTGATAAAGAGACAAATGGATTATTCTGTCTCAACTAAAGTAAGTATTCCTTGGTTTCTTTGTTGTAGGTATTTTTTATTTAGAAAGATATATATATTTTAAATTTCTAGAAAAGATTAAATTAACTTTTGATCATAAGTTATTTATTCTTATTTCAGAGAGATCATCGTAGAGGCTTTATGTGGCGTTAATTACTCCCTTTTAAGGAAGTGAAATAATATCTATTCATTGCATTGATGTCTGGAATGTTGAGGTCCCTTCACCGAGGCATTCAACACGACTTCTTGACAATGTTGTCTAATTGTTTCTATATACTCATCAACACGACAAGGGAGCTCATAGCAAGCGGCACTACTTATACAACCCCTGTTTTTAAGGACTGGTACCCCTTGGACAGTGGTGGTACTCTTGGATGCACAAATTCGGCGTGTTTCTGGCCCTCATCGAAGACTTGCCATCAAGAGGGAAGTCCAACAGCGGTATAGGACACTAAAGCAATCGGAGGAAACTATCGAGAAGCCGTTGCGAAGCCTTACTCCTAAAGAGGAGTCTATCTTCTTTGAGCATTTCTACTTATTCAAGTTGGAGCAGGCTCAATATGATCCTATCGACGACTTTTGAGGGGACATGCGAGATTTGAGCTCTTCGAGTGAGGAAGATGCGCCAAGCTACTCGAGGAACGCTATCCTTGACGCGGCTTCTTCACGATTCCCCTGACGATCGTTGACCCAGAACATCTAGGCTCAAACGAAGGATAGAGTCGATCTTTACTCACTCAAATCAGATTACAAGGAACGATTCAGCTTTTTATAGGAATATAGAGTCGGCTTAAGAAGGCGATTCCCAAAGCAGGTGACATGTATTCCGCGTGTAGACGTAATCACGAAGGAGAAAAATGCCCAGCGCTGTAGGCATGCAGAAGTCAACTTACATCTTCCAGGACTGTCATATCCTATTACTATTTAAGAGGGGATGAAATCTAGCTACATTCTTTGCTACCAAGGAACAAGTCGAAAGAGATTGAGGGAGTTAAGCTGAACAGGGTGGATATTTCCGATTGGATGTCGTCGATCGTGACGGTGATGAAGCCCCAAGGAAAGATGTGCTTCACTCGCACCTCATCCCCTGTATTGTCAACAAACAGTTGCATCTTCTTCCTGACCCGGGTGAAATATTCTCCTCATAAGAGACCAATATTGTTGAAGCTCTACGCCCTAGACGAGGAGTTCAATAATATCCCCATGATCAACATTCCACTCTGATATAACATCCACATCCACAGGAGGTACTCTTGGAAGATATCTTTAGAATCAATGTACACATCAACGTTGTCTTAAAGACTGAGGAGGAGTATCTCAGGATACTGGAGGAAATATACCGTTGGGTATCTGAAGTGGCGGCTTGCCTAAAGAATAAGTGCAAAGTTATGCGGAAAAAAGCTTCCTACCCAAGATTTCGTATCCAATGTAATAAGACTCCTTGATCTGGAGCCTATTCTCCCTAACTAATATCGAAGCTGAATCACCTTCTTTGGCGATGTAGGTCAAATGTTACTTGAGATGGTGCAATATTATGGTCGTTTTAACCTTAACATCTCCACGACTTGAACAAGAAGGTCTTTTATTTAAGTGAAGAGTGACAGGTGAGTTATTTTCATAAATGAAAAAGCAATTACTCTCACTATCCTCTTTAGATGCCTAGTGGGAGGAGGGGGGGGGGGTATGCTTAGTAATATTAATTATAAATATTCATTATTATTAATTACTATTAATTATATTTTTAATTAAAAATTACATCAATTCTTTTTATTTTTTCAGGAGATTTGCTCGAACAGAAGAACGATCATCACTATGAAGGGGAAACGTTCCTTAATCTTTTTGAAAGGAAACTTCTTATGAATACGAGACGGGTTCTTGACTAATGACTGCGTAATCGTTTTTGATAGACTTCATTCAGTCTTTACTTGCCACCAGCTGAATCCTTAAGCCGTCGGAAGAAACTGGCAAGGAGTTTGAAGAACTCTACAAGGCTATGAACGAGGCCTTCTCCACTTAGGTGACCGTCCAATTCCACTGATAGAAGTTGGAGCAGGCTCAAGATGACTGGACAACTTCTGAGGAGACATGGGAGATTTGGGTACAAGTGTGACGGATGCGACACGTTACTTGAGAATGTAGTGATCCTTGACGTTGCTATCAATTACACAGCTTCTTCACGACTCCCCTAGACTATCACTGAGGAATACGACACAGTGTCTTAACAATACTATTTACCACTGCGACAAGAAAACTGATGTAGGTGAGGGCTTAAAGTCTGTAGCAAGAATTATTATATATGCAATCTAAATTTCTAATGTTGGCACTCCTATGGAGTTAGTGAGAGTCTCTTAAATCTGACTACTCAAATCTATTTATAGGGTAGTGAACTCCGTCATCATTACTATTAATGAAAATGATTTGTTTATCTCTACCTTTCGAGGATTTCTGGCCTTTTAATGTATGAAAAACTTCAGTTATTCATTTAATAGTAGAATCATAAGAAAATCGGAGTAATAATTTGGTATTTTTTAAATTATTATACAATGAATTTCATAAAGTTAATTGTTATAAAAATATGAAGATAAGAGTGAAAGTTACTTTCACTTTTTTACTTTCAATTAAGTATATAAATGCTCTTTCATTATTACTTATTGAATATAAACGCCTTCTTATATGATTTTGGTCTTCTATAAAAAATATGCTTGATATTTTAACTTAATTAATTAAATATATATCAATTATATCAATAGAACGTTTAAATGAATACCAAGTCTACCAACATATGCATTAGAAACATGTTTTCTCCAAGTATGACATATTTTTCAGCATTCAGTTAAACATATGTGTAATAAAAAACATTATTAGGCTTTGTTTATGTAAATGCAATAAACTGTGATCTAAAATGCCAAATAAATACTTCAAGCAAAATTACAAAGCGCTCTGTAACAAAATCATACAAAATATGACATACTTCACGAAAGGTTTCAAATGTAACTAGAGGCATATATACACTCAGAGAGTGCAAACCTCCACCGTCACGGGGTCCTTATGAGCCTTCCGAGGCGGATTTTTCACGACTGGGGCGGGCGTAGAGGGACGGGGGAGGGTTCCCCTCGACGTAAATTCCGAGAGAAAGACGCTCCTGGCACCCGATTTCACAGCACAGCCACATTTATTGGCAGAGTAGGCTAACTTGAAATATTTATTAGTATTTAGCTCATTTTGTATCTTAATTCTGCACTCAGAGATGCCAAAATTCAATCACTTGTTCCTTTTGGCATTTCCAACAACTCCACAAAGTTTCATCCGAAAAGTGGGACACAAATTTGAACAAAAACGTTGTTCAATGAACGAAGCTCTAAAAAAAGTATTTTAAAGTCAAGTTCAATTAGTATTCTTTATAACTATACAACCTCCATTTCTGTCGAGAATAATATACGATCTACATTTTGATAGGTTTCATTGAAAATTTGTTTAGTCTAAAGCCCCTCATTAATATAAAAATATAATTGTTAAAAAAACGTATGTTCAATTCATGAATCCCTAATCGGCACGGAAAAAATTGAACGGAATGCGTAGAAAAGCAAAAAAACTGCATGATGTATCAATTTATGACTTTCTTAAAAAATGGTGTATATTATGTAATTAATATAAATTTACATAAATGAATGAATGGTATATTATTATTACTTGTTCACTTTTATTATTATTTGTTTACAACTATAATTATTTTCAAAAATGTTGACGTATTCTATATTATAAAGGATACGTCAACATTTTTGAAATAAAGTTTATAAAAAAATAGAACAAATAACAAATTGATCAATAAATGAACATTGCAACCCTGAGGAATACGTTTACGTGACTATATTCTAAACTTTATTAAAATTATACAGAGAATTATGAAGGATATGATATATATTTTGCTTGAAGTCTTTTCCTATGAGACGTTGACACAGGAAAGCCTTCATTAATTGTCCTCGGAAGATTCGGTTTTAGACTGTTGATGAAAGTAACATTGACATTTACTAACATAGTTTCCTGTAATTTGGATTGGGTTGGATGGGAAGTCCGTATCTGAAAAGGGAAAAATATATGATGATTAATTATAAAACGTATATTATGATTGTGAAGTTCCGCACTTCTTCAACAAGATTTCGTAGAAAAATGAAAAAAAACTACTATCATGGTGCTTTAACACACAAAAATTAAGAATTACAACTCGACTTTGGTACTTATAAAACTTAATTTGAGTTTGAATTATTTTATTGCAAATGTGATATATCAATAGGTTGAAATTACTTCTTACATCGATAAAAGTGGACAAACATCTTTTTCGACCATCTCCGAGGATAAAATATATAATTTACATAAAAGTACAGAACACCCTGACAACTTTACAGATTAATAGCATCGCGGATAGGAAACAATAAATTTTGAAAGTAAAAAATTGAAAATTATCACTTTGAGTACCGTGCGCCATAGAAAGCTGGGCACAACTCGAGATGGATAGAGATGAATGTCCAGTTTCAAGCATTAGCTGAATGCTGAGACAGCGTCCACGTCGAAATTTACTCCGTCACTGCTTTCAACTGATTGGCAAACTTCGCTTTTATTTGCACGTATGTATATGTCTTAAAAAAACTTGGTACTTAATTTGCTAGGATGTCACGTTTCATATCTTCAACTAATGTACAGTTTGTGTACAAAAACATGAAAAATATAACTTGTAAATACTATCACGACTAAAGTATTGCATATGAAATTCAATCATTTACATTCTAATAAAAAGTTATCAGTTGTATGCAATATTATACAGCATAAATATAAAGATAATGATACTATTGTTCTTTTGCTTTAAGTAGATCTCATTATTTTTTAAATTTTAAAGTACCTTTTAAAATAAATAAAAACTGAAAAAGGGTTGAAAAGACCCGAATAGAAAACAAGGGTCAAATAGAGATCAATAGAGAGCACTAAATAATTATATGCATAGAGGAGAGGAAATTGAATGCGATGTTTTTCATGCCTAACAGATCAAATATCATACTTTTTTTGTACCATCCAATGATCCAAAACTTGAGTTATTTAATAATAAGAAATACAAATAAAAAACATTATAGGCCTCGATTAAATTTTAAGAATATTTTCAATGTCCATCATTTTCTGTGTTGATATATCAACTATTTAATCTCTTAAAAAACTATCCTATGAGCACTAATCATATTAATATATCAATGGATGAATACACTTTCAAAATATAAATTATTACTTACCATAAGCTATATTTTCCCCGGTTCTAGGGCAATCACCCCCAGACAATCACCCCTGGACTAGCCATCACCCCCCGGACATTTACCCCCCGTTAGTAATATTTATTATCTCATAAAGTCCACTTATGAAGCTAACTATGTTTTCTAGTTATTAACAAAGATGACGACACTGGTTAGTATGCAGTCCCAGTCCTTTAGAATTGGAATATGTATTAATTAAATGTGCATAAATTTGCAAATTTCGTGTCTTAGACCTTATATCTGGGCTACTTATGTACAACTATACAATCATACAGTTTGTAACCTATCAACTCAAGATATCTTATTTATCTCATATAGGTCCTAAGCTATTTTCTAAGATTTCAAATGATACAAAACGACTGACTTACATGTGTCTTTCTAATATAATCTGACTTTTCCGATCTTAAGCTTTTTTCCAGATACTCCACTCTTTCCGACTTTTCGATGTATTTTCTTTTGAGAATATCCACGTCATCAAAAGAATAATGATCGTTCTTTCTACTATTTTGCTACAATTCTTGTTTTTTATGTTCCTCCTTTTCCTCTTAGATTTTCTTTCAGCCATTCTATTTTCCCATTCATCAAATCTAAAAATTTATCATTGTTAGAGAAAGGATTTAAGTTTTTTCTAACATTTTTGCACCATAAACTGAAAGTTTCGCAACATATTTTGCCAAATCACCAAACCTAATTTAAATAAACTCTTGTTGTTAAATAAGATCGATTGAAATTTAATTTCATCTTAAATAAGATCGATAGAAATTTTATTTCATCTTAAATAAGATCGATTAAAAATATTTTTTCTGAATAAAATAAAGCAGGCTTTTGTTGTATTATTTATTGATAAATTACTTCTACACAAAATATATTTCTTCCATAAAAAAATACAACTTCCCTTGCATATAGACAATTTGACAAATCCTTCTTGTTACGTTAACCCTTGATATTATTTATATAATGATAATTATTAAATAAAAGTAATATGATGATGTTAAATCTTAATATGTACATTATTTATTAGTTGGTATAGTAGTATTCATTTAATTGATAATTTATGAAATAAAAAATATACTTTGAATGTGGAATGTTATTGTCCTGACGCAAGACTAAATAAGTATATGTAATCTTTAAGAAACTATTGCTGCGTCTAATAACTTAAATTTTATGATGGGAAGATCTGCCAGCAGCGGGACTGTCTCAGTATATAGTTTATTTCTATCGAAGAGGGCCATCTGTCGGCGGAGAGATAAGTCATTGTGATCATGTCGTCCAGGGAGAGTTAGGTTCCAACAAGAACGATATATCAACGTCGGTCCTCAACCAGCATAGTTGCTTCCTCCCACGTATGAATTATCATCATGAAGTGGTCCTCGGGCCTGCAGGAAGTATTAAAGTTGAAGAAGTGTTCCATGGTGTCTCAAACAGATATGATCAGGAATCGGTTCTTGGAAAAGAAACAAACTATTATTATTGGCCCAGAATTGACAGAGGCAAATACTTACTGTTGTGTCCTCCGGCACAACCGGGAAGCCACCTTGAGGAGACCAAGGATCAGGGGCGTTCTGTAGTCTAAGCAAGCGATGCGAGAGGCCCCTAGCAGAGAGGGGGCCTTATCACTGCGACGAAAGGACCCTAACTTTCCTCCTTGCAGGAGGGCTCCAGGATTATCAGTAACGCCACTGCCAAGGATCCTTCTGTAGAGATAGAGGTGTTGCTCGTCCCGTCTGTCCACAATCACGTGACGGCAGGGAATCCATCTGGGAAAGGGAAATCCTGGAGGGGACTCCAGAGGTCTTCCAGGTTAATTAAAAAAGAGAATGACCAATGGATCCCCCACACGCGGGAGGGAAGAAGGGTGTCCTATACACGATAAGTAAGGTCCAGGAGGGATGAGTAGCTCCATCCATGGTATATGTTCTTTGAGGTGTGATTTTGGCTCTCGGGCATGTCCGTTGCCCAACATCTCATCCTCGTCGCCTTGTTATGGACTCCCATAGGGCAGAATAACTTCACGATACTTAATGACTCGATTCATAAGTAATAAGAATAAGGAAACATTATTTCTCTTTGTTTATTGATACTAAGTGAGTTTCCCTTCTTGTGTATGTAAATGATGACTGATTGATGACGTTTTACGCAGGGAAAGAACAGGAGCAACTGAATATATTTTTTAGACTAGATTTTGGACTATTTCGCCCTTCTCTATTCATTACCATGCAATTATTATACTTTGGTCTCAAAAGATGAAGAGAGTAAAAATAGTATGTTAATTGAGCATTTAAAAATTTGTATTTTTTTTGCTATGTATGTTATGGATAGGAGCAAAATAAAGTGAAATGGGGATTTTTTTAAAACATTCTTTCATGATCAAGATTTGATACATAATGTATGGCTTTAATATTTGAAGCTCATTTGAAGATTTAATTTAAACAAGATACACAATATATTTAAATTTTGGGCATCTCTAAGTGCTTTTTTAATATGCAAAATAAGCAAAATACTAAATGAAATGGGGCTCTATTCAGGGAGTAGGAAAGAACAAACGCTAAAAAAATATTCATTGACGTATTATTGTTATATATCAGCTCAGGACTATGTTAACCATGACGTAGCTTAAACTTCTTCCGTCTTCCCATCTCTGAGTGCTTTTTTAATATGCAAAATGAGCAAAATACTAAATGAAAT
>CP045897.1:9802752-9831772 GCA_013387185.1 Caligus rogercresseyi | reverse complement strand
GGATGTTAACGGCGCTCCCCGGGTTTTTCCAACTTGAAAATAGACTTTGGAATAAAAAAATAATCCTACTAATAAGCCCTGTGATTTTTCATATTAAAATAAGTTCCTTAAAATCAAATCATTGGGTCTCTATTGTAATTTCTTCCTTTTTCTATTATTAGGCTGGAATATTTAGACATCCGAAAAAGAAGGTATTTTTAAGTCATTTCAAACAGTGCCGAAGTCACGTATGATAGAGCTGAATAAGGGTATTTGTTTGGTTCTATTGAATGAGAAACACAATGACAAATTTTCCGGGAGTTTACAACCCCAGTAATACACTCCTGAGCTCTCAAAGCTATTTACTGAAAATTTTTGTCAAGATCTAATGAACCGCTTGGGAGATACAGGGAAACTATGAACGGAATTATTTTTTATAAGTATAGATAGATATCTAAAGTTTTGAAATAACCATTTTTAAAATACCTCAAAAAATGACAATTTATAAAACTTAAATTTCTCTTGTATTTAGATTTTCCATAAAACAAAACTAATTTGGAATTCTTGAGGTTCCACCTACATTTTGCGTTATTCATTTCTGTAGCATTGAAATTGAAAACATGAGAAAACGATTGAATGGCGAAATAATTACCCCATAAGTTTATATATAACTTTTGAATCCATTGAGGAGGTACTCAACGTTATTCGATTTCGTTCAAACTTTCACAAGATGAATTCTATGCACTAAGATAAAAACCTAGGGATGTTGACTCTCAATTCAAAAACGTGAAATAGAATCACCCTTATAAAGATTGTTTTAAGAAATGGATTTTATTCATTTTATTTTGAATTTAACGAGTGAAGAAGTATTAACAACTAATAGTTATGGAATAAATGATGTTAGAATTAATCAAGAGAGAGAGCTATAGTGATACGTGAACTATGAACAATTAATTATGTGTTTTTAAATATATGTATAGACGATTCAGTAAGGACAAATCTTGTTATTAGATATGAATAATCAAAATATAATTTGATCATAATATTGGGAGGTTAGACACAAAAAAATAACATTTAGGTAACAACTTTTTTGGAAGGGGGATACAAACAAATTGATTTTGTTTTGGATGGGTGAATAATTATCTCTTATGACAAAATAGAAGGCTATTTTTATCATGATGCTCCTTGATCCTAATAATTAGATGTTAATTATTAAAGGAACAACCAATAAATGTAGATAAAGTAATATCATTATTATATAATAATGATGACAATTTACAAACGAGATAGAGTAAATAATTATATCAACTGTGACTATTATTTGGGGGGAAAATTACTTTTTTTTTCTTCTTGATAGTGGGTCTGCAGGATCTAAGGTATAATGTGAGCCGACTTTTTATCTTTCCCCTTAGATGAAAAATTCAGAACTCCGTCTCCAAAAGTGTGTTTGACGAGTAAGTGACGCTTGAGGGTCCCCTTGTACTTGAAGACCCCTTTGCAAAACGGACAGTTGAACTTATTCTTGTTTTCGTTGTAAAACTGATCCAAGTCGTCTACATTATTTAGACCCTCATAGTTTAGGAATCTTCCAGGGACAGGCAACTGAGTAATTTCCAACTCAGGTGAGGCCTGCTCCTTTGGGCCTTTGGATGCTGCCTTCAATTTAACATCAGCAGGTTGAGAGACGGGGGCTCCTGAAAATAATTAAAGGATTGTGGGTAGACAGAGTCTAAAATGGGGCTCGATATATTGTTGGAGATATAATGAAAAGGAGACTCATCTTTTTAAAAGATTTTTCATTTTCTTATTTATATCAACATAATCTTTTGTTAATTTAATACATAGACATTTATAAAACATGGTACTTTTTATAATATTATGTACCATATATGTTACTTATTATGTCATTTAGGAGAAAGAGAAAATTTAAAAAAGTATAAAAACACAGAATTGCCGAATTAATATAAAAAATGTGAAACAAAATTTTGAATTGATCAAATAAAAATATTAATCAATATATGTTTAAAAAATCAGATCAGCCATTGCGTACATATATACATAAATAAACGTTGTAGTTTTTTTTGTTGCTTACTTGGTTCGATATAATTGCATCCGTCTGGATATAAATAAGCATTATACGTGATATAAGTAAAATAAATTTGTTGTAACCAATGCACATAAATATAAATAAAATGTATTATAGCATTAAGATAACAATATTTGGCTGAAGTGATATTTTTGGACTGTGATTTGAGCTATAATCCTCAGTGATAGTCATATGCATCTGTCCATAATTTATCTTTTGAAATAACATTTTTTTTTTTTGCAAATTCACCAATCAACAGGACATTTAATATAAAAATATTTGCATGCTAAAATGGTGATCGTCCAGGACTTTATATGAGAGGATGTGTAGTTTTCCGGGTAGTTAAGTTAAGAGCAAAAATAAATTGTGGAGATATATTATTTTGGGATTAGGGAATTTGAAGAAAAAGATTAGAAAAAGTTAAATTTTTTAAAATTTATAACAAAAAATATATTATGAATTTGAACTCATTAACATCATTAAATAAACTTTCATTTCATTATTATATACTTTTTATGGACTACAGCATATATAATATATACATATATATAAATATATATTCAACAACCTTTATTTTATTCAAGTTAGTCGTTGAATAATTGTAAATTACATATAGTGGATAATAAAAAACATCTCTTTTTAGACTACTTTTGCTTCATATATTTCATTCTGAAAACCTCAAATTTGTTTTTGGATGATTATGATATTAACAATATTATTGTTAACTATTCCAATACTGAGTTTTTAGCTATAGAATATTATACAAATATTCCCTTTGATGTTTAAGAACCAACGTCTATTAACAACTTTCATGACTTACAACCGGTTTGTGACGAAATTTTTCGTACATATTTAATGGGAATCGTTGGATGATACGTTTGTTTAGAATGGTGCTCGGGAGATCGTGTTGGGTGTATTTCAGTGTTTTGGAAAACTTTTTTTTGTTGGGATTTGTCCTAAAAATAAAAAAAAGAAGTCATATATTTTTTAAAATATGTATTTACATATCTTCTTCCATCGACCTAACTAACTAACTGGATGCACTATAGACTGAATAAAAAAAGAGAAGATCACTGTCAGAGTAAGAAACTGATGAAGCAAAGAACAGAAGGAAAAAAATACTTGGCCTAAGTAACAAGTCTTAAGGAATATAAAAGGGAAAAATGACAAAATACGCAAGATTGCCATTGGAGGGGCTACTTGTTATGAAAAACATCTTAGGATGGCATCACTGGACATATATTGCTGGATTTTATTTTTTCAACCCAAGGATATGTAATGGTTGACCAAGTGAGGAAGCCATTTTAATTCCTTGTTTTAAAGCCCCAGTGGCGTCATTGAAGGGGCTACTTTTTAAGAAACACAACATAGGATGACATCACTGGACATATATTGCAGGATGTTTTTTTTACCCATGGATATTTACCCGATTTACCATGTTGGGCAGCCATTTTAAGTATATTTATTTAAATAAACATTTTTAAGCGCACTGAACTTTCTTCTCTGTTGAGTATCCAGTTATTATATTGGCCGGTGCCTTATTCCCACAATGAACTAACTCTTTTAATGTGACTTGGATTGCACATATTCAGGTATGATAAAAGATAGTTTTAAAAAACAGACATTGCCTTAAACATTATCTACAGAAACATGCATCTTGATTCTCAAAGTTGAACGACAAATAGAGAAATATACTATGACTTTTTATATAAACCTGAAATATATGGCTTTATAAATCTAACATATATACTGAATTGTTTCAATAGAATACTTAAGACTCATATCATTTTTTTTCTTTAGTGTAAGCTTTCACGAATAAAATTGTTATATAAGTAAATAATCACGAATTTAATGAAATATACAACTTATTTTAAAAAAATGAAATATATTGTCGCCTTATGTCTTGATTATTTTTTTAAATGATATTGTAGCACTAATATTTCCTTACAAATCAACGTCCAAAAGATTAATGGAGCATATATATTACGACATACTATATCCAATTCGTTCCATTTAAAGAAATGCTAGTCACAACTAAAATAAAACTTTATTAAAATATTTTTATAATAAAAAAATATTTTTTAAGTATCGCAACTAAGCATTGTCAGCAAAACCTTTCATATTTATATATGTAACTGTTATTGTTAACATACAAGATTATCATTGCATTAAGAGATCTGAATTAGAGTAAAAATACCCTTATCTTAACATAATGTGCACTAAACATTTCAATCAAGTTTAACTTCATATCTGAACACCGAGATAAAGAAAAACAAAATAGAAGCCAATTGGAATTAGAAGTTCACATTTTAATATCCATTTTAAATTTACTTTTGAATTAGATTTTTCATTAAACTAATGAGAACTTAGGTATTAAGATGGCAAAAATGTGACTTCCTAAAGGGTCATAAATATAATCAGGACTCTAGAAAAAAACCCAATTGAGTCTATAAATGGATTTAGAAAGTTTATTTTATAGGAATGAGTATAATTTACCTAAAAAGGGAGTTGGTAACATTTAATTTAATAGTGTTATATCCTGATATAAGGGCATAGGAAACAAAGAAAGAAGTGTAAATCACAAAAACTTTCATTTATTTAAGATAACTTTCTGAAAATAAATAGCACTGACCCTAATGTTTTTTATTAAAAAATTCTACATGATTTACAATAGAAAAATACAAATATTACAGCAAAAAAAAATTGATCTACCCAACCAATGCCTTATTGAAACGATAAGTTATGAATAAAAAGTTATATACTTAAGGGACACTATTGTCTGAAAATCCCCCCCCCCAAAAAAAAAAGGTTTGGTGATTTACTTTCCGTCTTTCATCCCTATTTATTTAACCCTGGTTTTAAAATAATTAGAACTGGGATTTACTGAAAATAATAAAGTGTCCTATAAGATGCTTCGACATGTAGAAAATGAATAGGATCAAAGCAATTTCAAGCCAAGGGTATTTCGAAATAAGCTTTTCTCCTACAAAAGAGTTATATATTCAGTATTTTAATACTTAAAATTGATGAAACTTGTAAGATATAATATTAAAACTGAGCGTCATTGTTAAAGATTGTATTGGGTCTTTATATTGATTTGTGATTGTTTTTATTGTTTCTTACTATTGTCTTTGTTCTACCTCAAATTAATACTTTTAGACTAAAAAAGTCTATTTATGTTTTGTTATAAAACAATTACTTCAGAACTTTTAACAACTTTATGTATTTGGTAAGCATCATGTATTAATGGAATTTCTAGGAGAGTATCCTTGATATCCTTGACCGTTTATGAAGAGTTCACAAAGATCACTAACTTGGAGGTAGGCCTTAAGAGGGATTGAAGGGCCCGTTTGAGGTGTGAGGGTGGGTGAGTGGGGGGCTGCCTTGAGGAGGAGAATAGACTCCTTCTCCCAGGGGGCATGCCTTCACTTGGCTTTCCTTCACAGGGGCCCGGTGTACGCTGGAAAGAGCCTAAGAGAGATGGACCCGAGTCAAATAACTCTGAGTTGTTGACCACAGTGCCCAGGTCAAGCCCCGTCTGAAACTCAAAGCTATAGAAGGGCTCTTCCATGACTTGCACTGAATATCGAATTCCAGGCAATAGGCCTTCTTCCATACTATGAAGCAAAGATGATGTTGAACGATAAACCGGCTGTATTCGTATTAAGAAGGCATAAACGACTTGAAATTAGAAGTATTCTTGAGACAAACGGAAAAATATATATACAGGTAAAAATCAGTTAAAAACAATAACATATCTATAAAAAAAAACAGACAGCTCAAGTTATTTACCGGTTATATGTGCTCTGTAATCTAGACATAATCTATTCAATGGCATCTCATTTAAATTAAGGTAATTGTGGCGAGCCAGGTATATAAAATATTGCACTGCTGAGATATGAATGTACATAAAATTGAGAAACAAAAGGCATCTTAAGAAAATGTTCCGGTGATTTTTCAATAGTAATGAATGTTATTATTATTATAATATATATTTTATACTGTAATACCACGCATACTACATCTTTATTTCAAACTTGAGTGCATAAGAATGACTGATATTAACAGGGATGAAAAATGTTCACAAGATTATTGAGTAAAAATACAATCATGCAATTCACGACAGCATACATGACGTACATCTTGATACACAACACTACCCTCCATAGATATATAAAGATATAGAGAACTGATTCCCTTCAATAGCAGAGAAACATCGTTCAGCCATAGAGATATAAAGATATAGAGAGCTGATTCCCTTCAATGGCAGAGAAACAGCGTTCTAATGTTTCTATGTGTGCAAATAAACAAAGTAATTTATACGACGTCATCGTAAGCTGATCTTAGAGATAGAATCTATGAATGATGAAGAGAATAAACTCTCTACAGTAAACCCTCGATATAACGACCCTCTGTATAACGAACTTCGGATACAACGAACCTCCTGGAGCTAGCCGAACAAGCCTCAGATATAACGAACTTAAGTTCGTTATATCTGAGGATACCGAACTTCCTCGAGCTGGCCGAACATGCCTCATATATAACGAACTTAAGTATTTAAGGCTACCGAACCCGAATTATGAGCTGCTGTGGATCATGCGGTTTGAACTCATGCGTGAGGTGCAGCAGAGGAAGACGCAGACGAAGATCTCTAACTTCTTCAAGGCTGGCCCCTCCCCAGCCGAGAAGAGGTCTAGGACAGAGTCTGAGACCAGCAGTGTGTCTGTGACTTCGACCTCCTCCACTAATCTGCCAAATGTGTCCAACGGCAGTTCGTCGTCACTCCTGCAGGATATACCTTACACTCCAGAGCCCCCTTTAACGACCTTTTGGATATAACGACCCTGCCCTCCCCCCATATAGTTCGTTATATCGAGGGTTTACTGTATATCTTCTAAAAAGTTTTTACGGTCACAATGACGTATTTCTCTGAAGGATCCAATCAGCTCTCTATATCTTTATATCTCTATGCGTTCAGCTGTATTATGTGTGTCCAATATAAACAAAGTAATTCGTACTACGTCATCGAAAGCTGATCATAGAGATAGATTCTATCACTATGATCAGCTTACGATGACGTAGTACAAATTACTTTGTTTATATTGGACACAGTAACGCAGATGAAGGAATAAGCTCTCTATATCTTTTTATCTCTATGTACCCTCCTAATTTGGGACCCCCATTAATTATATTTTATTCAAACGCAGTTAGTTGAGATGCCTCTTGAACAGGCTTGTGGTCATTAGCAACCTAGTGTTCGTCCGTTCGATTTGAAAAAAACTTCCGTTCAGGTGTTCGTTCGTTCAATTTTTTAATGTTCGTTTTTCCATTCGTCCGTTCGTTGAAAAAATATTAATTATTTTAATTTGATCCATTTCAAATTTGAATTAAATACCCTGAATCAGACTTTATGATTTGTCGTTTTTGTAATCGTTCGTTTAAAAAAATCGCTGAGTAACTTGCAAGTTTGTTCTTATTCAATATATCATGCGCCAAAACGATACTTTCATAGCCCAGAAGTGTTTCCTTTGTAAAAAAAGCGTCGTCACTTCTATCCTGAATGACTCTCAGCAATTGCACTTCTGTTTGTAAAAAAACCGTCCCCACTTTTTTCTGGAGTGACATAAGCACCATTGATTGAAATTATTTTATAAAAACAACGACCACACTTTCGCACAAAATAATACTATAAATTGAACGGACGAACGCTAACAAAAAAATTGTGTTCGTCCGTTCATTTATTATAATTCTCCATTCAGGCGTTCGACTTTGAACGTGCGTTCGCGAACGGTATTTTTTTTTTCGTTCAATCCACAACCCTGTTCTTGGCATAAACATTTGTTACGGCCACCTTGTGAAATGATGAGCCCATATTTCCAAGCAGTTTGTCTTCAATCCATTTAGGATCTCGTGCTTCAAATGATCGAACCCAGACCTTGGACCCTGAGCCTAGTTTGAGTTTAGTAGGGGGTTGAGGGGTTTGAGACCGAACCAGTGCCATTCTGCCGTGTCTTGATTCTCCATCCTAGTTGTCCAATGGCAACTTTCTTCCTTCCAGCGGAAGAATGCGATAATCAAAAGTAGCTCTTCAAGAGTAGATCACGAGTTTTAGTACAAAAAAATCACCTTGCTCGCTCGGCGAGTCCGGTTGACTGTAGGTGATAGGGAGGAGAGTAAGACACAGAGATTCCCCTATCTTTCATTTTAGCTTGAGAATTGCGTGCTGTTTGTCCGAGTCAATGTGACTTGGGAATACGAAGCACGTGAACCATAAAATAGCTGATCAAGAATATTACAGGGGCTACTGGACAAGCTTCGATCCACTTGGATCCCACATCCACTAATACCAGCACGTCTGGATACCGGACCTTCGCGAAGTCGAGGTGAACCCTGGACCACTGACTGGGAGGTTCAATTTTTTCTGGAGGAACTGCAGCGACCTCTTAGCACTGGCGACACGTGTTAATTTGTTTATTATATCGCAGTCAATGTTTAGAGAGGAAAGATTGGTTGTGGACTGTCGACCAGTTCAATGATTGGACTTTGTAAAACAGTGTGCACGTGGTGGTCATTCAAATGGCATCGAATTTCATTCATAAATTAACTTTAATGTAACTACAAACAGATACATTTTAGATATGTCAAACCGTTTTCAATTTATATGAAAAAATGTAAACGTGCTTAACCAAAAAACCCTTTAGCTCTACTTTAAAATTAAGTTCCATTCACAATCCAGCATTTTTAGAAGAAAAAAAACTTCATTGCTTTGCTTTTGTCTGCTGTCTCCAATCTACATATGGGTTTTAGTAGCAATTTTCTAATGTTATTTTTAATGAATATTACAGATCACTACCTATATGATCATTGTCACACTCCTGGTTTCTTTCGGATTATATTGGTTCCTTGTCTTTTTTCTACAACGCTACAAGGTTTCTACAAGCTCCCTGCAGGTAATAACAACGACGAGTAAGAGGGTCTTAATAAAGAAAATTGCATATTAGATATTATGCAATGAGACTAACTGAAATGAGGTTTCTTAAGTGGGAAATAAGGGGAAGATGTTTTAATGTACGATCATACACACAATTTTTTTGTTGCAAAATAGTAAAACAATATATAATGCATTATTTGTATATTAACAGACGTGCATGTATATATGTGGGGGTCCAGGCAGAATCCAAGTTTAAATGAATTTTTGTGAAAATGAGTTACCATCACTATAAAGTAGTTGGTAAAATTCTCCTTCGTTTGTATTAGTAAAATATTTCGATTAGTTGAATCGAGGCTCCGATAATTGCTAATTATATACATATTATAATTGATAATTGCTAAGAATAAATCTCTTATGGCTATGAAAAAGGGACTTTATTTGATGGACCATATCGGAGTCATGTGGAATTGAACCCTATAAAAAATAAGTCCAATAGAAAGAAAATCATTCTAACTTATCAAAATAATTATGGCATTCATGGGTAAAAACGTCCACAGCTAGTCTTAAAATGCTTCTGAAATATTTGGCCGTCATTTTTATGAATAAAAAACTTAAAAATGTGTTTTCTCATTTTAACTATATTCATTTAGAATTGTTTTCTTGCTGAACCACCTTATATTTACTTCCTCTATTAAAAAAGAAATGGAACTTTAAAAAAATAAAAAAAATAACGTAGATTTGGAATAAATCATTTTTTATTTATCATGTATACACCTTTACCATCGATACACAAACTTGCATGCTCCAACAAGTTTTCAAACGACTACTTCACGTCTTTTATCGGAATGTTTTAAGGAAGTCGATCGTTATCTTCTCAATAGTTTCAATCGATGCGTGCCATTTTCCTTTAATTGCCAATTGCAGTTTAGAAAAGATATAGAAATCACAAAGGAACCCGATCTGGTGAATAAGTCGAACGATGCAAAGGAATAACGCGATTTAAGATCAAAATTTCAATTACAAGCACCCGATGGCCGATTTTGGACTTCAGTGAGTTGTGTGATAGAAACCGAGAATCAACATTTTAAAGCCCAAAACCTCGGTCAAAATTAGGGATGGAGTAGTTTGATTAATGCCTATTTCAATTAATTTAACATATGGTTTTTGTTTATTTTCGATGAATTTATCCTCTTTTTGATATTATTGGATATTATTATTGAGCGCAGCACTAACTCAGTTTGCTCAATTCTCAGTGTTGAGAACGCAAATTGGACTTCCGAGAGGGGAAGAAGGTTATTTTAATCAACTTCATTGTTAAGATCCTAGGCTTGATGGTCCAAATATAATGTTTATTCATGTCCACACGGATGAAATTCCATCGAACCAAATACGTAAGGCAAAGAACATTTCATAAAAGTCAATTTTCAACACTACAATTTAACGGTCTTTTATTAGTATAAAAAACATGAATTCCACAGTTCAGTTTACTATAAAAATGATCAATGTCGATTTTAAATAATCTTGCTTTAGGGGAAATAAGTCAGATTTCGGCCATGTCGAAGAGTAAAATAGATTCACGCAGGGAATACTATAACCACCTGGAGTAGGGACTCCCTCCTTTTTATGTCACAGTTTAACTACCTTCGTAAAAAAGGAAAAGGAGGGAGTTCTTCCTATTCCAGGCGGTTATAGTACTCTATGGTTTACATTATACTTTTTTGTGTTCATATTTTTACTCAAACAGGTATGTGAAGCCGTTCATATTTCTGAAAGGGTTCAAATCATGAGTCTCTGCGCTCATTACTTCATGCCGACCCTGGTGCTTATGTACTGCTATGGCTATATCTTCCATTATCACCAAATCGAAAAAATCAACTCTGCACGACCAAAGGAGGATGCACTCACTGGTGCAAAGGAAGAAGGTTCCTTGGAGATGGAGTGCAGCTATAGGCTCTCAAGGATCACTGCACTCATGTCCCTCATCTTCAACATAGTCATAACGCCGAGTACTCTCAAGGACGTATTCATTATGATTGGGGGATCTCAGGTAAGAATGAGCTAAGCCGTTCGGATTAAATGGAATTGTAATTTTATCAGCTGGTGGAAGTACTTATAATTTTTTTCCGGTATCTCAGTAGAACAATTTATTTTCCATCAAATCTGTAACATTGTCAAATTTATAAATCATTACATTAACGATTACATAAATAAAATTACTAAAATACTTAACAATATTATCTGGAGGGACTAAAAAATAATTGATATGCCAAAGGCCTGGCAATATAAAATACAATACAATGAAGAAGCATCTTCAATTAGGATTTGTTTTGATGGAATTAGCCGGCAAATTATACTAAAACTTAGTCTAGAGCACAAATAATCAGAGCTGAGATTTGGTTGATTTTTTTATAACGATAGTCGGTTGCGGAGTCCAATCGGTAGCGATACATTTGAAGATTTAAAAAAATCCTCCGATTGAAAGCGACATCAATCATAGCCATACCCAGGCAATCGGGCATGTTAGCTACAAAAACGAGATAGAGTACGGGTCAACAAAATGGATCCTTGCTTCATTCCAAACTTCACTCTCAAAAGTTTGGACACGGTATCATTTCAATTGATACATGGCTGGCCGTCTTATAGATTCTTATCCATTCTTATGTCAATCTTCTAAAATCTATAGCCTTTAGCTTTGAAATGAGCTGACTCCTGTCATCGGTGTCAAGCGCAGAAGAGAATTCCCAACCACATTTTGTTCCTGTTTCCCTCGAATCCATTTTGTATGGATAGTGGATAGTGCCGCTGCAGAATATCTTCTAGGAGGAAAACTAAAATTAGTATTTGGTAATGGCTCACCTTGGCTCACTAGATGGGAGTCCGAGTCAGGTTTCACTTTAGTCTCAAACACATTGGAAATATTGAAACTAGACGATAAGAGGCAAGGTCAGCTGGACTTTTCCCTTTTAGTAGATTACAGAAAAAAAACAGCGAAGGGAATATATTACATCTACAGTACTTTTGCGATTTATTTTCGAAAAATCATTTAAAAACATAACTAGAAAGTAGAAGGTATAATCATTTGTGATATTTTTTTGTATATTATCTACGAGGGGACATGGAATGCAATTTGTTACATTAAAATTAAAAATCTTTTAAAAGCTTTCGCTTGAAAAATGAGCAAGAAAAACTACACAAGGAACTTCCAGTGAGCAAGTATAAACAAGTTTGTGCGCACTAAATGTGGGACAATATTGAAATCTCAACCACTGATCTGAAAGTATAATACGAGGTTAGTCCTTCGAAATCGATAATACCATTATGTTAAAAATCGTCGAGTACATTATTTATTTTCATAAGTTAGCCTAAATAATATAAATTACACAACACTATGACCATCATAGGTCATTAAAAAATACCTTTATTTATGTATATAAAGAGATTTTTTCATCTATCAATACCGATTGGACACATCACGCTACCGATTACCTAAAGTAGCGGTTGATTTTTTTCTGATTACTACGAACACCTGTCATTTTATCCTATTAATATTGTAGTAGCAAATTAAATAAAAGTAATATGTTTCTTTTTACCTATAGTAATGAATATTTGTCATTGTTCAATTTTTAGCCTTCAATAGCTACAAATCTATTCATTTCCTGGCTCAATGGCAGCTACTATCTCTTCAACCCCCTCTTCAACTATATCCTGGACCCCAACTTTCGACGTGTTCTTAGTGTCCTCATCCGTGAAGACCTTCTCTGCCGTCCCTCACTCAACGCTGCCCCCTGCTGCTCCAGTCACAACATCGTCGTGGGACATGCTGCCTTGACGGAGAGCGATGCCCCAGGCTCCAGCACGATTTCCGCCTCAACGCAGAAACATGGCTCAATACAACTCAATCACATTGCTGCCCTCCGCCTCTGAAGTGTTTGTACGCCTCAAAGTATAACAGTTCAATACATTGTTTAATTTCTATATATATATTTATAGATCACTGGAGTGCCCTCCTCATCCTGGACGCCATTTTAAAAAATCAGGGCGAGCATGCTATGTTGATATAGGCGAAAAACATTGGGTAAGCCAATAGTAAAGCTTTATAATAAAAGAGAGTAGATACTAAGATGACAAATATTTATATTTATTGCTGGAACCTACATTAGTTGGCCACTTTAAAGAATTTGATATACCCAATGGGTTTATAGACCGAAGGGCAATGCGTCAGCAGAAGTAAAGGAGAACAAAGAAAAATATCACGCCTAAGTATGTAGTAATAAATCTACATATAACATATATTCAAGAGAAAGGACATTAAGGAATTAGGTTATTATTGAGTTAGTTTTTAATTGATATATTAGGATAAAGTTTTGTTGTTCTCGCTAACTTACTAAAAAGCATTTTTTTTCGTTTTGGTTACTCTGTTTTCTTTCTTATTCTACGTCCAACAGTCGGAATGATGATCCATTTATCAACATGAGAAAACCAAATAAACAATATATTCTTATTTTGTATTATCACCTATATTTATTTAATTAATATTAAAATAAAGAATAGGAGAAGTCCATTCAAGAAAATGGCATAGATTAAGATCAATGAAAAGAGACAATAAGTATTTTGAAGGATGCATTTCTTATCTCTCAGTTAATGTTGACTCCTTAAGTGAAGTGCCACTTTGAAACATAATACCAGCTTTTTCATTATTCCCTCTCCTTTTTATTCAGATATTCACGTTTCAAAAAGCACCACCCTTTCTCTATCATTATTGATATTATGCGTATAGTTTTTTTATTTTTATTAGAGATGTTTATGTTGTGATGGAACATTATTAAAAAATATATATAAAGTTACCATATATATATATATTTATTTATCAGACTTGTCGATTTGTCGTTCATTTGTAATTGTTTGTCGTTCGCGAACGATGAACGATAACAAAAATTTCTACCGTTCGTCATTTGTTTTTGGTGCCAAAAAAAACAATGTTTTCTTTTCATGTGAAAAATTTCCTTTCTAAAAAAACTTCATCACTTTTTTCCAAATGACGAACGACAAACGAACCACAAACGAACTATGAACGATTCAATTTAAAACTAACGATGAACGATAACTTTTGGTGAACGCCAAACGAACGGTGAACGACAATTTTTCTCGAACGTCAACAAGTCTGATCTATATAATATATTATATATATCAGACTTGTTGATTTATCGTTCATATGTTGTCGTTCGTCGTTCGCAAACGATAAGGAAAATCCCTTATCGTTCGTCGTTCGTTTTTGGCGCCAAAAAAAAGACAAAGATTTTTAATTTTCATGGGAAAACTTTCCTTTTTAAATAAAACGCCATCACTTTTGTCAGATATTTTTCATAAAAAAAGGTCATCGCTTTTTTCAGAAATTTCTTTTTAAAAAAACTTCATTAAAAAAACTTTTTTCACAATGGCGAACGACAAACGAACGATGAAAGACGAACGATTCAATTTAAAATTAACGATGAATCAACAAGTCTATATATATATATATATAAATATATTATAAAACATTAAAACATCTAACTTAGTAAATATATACTACCTCTTGTTTGGTCTTATTGTTGAATATAATTGACCTACACAGTTTTGATTTATAGAACCATGGCTAATAACATATTTTTCTTTTATTTTAGGCGAAATACTTGAGAAATCCCTATCATATCGAAACATCCACAACGGAAAGGACCCATTAGGATCTCCTTCAAAATTCGAATTATCTAAACCTCAATCTATCTCTTTAAATAATCTCATAAGAAAATAATTATTGTCTGTGACGTTTGTAATAGAGTGCTTATTTGTCCTAAATGCTGTAAAATACATATGGAACTGTACTTAAAGTTATTAAAAAGGATAATAAATTGAAAGGTAAATAATATATAAATTGTACTTTTAACATGGACTATTTTTTACATATATGGTTCGATTGAGATACGTTTGTGTAGATATGAACGAGCATTATAGCATTAAATGAATCAATCACCTCCTGGCAACATTGACAAGCATCCTTAAAGGGGTTAAGCAAGAATGAATATGAAGCCATGAAGGAGTGAATTGCAAAATGACTGTCTCCTCTTTCCCGGGAAATGTTCATGCCGGAGAATAGACATACTCTCTTCTGGCGCCATAAGGCAAGTTGCTAGAATGAAATGCAACAAGTATGAGCTTGTACATGGGGCGGAGTGGGAAGAATTTATCCACCGCTACAACTTTGCGATATCCCGCCTTATACCGGCCCCATTATGTACACCCTGTATCGTTCGTTCACCCGTTCGATTTGAAAAAAATCCGTTCAGCCGTTCAATTTTTTTGTTAAGATGTTTATTTATTGGCTAAAATCTATACAGTGTAAAAAAATAAGCATACACTAGAAAGTAGGAAATATTTAAAAAAAATAGCGTTTGTCCGTTCGTTGAAAAAATATTAATTATTTCCTATTTGAAATTTTAAAAAATTCCATTATTTAAAAAAACGTACTCACTTTTATCCCAGAATCACTCGCTGTAATTTCGGTTGCACTTCTTTTTGTAAAAAAAAACTCACTTTTTTTCTTAAGTGATATAAGAAACATTGATTCCTTATAAAAAACCGTCCACACTTTTGATAACAATATAGATTGAACGGACGAACACCAACAAAAGAAAAACCGTCCATCCGTTCATTTATATTCCTTTCAGGCGTTCCATTTTGAACATGCGTTCGCAAACGGCGTTCGTTTTTTCGTTCAATCCACAACCCTGCCTACTACTATGTTTAGTGGCATACTTATTTTCAGACATTTTTAGGCGCCAGATGAGATATGGGAAAAGTATATCAATAATTATCATGAACTCTTCTACCAGTTTGCAGGCATTTTTTGGCACCAGAAGAAATATACTTGCATGGGAAAAACTACATACATAATTATCATGAATTTTTCTGCTAGTTTGTAGACACTAGGGCTGTCAAAATTGCTCAAAAATGACATTCGAATATTCGTTTGAAAAAAAAATCATGAATTCGAACTATTCAAATATCTGGTTGCCCATTTTACGCATTTGCCGTGTAGCCATATACGGCAATAATGAGGCAAAAACATAGTTAAAATCTGATCATTAAATCATCATATATAGCCTATATAATATTACAATTCAGATTACAGCAGAGACGGTATGAACTTAAAGCGAGAGACATCGCGAACAATCAGAGGCTCATTCACAAAACAGATGGAGGCGCTTGTACTGCGGGAGTGTTTTTAACATTCGAATATTAATTTTCACGATCGAATTCGCTTTTTGGGATACTATTCGAACTCGAATTCGAACTTCGAATATTCGTTGACAGCCCTAGCAGACACCATTGGTTCCAAATAAAATGTACTTGAAAACAGAGCTGTGGAGTCGGACTGGCTAGTTTTTTGAATTACTAGTGAGTCCAGGATCATCAATTTTTAACCCTTAGATTTATACCATGCACATGGTATAAAAGTTAGTTGGTTCTCATGTAACTTATATGAATTGAAGGTTTACTGTAATTTCATCACGCGTAAATTGTCGTGGACCTTTTTATAGCCGTTTTTTGTCGTGGTTATTTACCTCGCTTGCTCTTTTATAGTCAGTTAATTTTGTCGTTCTTCTTTTTGTAGTGGGTATTTTGGTCACGAAGCTTTTTGTAGTGTAGTATTTTTCTCGTTCGCCTTTTTCTCGTGGGTATTTTGTCACGTAGCTTTTTGTAGCGAAGCGTTTTCCGCGCGATTCATTTTCTTACTTTGTAGAGCTAATTTCGCAGGCTCAGTCGGGAGTACCATGGGGTTTTAATCTACCGCTGACCCTTTTTTGGGAGAATAGACACACGGCCTTAGAGTTTTGCACACCTGAGCCTAGTTGTTCCGCCAGGAGTACTAGGGGATTGAAATTGACCGCCGACTCTTATTAAGTGGAAAGCACCCGGCCTAATACTTTCGTAGACCCTAATCTAACGGCATGTACCTACTTTAACTGGGTGTCCCATGGGTTTGAAATCCCCCGCCGACTCTTTTTAAGGTGAAAACACCCGGCCTAAAAAATATACCTTAATTTAAAGGATTTCACCGGCCTCAGCTGGGTGCCCCATTGGTTCAAAATCTACTACAGACTCTTCTGGGTCGTAAGAAAAACCAGCTCAAGAGTTTTTCAGACACTAGGCCGAGTGTTTTTCACCTTAATAAGAGTCGGCTGTCAATTTCAATCCCATAGTACTCCTGGCGGAACAACCTAAAAAGTGTCAGCGGTAGATTAAACCCTATGAGACCCCCAACTGAGCCTGCGAAATTAGGTCTAAAAAGTAAGAAAATAAATCGTGCGGAAAACGCTTCACTACAAAAACGCTACGTGACAAAAATACCCACGAGAAAAAGACGAACGAGGAAAATACTACACTACAAAAAAAGCTTCGCGACAAAAAGAAGAACGACATAATTGACTGACTATAAAAGAGCAAGCGAGGTAAATACCCACGACAAAAAAAACGGCTATAAAAAGGTCTACGACGAGTTGCGCGTGAAATTACTGGACTCCCCCTAAGTTCAGGTATAGCTAGTATAGAGAATGTGGTATGAGTTGGGGAGTTGGGAGGGCATTGGCTGTTGAGTTTCTTGAGGCAAGTGAGGCACTTTTCCTTGAGCCATGCCTCCCTGGCTTGGATTTGTGATAATTTAAATTAAATATTTCCTGCTGAAAGGTGTAGTTACACTCCCCCAGAGGCCACAATATCTATAAAAGGCTTGACCACGTTACTGAGGACCTCCAAGTACGTGCTCATCGTCACTCAATTGCAAAATCATGTATCAAAGAAATGTGGGGCATGACGTAGGTTTTGGTAAAACTTGCTGGTGGTAGCACCCATTACGTTTCACTCGACACCCGGGTGTATATGTTGAAGATACACCTAAGAAGCCTCCCTACAGATCCACCTGTCATTCTGCCTGTTCCTCTATTGTTCCACATCTGTAACTCCATGTCCTAATGGAGGCTGCGGAGGTGTCCAGGTCAGTGAGGGCATTCAGGTCCCGTGTGGAGACTGTGGTGGAAGCTGGAGGAGGACACATTGAATAAAAGTTGACCATAATTGTCTAATGTGTATTTTTGAAAATAAATAATTTCTCTAGAACCTCTCCTTATTAATCTGATGGCTGTGAACTTATTCAAATTTACCTGCACAGCCCTGTATATATATATATATATTATATAATATATATATTATATATATATAGATATATATATATATTATATATATATAATATATATTATATAATATATATATATATATAGTATATATATATATATTATATATCAGGCTTGTGAGCGTTCAGCTTTTTTTGCGTTCAGCGTTCCGTTCAGCTTCAAAAAAATAGCGTTCCGTTCAATGTTTTTGCGTTCAGCGTTACGTTAGTGATAAATATTTAAAAAAATAACGATGTGTAATTTTGAAAATGGAAGTACTATTTAGGGTTTTTATAATAAAAATGAGCCGAACCGAATTTCAAGGATATAAATGTTTGAAAATAAGTTCCTCCAAGCCCTCGGGCCCCGCATGTCGATTGAGGATTGATCGATACTGTAGATATAAATAAAAATCTACCGAATACGATATCGATCGATATTTGGTATATACCGAATATCGAACCGGCGGTAGATTTTTCTTACGAATCCCAGCTATGTATATATATATATATATTATATATTTATATATATATATAAGTATATATACATATAACATACTATTTGCAAAGTTAAAAAGTTGTTAGACAGGAATAACTGTATGCCCTTACAACCTTCTGATGATTACACTCTTGGTCAAATATATTTGAAAGCCAAATTAAACAAAAAGTTTATAAATATAATTTTGGTTGTTGAGGTTAAATAGATTGTTTTAAATATTAAGCCTAATCTAACTCAATTATTTATTTCATCTTGGATTTGTCATGAAAGAGTTTCCTAGAAATAGAGACCTAACTTTAAAAAACACATGGCTTCATAGCACAAATTTTTTTACCTAATTTTTTAAAACTAAAATAACAAAGTAATTTCAAAAGCAACGTGCATGCTTTTCAACGTGATAAGCCTCTCCATGAAGAAGCACTACATTTCTGACGTCAGTAAGTGTGTTAAATGTAGATGGTGATGATAAAGTATATATAAATTGAATAGTTGCTTTTTTATTTTCCCTTTTTATTATTGTAAGACTGAAGTCCATTGATTCTTTATTAATACATTTTAAATTAGTCAAGCCAGTGGAACAAATAAATATATATAATAAAAAAAAGAATTCCGTTCGTTCGTTCGTTTGTTCGTTCGTTCGTTTCCCTGTATCTCCCGAACGGTTCATTAGATCTTTACGAAATTTTCAGTGAATAGTTTTGAGAGCTCAGGAGTGTTTTAATGGGGTTGTTAACTCCCGGAAAATTCGTCATCGACATGTTTATTTATCGCCAAAACGTTTTTTATCGATTTTTTAAAATTGCCAAGTTAGATTTTTACCAAATTTTCTGTGGATGATTGTAAGGTAGTAAAGCATGTTTTTTTTATTCGGTGTTAACCGGAAAATTTGTTTTCTTCATGATTACTTAAAAATAAGTTTTGTTTTTTATCCCAGTCTTTCCCCTCAAATTTAAGTTTTGTGGAAAATAACAACTATTTTATAACGCAACATCACGTTAATCCAATTTTAATCATGCCTAGAGATACAGAGTGATGTCAACCACTATCAACTTTTCTTGATAAATGTATGAAGTCGTACTCTTTCTTAAGTCTTTGCTGTTTTCCCCATAAACAGTGATCATACAAATACTCTTATATTCAGCGCTACCTTACATGTACTCTATGTTTCCTGTGAAATGATTCAAAAAATGACTTCTTTTTATGAAGTTTAAATACCCAGCCTTAAGGAATACAAAACGGAAAAAAAATGGCAATGAAGACCCAATTATAACTTTTTAAGAAACTGATTTTAAATGAAAAGTCACATACGATGATTTCACTGAAATTATTCGTGTGATTTCTTCTTTTTATGAAGTTTAAATACCCAGCCTTAAGGAATACAAAACGGAAAAAATGGCAATGAATACCCAATGACAACTGTTGAAGGAACTTATTTTCATATGAAAAGTCACATGAAATGACATCACTGAAATTATTCGTGTGATTGTTCTTTGACGAGTGTAAAAACCAACCGTAAGGAATACAAAACGGAAAAAATGGCAATGAATACCCAATGACGATTTGTTAAGGAACTTATTTTAATATGTCAATCACATGCAATGACATCACTAAGATTATTCGTGTGATTTTTTTTTCATTTCAGACTATTGTCAAGTTGGAAAATCACGGGCAGCGCCGGATAACATTCGCTAGTTTATCTATAATTCCAAAATAAAATTAATTATTTGCCATTATTTGCCTAATTTATATGAGAAGTAGTATTTAATCAATACGTAGTTTTATTCCACCCAAATACTTGTTTGCCCATGTATTTGAGCCATTTTTTCCATGAGTCATAATTTTCCTTTTCTATTTTGAGCGATTTCTTCATAGGCCGTATTGTTCCATATCTTCTGGACACCCCATTTTGGTATTGTTATATGAGGAGAAACTAAAAGTATTTTATTGACCAAAAATGGTCCAGGTCTCGAAGGGTTAAAAACATTCTAACTTTTATGTACCTATAAGAGTGTTCAGAAGAAATGGCAAGGAATAACAATCATTTTTTTCTGGGCCATTTTTCCTAATATCGGAACATATAATTAAACAAAACGTTATATGTGCATATATAAAGCTCTTAAATAGTATAAAGATATAGAGCTACATCAACAATAAACGTAGGCATAACATTATATATGCTTTAGACTGTCTATCCTATCAACGGGAACACAATCAAAGTGCTTCATTGATCCAATTAATTGTATTCATCACAATATCTTTAATATTTGTTGTCAGAACTAAGATTTCCATGATAATCCTTATTTGCCATGAACATAGCAACTGAGTCACTCCCACCCAACAGAGGAAAAATTGAACAATTAGTCTTCCATGAACGGCAGTACAGAAACTTGCTCTTCAATGAATAATCTACTTAAGCTAATATTAGCATAATAATTCTCATGAGTCATCAATTTTATGTACCGAGTGCGCTTCTAATATAAGGATGAAAGCTATAAAAGAGTGTTTTCTTATTCATGTAACATTTGGAATAAAGTCATCATGGGGTTTGCACAATATGGAATATATATTTGCAATAAAAAAATTGGTTTCTAGAATAAAGAATTAATATTTTTCTCCAACTTAACCAGAACTATAAGAGGAGGGAAAAGGGAGTTGTGAATATTATATTAGATAGAGGGCGCTATCGTTTGCTTTATTATTATTATTGTTGTATTTGTTTACCTACGAGGGAGTCCTCGATGAAGGATGGTAAAAAACGATTAGCAGAGCTACAGTCAAGGGCCAAGTATCCTCCGGAGGGTGATTCAGAAGAAATGATTGCTCTCAAGGAGAAGAAAAAGGACAAGGGTCCAACCTACGATGAGATGTGTAATACCTTCAGCGATATTTCCTTGGACATCGATAAACTAAAGGTAGAGTCATGTGACGTCATAATGTCAGGTGTTTTATTCTATGGTCAATGCTTTGAAGTTTTTATTGTTTGTCTACGTCATTGTCAATCAGGGAGAAGCCTTAATTTTCAAATAGAAATGGACTTTATAATAATGAAATATATTGAAATGAATGCTTTATTTTGAATATTATGTTTATAGGTCCTGGTCACGGACATTCATAAAATCCAGGGGACCCTCCTGAACTCAGCCCGCAAGGATGATGATCTCGAATCTTCCATGAATACCAAAATGACTGAGGTCAAACGTCTGGAATTCTATTCGAAAGGCTCTTGAGGCTCACAAGGCAACTATTTCTGAAGAGGAAGAGGGTAAAACGGACACCATGATGTCCGGATGCGTAAGACCCTCTTCACGGCTCAGGCCAAGCGTTTCTACGACCTCTGGACAACCTACAACGCCCAGCAAGTAGAGTTCCGTGATAAGAACAAGACCCTTCCTTGTGCGCCGATGCAAAATCGTCAACTCTGGCTACGACGATGAAGCCATCGAAACCATGTTGGACGAAGGGAAGACGGGCGTCTTCGCCACGGCCATTCTGGACAAGAAAAACTGGCGCGGCGGCAGTTAATCGAGCTCCAGGACCGTCACGATGAGTTCATGAAGCTAGAAGCCTCCATTCGGGAGGTGCGGGACATGTTCATGGACATAGCGAATCTCGTGAGCACTCAGGGGAGACCATTGATAATATATACTCCATGTGATGTCCGCAGAGACCATGTGGAGTCTGGGAAGAAGCATCTCTCCTCCGCTGAAGACTACGCCAAGAAAGCCAGGAAGAAGAAGTTCTGCCTTTCTCTGTAGGGATTCTCATTGGTTATTCATAGCCCTCATCCTTCTCTTTGAACTAGGGGCCTTCTCCTGGGGCGATTCGTCAGAAACTTCGACTCACACGAAAGAAATAATATATATCTACGTCAATCAACCACGGCAGCCCCTGATACAACCAAGGAACAACCTGCCCTCTCCACTCTCCCTCAAGCAAGAAGAAGTCACTAACACCACATCACTCGATCCTAGTGGTACATCCTTTATATTTTTTAATCGCTCATATTATTATTTAGTGATAAAATACCAAAGAGGTTGTCACGAAAACAATAATTATAATACCCAAACTCCGTCAAAAGGAACGCTTGAAGAAATTCTACTGCCATTACTATGTTGTAGATATCAGTATTTGGTTAGTTCTAACTCAAAAAGACTCATATTGTATTTATGTTATCATTTTTGCCTCTTTAACTCTTTATTAGCTTGTATTGTATCTTTATGAAGAAAAAAAGGAACATTTTATTTAGTGCCATATTATGTAGAGCTGCACCAAAAAAGCACAGAATCATGCACTTTAATAATAGTGAGCCGTTTTATTAACAATTTTTATATATAAAATCACGTAGTAGTTTATTGTTTTTTTTTTATCATTTCCCGGGTAGTTGGAGGGGAGCCACGGAATGTTTCCATCTCCCAGGAGGGAGCTTAGGCAGTAATGATGCCCTGGATCTCGACAGAGGTTCCAGAACCCTGAGCGGGAATAAGTTCCAAAGGAGTCTTTCATTCCGGGGATGTATCTCCAGGACGTGGCGTGTCGGAGATAGCCTGGGCCGTAGCGGGGCGAATGTATTTACCAGGATTATCATGGGCCCTTGCCCAGTCTGACCTACGAGAACCCGCGTTAACATTTTTGCAGACTTTGTACCGGTAGTACTCTGCACATCTGAGTCTCTCAGGTCTCGCCGGCCCATCATTTTCAAACGTGACTCCTCCGTAGTAAATATTAAAGTACCTAGCACCCTTGTCGCTGTAGTTGTCGTCAAAGAGCCCACTCAGTACAAATCCAACCTCCCTCATGGCCTCCCGACCCCTGCCCCCCTCATCGAAAAAATTCACTGAATGCTCCGTCTTGATGTATATATCCCCATCTATACCCAGGAATGAAATTACTCAGCTTCACGGCTCTAAAAGGGATCCGGAGTCCAACTTGTAGTCAAACCCCAGGGACAAAGATAAATCATCCAGAACCTCAATCACGGTATTATAGCTTTTTGTGCAGCAATATGGGAGAAGACATGAATCCCTGAGGATCTAGGCGTGCATTTAAGTCCAATTTCATTACACGAAAAGTGGAAATGGGATTGGGAGTGCCCCTCATCAGGAATACGGACTGAAATTTGAGGGATTCTCCTAGACTCCTCCATTCCTCTCGATTACCCTCTAACTTAGTTATGTCTTTCGTTTGTGAGGTAGAGTAAATCAGGGCAGGAAGGGACGTTCTTTCTTCTTTGTGATCGTTAAAACCATTTGTAAAAGCCTAGTGAGAGCCCTCTTCCAATGGGAACTCACGAAGCGTTGAGTGTATGTGAGAAAAGGGCCCTGGAGATGAGTGCATAGCATGCAGTCGTCGCAGGTAGACTTTTCGTATCCGTGGGTCATTCGGAGGGCGTAAGATTCGATTTTGACCTGTGAGCAACCATTGACCCACTTCCCCTCCCTTAATCGACGTGAACCTCCTATGGCCAAGACAATGTCTTGATATTTTTCTAATAAATTTACGGAGCGATCTAAATTAGAGAATTTGCCTGGAAAAAATTAAATAATAATTACCTCGTATTAATTTTTTTACTTATTTAAAGGATCTCATACCAAAATAATCAAATTTCGTCCGATCAGCACCATTGAAGTCTCAACATAGTCTAGTATATGTTTCCAACGCGATGCGTTTGCGTAGTCACTTTTAAAGCCGATGAATCTGACTTGATCTACCCATCCGAGGACATTTTTCTAATTTGGACCTCATCCTTCGTCGATACTCCCGCCGATCATTCGAACAAAATGGATACGCCTCAGCGATGGACTGAATTAGATCAGCAAATTCTCTCAATGAAGTACGTCTTAAAAAAACATTTAATACAACAGCAAAGGATTGGCTTTACTTCATTTATAAATTTTTATAGATTTCTTACCCTTCCAAAATTAAGTAAAATCGTTATGTCAGATATCTTTTGTAGACCTCAAAGCTTTGGTTAACATGTATCTCTGAAACAATGCAATATAAAAATGGCGCTCCTTTTTTCAATAAAAATATATGATTTTACCTTTTGTATAGGGCCATAAGAAACTTTTCTTCGCTGTACCTGGACAGGAGTACTTGCTTCCCATTCAGAAGGACACGAGTCCCTTAGGAATAACTCAGTGTTCGCTCTTCAACGGGGGATTTTAATGACACCTTTTGGATCAAGGCTCGAAGTAATTGTTCTATGTTATTTTTTAAATGATTTATAAAATATTTATGTATATCCCTGGACGTCTCACCCTTTTGATAACTCATTCCTGAGATAAGTTTCTCCATCCCTGATGCTAATTCCTTCATGGTCTTCTCCCGCACATAGTTCTCTGTTCGAAGCTTCCGATTCCATTCCTGTAGTTATCTATCAAAGAATGGATCTAATTATATGTAAAATGATTCAGTGTGCAGCAAACCCTACGAAACTCATTCCCCGTGAGTAAAACGGCACGAAAATGGTGAGACAAACAATAATACGAGAGTTTCTACGCTGTCGCATCATGACCAAAGGAACAAAAAGATAAAGAAGAATGTAACAGACGACAGCATGGCTAACATGATAAGATAAGAAAATACCTTTTCATTGAGCTTTGTGTTTTATATGTATTTTAGGCACTTTCGATACATAATAGTAATAATAATAAATCAATAGAGAAAACAAATAATAAGGTAACAGAATTTCCAGAAGTGGACCAAAAGGATCTATATATAAAGCTTTGAAAAATCAAAAAAGCAAGGGGACAAAAAGAAGCTACCGGGGTTTAGTTACCGCATTTTCTGTACTATAAGGGACTACTTTCCATCGTTTTTATAACCAAGCATTCATATTAATGTGTCAACGACGTTCTATCGACACAATGACATTTTAGGATATTAGAGTGCATTTATAGTCCAGAAAATACAGTATTGGTTAATTGGGCACATGTAATATCTAAATATATATAACATAAATATAATAGTCTTTATATCTGTTAGTATTTTCTTAAAGGAAGGAACTTCAGTGTAGCTGATGACAGCTGCTGCCTTCTGGTTGAAGGCATGAAGACATTTAGCTGTTCAATACTGACAATTTTTGTGATGTTGAGATTTGAGACGGAATATCAAAATGAGATGAGAATTGATCGGAAATTGATTGACGCACTTTTGGCTCAATGAATATTTTAAAAAATTGCAAAAATATAAAAAGGGCGTTTTCATTGAACCAAAAAATCTAATCCTTTTAGATCACTGGTAATGGATTTTTAAGTACTTTAAAAATTAAAGGCTTTTCGTTGTCGTCATCTTTGTAGTGTTTCTAAGAAATGGTACAGAGGAAAGCTCTTAGCGTGGTAGGTGGTCGATAAGTCCTTTTCCATAGTCGTGCTTGATCTGGAGCTTTCTATACAAGTCTTCGAAAATGGGTCTTAGGAGACTTCGATTGGGCGCCACTGAGGATCTCCTGTAGTCCATATCCCAGCAATGGGCCTTGAAAGTCCGTAGGGCCACTTGGCTTGGAACTGCTACCCGCTTGGAGAACTCACACTCGAAGAAGGCTCGGTTGATGTTAATCATGGTCTCACGGATCTCCTGCTCAGCGTCATCCGGCAATTCCAGCACTTTAAGAGCAAGAAGAATAAAGTCAAGGATCCGCTCAACCTCCCTTTGACCTCAGGAGGAAACCGAGTCTTCCCATCCGCTGATCGGAGAAAAGAGCGAAACGTCTCGAGAGCAAGCTCATTTTTAAGTCGTGGACTCCAGGGAGGTGATGGATAGGACGGGACGAGAGGTCCTCGGACTCCCAGAAGACGACATTCAGCCTGAAAGACGCACAGAAGGGGAAAAAATGAGAAATGACACTCTGGGAATAAAATTATATACTTTTATTATCATAATTATTAAGAGAAACATGATCACAGACATATACATGCCACTAAATAATCTCAGTGATGAGAGTGAAGTAGTGCGTGTTGTTAGAGACGGAGTCATCTTTGAGGCCGTAGATGATGATTTGAATTCCTCGGCCTCCAATTGAAGCCCTCCAAACATGACAGCTCAGTCGGCAGGAAGGAGGAGTAAAAGAGTGTTTCCTCCAGCAGTGTAACTGAGGGCACATTCACTTTGCGCCAAGACACGGATCCTTGAGAAATGACTTGACTCAAGTCCAGTAAGTGGAGGAAGCAGCCTTTGTCTTCGGACTTGGGGGAGTTGACTACTTTCTCGCTTTTGAGCTAGAGCTGTCTTTCTTCTTAGTGAGGGTGGAAGGGTTTGCGGGGTGGCGAAGGCCGTCATGCGTTCCCCCATAGGATCCGGCCGTATGAAGGGCTCCTGCCCTCTTAGCTCAAGCAAGGGATCCTCTCTGTCAACTCCTCCTCCTCGACGAGGAGACTTCTTGAGGGATTTTTTATTCTTTTTCATGCTCAAGACCACCACTTCCTTCCCACCTTGCATGCGGGATGAGCCCATAAGTCCTTTGGGCTCCGAGGCGTTCTCAACCTCACATTTCCTCCACGCCCAGGGGTCTACAGACATATCAAAGAGCCAATGTCCCTCGCATGGCATCCCCCCTCCGGTCCCCGGTCCGATCCCCCAAAAATGAGGAAGTCTCCTCTGAGAGTTTTGATTTGTGAGTGTCCATATCGGGGTGGAGGGAGGGCTCTGAGGGTGGAATCAGGACCCTGGACCATGATTTGAGAGGTATATTAAAGGCCCAAGAGCTGATTTGAGCTGGCAAAGAGGCTTTGACCTTCGTGTTTTGTGGAGTCCTCCGAATAGTATCAGTTGTTTCCCTGTATGGATTGCAGAGGTCCCGCAGAGCGCGGTGGTTGTGTGTCTGAGAGCTCCCTGGAGATGAGCCTCCATTCGTTGTTCGATATGGAGTAGATTGTGAAGTTCGTTGAGGACTCGTGGAGGCGGGCAGGTCTGGGTAAGGGGACAACAGCGACCAGCCGCCGTAGGAATCAGCTCTTCTTCCCGTAGGCCAGAGAGAGGCCGAAGCCTTAGGTTTGGGGTATGAGCCCTTGTGAAGAGTCGAGTCTCATCCCGGTCCTTGATCCCAGTTCGAGGCGCCAGAGGTCGTTGAAGGCACGCCAAGGGGAATTGCCAGCCCCCGAAGACAAGAGGCCCTTCTCCAGTTAGGCCGCGGAGTGGGAGTAACGCTTTGAAATGGGCCAGGAAGAAGTCTCGGATCACGGATGCAGGTGAGGCTCAGGAGCCGCACTGGAGGCCAGAGAGAAAGCTGGAAACGACGACGAAGGGCGACCTTCCTCATGGAAGAACGCCAGCGGGAACAAACACGGGCGCAGCTCTCACCGTCCTCGTAGGGGCTCACATTGGACAGATATGCTCCAAGACTTCATCCGGAAGCCACTCCATCGACACCAAATTCAAGGAAAATCCAACCTCGAACAAGAAAAGGAAAAAAAACAATATGTTATTTGATCACAATAGAGTTGACAAGCTCAAGGGAGGAGGAGGAAATAATATATTTTCAAATATGACGTCAATGGCATTGAGTACCTTCTTTTAAAAGGATTTTGAAAGGGTTTCGTAGCAATTGGTACATTGAAGAAGTATCTGTATAAAAATAACTCATATAAAAGAATATTTTAAATTAAATCAATTAAACATTTCATAGTAGTCCTGCTTTTCCCCCTTCGATTACAAAAAAGCCACTGACGTCATGTAGTTACCTTTGTATATTTACTCCCTGGAAATTGTATTATCATCATTGATTTTTCATGAAATATATTGTCTTGTGACGTCATGGACACTCCAGTAAACCTTCCTGAAGAAAAGAAGAGGTGGTTGTGTCAGGTAGCATTTTTTTTCAATCATACAGAAAACTTCGCTCATTTGTTGTTTATTTTCTTTTTTACAACATAAAATATAATTTTTTATAAAATAGACCTTCTTTAATCTAAGCTTAAAGATCAAAAAAATTTGTTTCTTTATGGGTTTGACAAACGACATAAGAATAAGATAGTATCTTATCCACAAATAATAATCTAAGTAATTAGTTAACTCGTAGTTCTACATAGACATAGGTATCCTATCTTTAAATAAATAAGAGAAAGGGTTTATTTAATAAACGTCCCCTGAATGAAATGAAATATTTTGTAATTAACGTTTTTGTCTTTGATCCCTGTTACCGTTATATTAACCCAATGTTATCTCAGGAAGCACGAAAAATGGGACCTACATAATCCTTCTATCCCTTTTGCAATTTGAATTTTGACTTCAAAGTAAAATATTCTATCTTTTTAGTTTATTCCACTTTTTCACATGTATTTTGTCAGGTAGAATTAGTTGTAGTGAAGCCTTCTATTTGTCTCACAG
>CP045897.1:9777168-9802652 GCA_013387185.1 Caligus rogercresseyi | reverse complement strand
TATCTAAGGGATTATCAACTGAAACGAGCCCTGTCACTGAGGTACGGACTTATCGAAACATCAATTTTTTCAGACCCTGCACCGTGCAGTCAGTTTTATTGCACAGGTGCGTTTGATTATGTACAATTTTCACTCTGCAAACAGCTATGTCACGGCTTGGATTCCAGAAAGCATTCAATCTTGGTACGTAACCTTCTTAAAACAAGAACAGTCAAAGCGAATTAAAAGGGAAAAAGTCAGCGTCAATCCAACACGTGGTAGTCCACAAGAGGAGTCTATCTCCAGTTATATGGAACTTAATCATGGCACTCTTTTGACTAAGTTTTGAAAATGGCGCCATCCCTTTGAGGCTTGGCGGATGACGTCCTTTTTATTAATATGGTAAAGACCATGGTACACTTGTTATAAAATGCAGGAAGCAATTAATATTGTTCTGGAATGGGGAAAACCCATGGTCTCACATTCAACCCATCCAAATCTAATGCTATAGTCTTTCAAAAGCATACAAATTAAGATCAAAATACTTTCCGCGACTATTTATGGCAGGAAAAGTAATTAAATTGCTACACAATAAAGTACCTAGGCGGGGTTTCGATCAAGGACTCACCTGGACTGAACATATAAAGAAAAGCTGCCAAATGTTCTCGAATATGGAATATGGCAAAGGCTGTCATAGGTCAAAAATGGGCTTAACTTCGGATAGGGTGTCTCTGGCTCTATGAAGCAATGATTAGACCCATTATCACATATGCATGTCTAATATGGGGACACACTGTTACTGGAAAGAAAGTCGAAATAAGAAAATTGAACAATTCAGCGAAAGGTACTTATGAGTATGACTCATACACTCCGATCAACACCAACATCAGGAATAGAGGCAGTATTGGGCATCACTCCATTGGATCTCTACATACAAGCACTTGCAACAAAGTCAAGATGGAGAACAAAGTTCTTTCTCCGGGATACTGGGATGGTGTGGGCAATCTTTCAAGCGTCGTGGACATCGTTTCGTTAGTGATAAAATACTCCATCGACTTCAATTGAATGAAACTAGCGACTACATTACAGGCAATCGTATCTGGGTTGATAACTCTCATGTTGAAAACTCTGACATTATTATATACACAGACGGATCAAAAGACGATAAAGACAACACAGGAGCTGGATGGGCAATCACTAGAGTGATATTCCTTTTATCAATCATATATATCTCTTAATAGGAAGCATCAGTCTTCCAAGCTGAGGTAATTGCCATCACACAATCTGTTAAAGCTTTACTTGAACAAGACAAGCCATCTAAGAACGTGATTATTCGGTCAGATTCTCAATCAGCATTTGCTGCTATTCTAAACCCCTTTACAAAAGTGCCACAGTTAAGCAATGCAAAGAATTTAAACAACGCAAAATCCAAATAAATATACATCTTGATTGGTGTAGGGCCATTCAGACATCTCAGCAACGAATTTGCGGACTACCTTGCAAAGAAAGGAACGCAAAGTAAAAATCGCTTATGTGTTGGAGCACCACCAAGCTACATAAAGAAAGTGATAGATGGCTTCTTCTATGAAGTTTGGTGCAACAGATACAAAAAGGATCTTGGAATGAAACATACTCATAGGATGTTGAATATTCCAAAACCAAAGTTGTGTCGAGCTTTCACGTCCCAAATTAATTACTTGTTCAAGCCTACACAGGCCATGGACCATTTCTGGCCCATCTGAGCAAATGGAAAAACACAAATGCCATTTGTAATATATGCATGGAGGAGTCCCAAACCGCTGACCACCTAATCAACAGATGCCCATCGCTTTCATATGAGAGATACCAAGTCATGCAAGAGGAGGATGAAGATCTTCGTATGATTAAATTTATTAAATGTAAAAAGATGCAACAAATTATTGATTCTAACTTTAATTTAATTGCTTCATAAGTAGATTATAAAATAATTATATAATGCAATGCTCAATATCCATTTTTGCTGTTGTAGCACATATACCCCTTTGTGTGGTCGTGTTCTTTGCTGTATGTATGTAGATACAAAAAGGATCTTGGAATGAAACATACTCATAGGATGTTGAATATCCAAAACCAAAGGTTGTCGAGCTTTCACGTCCCAACATTAAATAACTTGTTCAAGCCTACACATGCCATGGACCATTTCTGGCCCATCTGAGCAAATGGAAAAACACAAATGCCATTTGTAATATGCATGGAGGAGTCCCAAACCGCTGACCACCTAATCAACAGATGCCCATCGCTTCATATGAGAGATACCAAGTCATGCAAGAGGAGGATGAAGATCTTCGTATGATTAATTTATTAAATGTAAAAGATGCACAATTATTGATTCTAACTTAATTTAATTGCTTCATAAGTAGATTATAAACTAATTTATATAATGCAATGCTCAATATCCATTTTTGCTGTTGTAGCACATATACCCCTTTGTGTGGTCGTGTTCTTTGCTGTTGTATGTATTTGCTTTTATCATGTATAATTGTAGTATTTGTATGTACTATCGTAAGACAGCAATAATTCTTAACTAAAAAAAAAAAAAAAATGTGATGTTTTAAGTTATCTTTTTATTACGTTTTTAAAACGACTAATGCTAGTAAATTTTCCCCATCGAATCCCAATCTACTCCCTCTGAATCCCTTCATCAGTATTGATACCAATCTTTTTAATTTTTGTTTTTCTCAAAATACAGTTTTGCAATGGAAATGTCATTATGGTAATCTCGTGAATTCGCCAATAGACATTTTCTTCAACATATATGTATATTATTATATTATATAATATATATATATATATTATATAATATATATATATATATTTTATATATATATATAATTATATATATATATAATATATATATATGCTCTATTTGACAATCACAAAATTATGGATTGAACTATGAATTCCGTAAATGAATCTAACGGGCGTCATAACCAGACGATACCATCAGCTCAATCACAGAGCTGGTAGCGTTGACACGATTGAAACACTTTCGGGTTGCGTGAGGAAACGCACGACGTGAAAGTTCAACAGCCTGAAGAATGTTCTGACGCTGTTTCTCGCTCTTGGTCAGCACTTTAGTAAAGTCAGACCCGAACTTGACGGCCCTCTCTGTCATGTCATTGACAACTTGAAGAGAGGTGACGATGCCGCTTAACTCAATGAATGTTGAATCAGAAGCCCATTGTGTGACCGGGAGCTCCAAGAAGGTTGGATGGATGTTTGTAAGCTGAAGGTAGAAACGCTCAATGAGATATAGGTGGTGGCATTTGGTATAAAAATTCTTGTTATTCTTTGTAAATTAATCATAGCTTATTACAATTATTAAGGAATGTTTACCCGGCTAAGAGTTTGTCGGCTTCGATGATGTCCAAAGCACTTTCGGCACTGACATCGAAACGAGTTTGCAATTCCTTGAGAAAGAGCTCCTTCTTCTCCTCGGCGTTTTTTCGCTTCCGTCGCAGTGAATCCACCACCCCACGAAATAGATCATGGAGGCGATGGAGCTTCTTAATTAATTTTTCCTCGCCATGAGTGGCAAATAAGACGGTGCCCAGAGACGAAGTAGGGAATCGGCGGTGCTACGGGCAGCTAGCTGCGCGTCCGGTCTACCCAAAGCCAAAGATGAAAGTAAAAGTACCGTATCACCTCTTCGGTTAACGGGAATGGACCTGGTTTGAAAATTTCTAGAGTATAACCAATACCCAGTGCCTCGCTTAAGCACTTTTTCAGTGTCCGAGTTTCCATTTTATGTTAAAGGCACTTGACTGATAGATCAAAGAGTGAAATTGAATCTGATACGGTGTTTAAATCACGTGTTTATGAATAAAAACAGGTTTTGATAAATAAGATTAAATGGTTATTGTATTGTATTTGAAAGATAACTTAAAAACATCACTTGAGTACCCTCTTTTTCTTTTCCTTCCTGAAACTATAAAGAACCCTAGTAGGAGCTGTTATTAAAAAAATGGTTGGTGCGTCAGCACTATATTCATTTATTGGCACTAAATATTATTTGACAAAAAATTTGCAAAAAATAATAAAGTCATCAACTAATCATAGCTAAATTTTGTAAAATTAGTTTTTTTCAAAATAAGTAATAACCGAAAAGTTTTGCTTCATAACGAAACCTTTGACACCAGTGACGTCCGATTTCTAAAATGCTAGAATTTTTTTATTTAGATACTCGTTTTCAGCATCTAAAATGAACCAGAATCGCTGGGTATATGTAAAAGAACTAAAAAGTGGTTTTTTTGGGAGGTCTAATAGGTAGGCAAGTATTTTAGTGGAATATATCTAAGTATTGTACAAATACTATTTCTTCATTATATATTTACTATTATAGTGCTTTTAATATCGGTATGCTCCGAAATTAGATCTGTATTCTCCCTCAAGTGATTTTGACTTCAATATGTTAATTATTTAAGACAATACGTATTATTTACAATTATTTGGGTGATTTTGAACTAAGGTTCACAACAAAAATGAGAGCGTTTATTTAAAACTGCAAAAATAAAATTATTTAATGGCATTATTTACTCATTTATATGATAAATAGTATTTAATAACCTTAGGTGTATTCCGTTCCTGTACTTGCCTACCTATGTATTTGGTCCATTTCTGAGTCATCATTTCCTTTTCTACCTTGGTCTATTTCTTCCTCCTAGGCTGCACTTTCCTCGACCCTTTCTTCTGGACACCAATTAAGTGAATAGCATAATTATTCTTTCAGATTAAGTAGTAATCATATTATTCACAAGAAGTGCAAGCAAAATATCTTGAAAAAATAGATGATAGCGCATAATATGTAAAATATGGCAAGGGAAATCAATATACATGCAATTGCACTGGGAGGTCCTTAGTTGTACATATGCATATGTGCATGCGACTATGCACATTTGCATCTCTAAATAAATAAGTGCATAAATGGATTTCAACATTATGCAGCGTCAATTTTTCTTCTCGCCATGCTTAACAGGATTGCGTGAGCCATCAACGCTTTCTTCGTCTGGATTTTGCACTAGTTCAAAAAGTTTATTATGTGGGGGCATGGAATGGCAAAATATTACTTTTTTACTTATATTTGCATCTGTAGATTGCAAAAATATATATTCACTTTATTATGAAATGATATATAAAGGATGGAATATGAGGACTCCAATCCCAATGTATGAAGACGTCAGATGTGATTTGGACTTTGGCGATCCTCTATTTTTCTAAATTCAATACTGTAATATATTTCTATAAAGGATAATTCAAGTTTTGTTCTCAGTAACAATGAACTTATCAAATAAAAACCATCCATACGACATCTTCTTTTATTATCTCTGTTTGTATAGGTTTCAAGAATAACAACCATAAGTTAGATTAAATGGGTTTTTTTAAAGAAAATGTTTATGTGTTATTTTGACCTATTTTTGCACTCGTAGAATGAATGCTTAGATGTTTTACTCTTCAAATGTCTGTAATTGTGTAAATAGACAAATAATGCAAAAGTAAATAGAAACAATATGAAGTTTAAACATTATTTTCATCAATCAAATTAATTATAGCATTTTAACAAAGGGTTGTCATCTTAATTGTATCTGCTAAAGAGGAGTCACTTTTTTTAAAAAGTAATTGCTACCTTGCTACATTAAGACCTCGCCCAGTTCAAAATATTTTTTTAAATTCGGATATAGGACACTCGGAGGCCTTCTCCGATTAAACCCTCAATGGTAAAACAAATGTTATCACATTCATAACTAGAGGCATGTATACACTCAGAGAGTGCAAACCTCCGCCGATCCCCACCAAATGAATCACTTGGTCTTTTTGTCATTTCCAACCCTGTACGCACTGTCCTTTTATCTCTACATACTGCTCCTATAACTCTACACACTTGAATTATAGGGGGCGTTCCAGTTCATCAAAGAGGAGAGCACAGCACAGCACATCTATTGGCAGCGTAGGCTAACTTAAAATATTTAGTAGTATTTAGCTCATTTTGCATCTTAAAGAAGCACTCAGAGATGCCAAAATTTAATCACTTGTTTCTTTTGGCATTTCCAACAACTCTACAAAGTTCATCTGAATCCGTTCTGCACTTTTTGAGTTATCTGCTGACAAACAAACCAGCCAACAAACCAACACCAGTGAAAACAATACCTCCTTCGGCGGAGGTAACTATCTTTTCATTGACAAAAATAAGTAGTATCCATGATGACACTGGACATTTTACAACTTATTTTTATCATAGGATATAAAGATTAGCAATTATATATATATATATATATATATATATATATATTATATATATATATATATATATATATATATATATATATATATATGTATATACAATATACAGAGAGAGAGCTTATTCTATTCAATAACAGAGAAACATCGTTCTTTGGTATAGAGATATAAACATACATAGAGATCTTATTTCCTTCAATAATATAGAGATAGAAATATCTATATCTATGTTCAATAACCGAGAAACATCGTTCAACTGTCGATGTGTCCAAAATAAACAATGTAATCTGGACTACGTCATGTAAGTTACTGTGGTGTTTGATATTTTGATTGAAGTAAATTACTTATTTTTTCTAAAAAGACGCTTTAATGAATAAATAAAAACATATTTTTCCAAAAATCATAAGGTAAAGATAATTAGTTTGAATAATATTACTTATCTTATTTGTTTTTAACTAACATTATTACTAGTAAGGATAAGTCTAGGCAAGATAAATAGAGATATTTCAATGTATCTTTAATCAAGGATCACAGAGATAGAAAAACAACAACAAAGTTGTAGGGGACAAAAGGTTTTGTAATTTACGTCTGTATAGAAGATTTGTTTATATGGGCATAGTGACATATTTACATGAACTAGCCAATAACTCCCTACGCATTACTGTTTTTGGAAATTCTTTTCTAAAAAAACGTCATCACTACGCATTACTTTTTTCGGAAATTATTTTCTAAATTACACAATGTTATTTTTTTAATATTTGAACGCTGATCGCTAACGGAACGCTGAACGCAAAAACATTGAACGGAACGCTATTTTTTTAACGCTGAACGCAAAAAAGCTGAACGCTCACAAGCCTGATGTATATATATATATATATATAGAGAGAGAGAGCTTATTATCTACTATAACAGACAATAAGTTAACTTCTGTTGATAAGGCTCATCCGAGGAACCTCATTTCAATTATTTATTTATTTTCCAACGAACATGAAAGTTTTTTATAACAATATTAAAATGAGATCAAATATCATATGACGTCATTGATATTATTGGTTTTTTATAAAATACAGAGGTATTACTAAAAACAAATGACATCCTTAGATGCCTATAACTTTACTCCCATTACTATACTCCTGAGGCTTCTTATATTTATCAAATAATTACGAGTGACCCATTATAGACGTGCAAGAGTGTTTTAAGACACTGTCAAGTAAGAAATATTAGATCCAAACAGAAGTAAAATGATAAACATAGCAAAACATTTCAAAACTAACTTCTTCTTTTTTACGACCGTACAACTTTATTCAAACATCTCAGCTTTTTAACTCACACTCATACAACGAGGATAAAAAATAAACTTCAACATTCCACAAAAAAAATCAACACTCACATATATACATCAAATAAATAAAACAAAAATACACTCGGCATAATTTTAAATAAACAAAAGAAACACTGGCATTTATATAAATATATACTAACTTTTTATTGATAAAAAAAGTACATCACTGGACATTTTACAAGTAGTTTTTATATGTCCCATGTAGGTAATAGGTACATATATGTTGATGTGAAAGTATTTCTTATTGAAATGACAGTAAAAACCTACATTTATGGAGACTTCCTTTCCAGGTATCTTATATTCCTTGGTCCATTCCAAAATCATAAAGAATTAAAGGTTTGTCATCGACGTTTCTGTATTTGATTCCGATTAATTATCCACGGAGTATGATAAACAAGTTGGGATCAATGACAAAGCAATGTTAATAAATAATGTTTCATTATGGAGGAAATATCAAAATAAAAAATAAGTTACATAAGTAACTCATGACAAATCGTAGAACAATTTCGGAGTTTCAAAAGTATTTTGCTCTTAAAATGTTGAATTCGTCACGATATGGATTGAGTTTATCTTATATTACAAATCTATAATAAACTAATTATGTCCCTTGTGACATCAGTGAATTATACATATCTAGACTGATCTTGTGCATTTTTAATTATAGTAACTTTTTCCTGGGATTAATAAATCGGAATCAAACAGAGAAACGTCCTGACAAAACTTTTGATATGAGAATATACGATTACCATTTGGTAACGGCATTTAGTGTAACTGATAGGAAGAAAAAAAGAAGGGAGAGAAGTGAGGCAAAATACTCCCTCCCTTCTCTTTCTCTTTCTATCCAGGTAACACTAACATGATTACCAGATGGTAATCGTATATTCTCATATCAAAGATCAATTTTTGGGAGAGAGTACGTATTTGCTTATATCTCTAAAGTATAGCATTTTTAGAACACAAAATATATCAAATGAAAGCTTGGTTAACCAGCTTAAATATTTTGGTATACTAAATCATATCAATTTAATAAGTAGAGAGTTATATGTACATTAAAAAAGCCTATCTCGCGTACAAAATGACGCATATAATGGATTATAAATGCGTCAGAGACAAGTAAAATTTTGAGAGGATACCTTGACGCACATCTAAGAAACACATTAGATTTATTTTTTCATAATCGATTTCTTATAGGTCAATACAGGCTCTGAATCATATGATGTAAACTCAGATTGTACTGAATTCTGATTATAGAATGCAAACCAAGGTCATTTTTGGATTTATCATCTAAAGTTTTACTAAACTTAAAAGTACTATTTTACTCTGAAGCGAACAAGTCATCTTCTACAGGCGAGTGAAGTTATTGATACAAAAAAGCCATGAAATAAGCTAACAATACATACTCCCTTTCTTGCTTTGTTTTTACTGAAAACTTTGTTTTATTAAAAAACATCAAACATACGTCTGATAGTAAATTAGATTTCCTTTAAATTAATAATATTATTGAAGTCTGTAACGTCCACCATTTTGAAGAAATTTGCGTATGTTGACCGATTTTGTTCAAACTTTGTATGTCGTCTTCTTTATCACCAAGAAACAGAAATACACAAAGTCGCTAACATTTCAAACATTTGAAAAATAGAACAACCCTAATATATATATATATATATATATATATATTATATATATATATATATATATATATATATATATGACCAAACCCTGAAGAAAAAATAATAATAACTATTTCATAGACTTTTGCATTTATTTAAAGTTTTTGTGAGTAATCTACATAGCCTGACGTCATTGGTATTTATTGTAGGAATCCGTTTCTTCTATTCCCTAGTAATATATTACAATGTAGATAATATTTTCTTGTTTACCTCGCGTGGCAGCCATTTTAACTACAGCTTTAACTTTAATTGGTTGAATGATTCTTCTTAGTTGAGATTCCAGTCATTAGTTAGTTAACTTCATTTTGTATAGATACACATGTGGATAGTTATCCTGATCATATCGCAACACAACTTTCAATAATCAAACCTCTAACTTTCTCTCATTAGTTAGAACTCTTTCAGATTGTATTTATGAATCTTTTTAAATTGAAAATGATTAGTATCGATACTATAAATCTACCAAGAGTGGTTCTGATCTACCTAATATTATTCTGTTGTCCCAGCTCTGGTTGTCATGTGCAGAGCCCTATAAGAAGAGTTACGAAAATACATTGGAGAACCACCTGGGGAAAGAACATTTGGGCTCAAAACAACGCATGGAATGAAAATAATGATTATTTTTCCTATGTTATTGTCCAGATAAATAAATCGGAATATATAACCAAATATTTTTCTGTAAAACCTTTCGTTTATTGGGGACTGTTCAACGGGAAATAAAAACAGATAAATTCCTCGGGCTCCTGAGCGATTGTACCATCCACAGTACTACAAGTAGGCATAGTTATGTTTTTAATAGATATTTAGCGTTTATATTGTTTTTAAACCTCGAAAAAACTATCTCCAAAGACTGTTTATCTACAACTCCCTCGATAATTTATGGATGTTTTGAGCCTGACTTGAGTCAGCTGCTACACAGACAGTTCTTACGACGTAACTCTACTTATAAGGCTCTGGTCATGAGTAACGTTGGATTGATCCAACTATCCTTCACAAAATGGCAAGTAAATGTATAGCTACTCTTCTTCTTAGTTGTAAGGCTGCTATGAAGGAAGACAAATCTTTTAGGCATTATTCTTATTATTGATTTATTTGGGAATGCAAAAAAATCGTTGGAGGATGACAAATCAAGCATTTGGCCTAACCTTTCATGAATAACAAATAGTGAAGAGTGAAGGCTTGTCCTAGAGCCAACCTATTGTACATAGAATATGTGACCCGTCAAATGAAAAAAAAACTTAATTAATTTAAGTTTTATTATACTACAAATGACATTATGTAATAGTTCAATTCATCACTACATAACTAAATTTAATTAGAAACTGAAAATATGTCGTCAATAACAAACAAAATGTCCACCAATGTCCTTTTGTAATAACTTCTTATTTCTGGAATATTCTTCAAAAAATGCTTTTTTATGTTAAAGGAATGGTATGTATATCTACGCTACTTATAAAAAGACATAATAGTTTATATTTTGTTTATAAAAACACCATGCTTTTTGTTTGCAATGTATTTATACTAGCGGATGCTACCAGAAGTTGTGCGGGATTATCTATGAATGTTCACTTTATCATAATATTCATTTTCACCTCAAGCTTATCCATAGAAAAGTTTATATATATCTGAATAAGTGTTAAGGAGAATCAGAAGACCGACCATCAAAATAAACGGATATATATATATATAAATTTATACATACAAGGGTGTACAGGCGAATCTAGACTTTTTTTAGTACGGAAACAAGATACTCATATCCAAGAACAAGACCTTTTTTTGACTTTTTTCATATCACACAAATTAAATGACTTTTCTCTTAATGTTCATTCAATCCAACTTCCTCCTTTCACAATATCAGCCTCCATACGGTGCCTGAACCTCCCAACGGCATGAGCCACCTGTTTCCTGGACAAGTTGGCCACTGCCTGGATGATGGCAGCTTCAAGGAGTCCACAGTGTTTCGCTTGTTAGTGTCCCTCTCAAGGACGCCCCACAAGTATTAGTCGCAGGGGTTGAGTTCAGGGCTGCTGGGTGGCCAGAACTCCTTTGACCAGAACATGTCGAGATTCTCTAAGCACCAGTTTTGCACCAATTGGACGTGTGGGCGGGAGCTCCATCTTGCTGGTAGAGATAAGGTCTACCAGCAGCAATCTGGGTCATCTAGGGCTTCACCACAGTCTGCATGACGTCCAAGTAGACCTCCTTGTTGAAATTTTGGCCCTTGGCAAAAGAGTGAGGAGGCATGATGTCTACCTCGCTGGACATGACCTCAGAGACATGAACACCAGCCGGAAACTTGGTTCTTCCAATCATAGGGACCTCATCTGGGAATCCTTCCTCGATGTCCTCCGACTCCTTGAAGGACTTGGCAATGCTGTAAACAGTAGCTTTGGGGAATTTGAAGAAGTCGATGATCTCCTTGGGCGCACGGCCGCAACGGAGCGCCACAATAATGGCCGTCCTGCACTCAAGTTCCTAGGACATTTTTCAATCTTTTTGTTATTAAACAAAGCTCATAGGATATACTAACCAGTTCATACATTTTTAAGCTTCTACCCTAACTGGTTTCTGAGATACAAGTACTCAAAGTTAGTCTAGATTCGCCTGCACACCCCTGTATATATGTTTATATATATATATATATTTGTAATTTATATGATATATTAGTTTCATAAAAAGTATATTTGGTATTGTTTTCAATTGTGTTCTAGCTAAGGCGTCACAAATATAATAATGCACCAAGGATACCTTTTTAAATAAACTTTTATTTGTGATGACATGATATCATACAATTAATCAAAAACATGCAAAAGTGGAGCCATTGAAATGTTGCTTTTGCATAGAATCTCACTTTGTTTACGCTTTTATCTGTGTGTTTGTACAGGCGTATATATGAACATTTTAAGGCTCTATTTTGTGTTTGTTTCGTATTTCAATAAATGGAGACATGAATTTAGTGCGTGTGTTTTTTCTTCTTCATGAAGTTTATTCTATAATACACAAAGCATAGTAAAATATGTATAAAGGGGAATAAGGGAATAACTACAGTTAATTGAATTTCAATATGTGGAGGAACTGGAATTTACAGAAGAAAATTGACATGTGCAATTCACAAGTTATTTCTTCGGTGCTCTATAAGGTAGTTGTTTCTTTAATATTCGCAGAAAAATATATTACTGAGTAAGAAAAATGGCTAGGTAAACTTAAATCATAAATAGATCATATATAATAAATAGAAGCTATTATAAGGGTCGTTTTTTGTCTTGTAGAATACAAAAAAATAAAAAAATATTTGTGATATGTTTGCTAAGCCTAAAAAAGAGTGAACAAGACTTCTCACCTCTAAGCCACTATTTCATAAGCTTGTAATGGAGACTAACTACCGCTAATACTTATTGCTTGTCTTCAAAGTGAGGAGTAGCACAAAAAATAATCTCGAAGTAATAATTTAAGACTAAAGTGTCTAAATATGTTTTGTTCTTAACGCAATTAGTTTGAAATTTTTTAAGTATGAAAGCTTAAAAGAAAAATCTTGTATGCCTCTCCAACTTTTAAAAGTGACTCAGTAGTAGATATCATTACGTAAAATTGAAAAAACCCTTTATTTTCTGTCACCTTTTTCCTCGAGCTACTCCGGAAGGATGGCTCTTGGTGGATATATTTACCTATAGTATCATCTAAGGCATTGGAAATGCAGCACTTCTTGAACCCGTGAGCGATGCTCTCTGGCGAAATGGCACGCCATGCCTGGAGGATCCACTCACAAAGCAGACGAACTGCAGGCTTCTGAATTTTTCCAGTTGGTGTGAGTGCGTGGTTATCTGACAGTAGCCACTCCGTGTATCTCTTGCGTAGATTATCGATAAATGGTTTGTTGACAACAACGTCCAGCACCTGTAGTTGGCTGGTCATCCCTCCCGGGATGATCACAAGGTCCCCATTCATGCTCTGCACCAGCTGCTTCACTGGCTCCGTCACGTGGCCACGGAAAGCATCCAGGACAAGCATGTTGCGTTTTTTGTCAGGGCACCAGGTCGCCTCCCCCACACAACTTTCAGCAAATCAACCACCAATTCCGTGTCCATCCAGCCCCTCTCCTGTGCACGCACAATAATGCCAGCTGGCATGGGCTCCTTGGGGATAGTTTTTCTCTTCAGAATCAGGTAGGGCGGGAGCTTAGTGCTGTCTGCCAGACATGTCAGCATGACAGTGACCCTGCTCTTCTCATTTCCCGTCAAGCGCACAACAACTGATTTTTCACGGTGACGGAAGATGGCATGTCAAAAAAGACTGGGGTTTGGTCTGCATTGCCGATTTGGTCGAAGGGGTATTTGTGCGTCTTCCTTAGATTAATGACATGTCGCTGAAACGTCAACAGTTATTCCTCAAAGTCTGAGGGCAGGCGCTGGGCCAGGCTTGTTCTTCGCCTCAGTGATAGCCCATTGCGTCTCATCATTCTTTTGACCCACCCGAGACTGGCTTTGAACTCGTTTGCGGGGATATTCAGCTTCTTGGCTATCTCCAAGGCTTTTAACTGAATTATCGCTCGGGTTACGGGCATTGCCTCTTGCCGTTTTTCCGTCACATATTGAAAGACTCGGCTGTCAATCTCTTGAAAGCGGCCGCGTTGAGGTCCTCGGAAAGATTTTCTTTGGCTATTAGCATTCTTAAGGCGCTCTTTTTGTGCTCGCCACCGCCGTACATTGCACTCGGTGACTCCATATTTTGTGGCTGCTCGACAATTATTTGATGACTCTGCCTCGTTCACCACTAAGATTTTAAAATTGGCATCATAACTCTGTCGAAGCCTTTGGTTAAATTGTCCAGATTTCGAACCACTTTGTTCAAGACAGTCTCTTGTCTTCTCCATTTTTTATTTTTGTTGTGGTATTGTTGTGAGGGACGGTGGCCGATTCATAGTTTGTTGTTATTTTAACTCCAAACAATCGTTGTGAAATGATACGGACAAAACGATCACTAGACCTCTCCATTAGTGAGTGTTTTGGTGTTGTGAAGGATAGGCCTAATGACTGTATTTAGGTTAACTTTAAAAAAATAAATGAAATTATGTTTTTTGTCTAGTCCGCGAAAATAAGACGACCCCCCTTTTTACAGTACTATTTTTAGAACAAAAGCCCCGTCTTATATTCGGGCCAATACGGTACTATAATTTCGGGCTTGTCTTGAGTAATTGCATTCTTTGGAAAGACACAAATTAGGCAATATTTTAGTCAAAGAAACATAATTAGATTTTTTTTGGTTAATCTGAATTTAATTATTTATTATTGCTTTTCTGTCATTCCAGAGAAAATAAAATCAGCAAAATACTGAATATAAAACTATAAAATTATATCATTGTTTACATTGGACAAAATTGCGTATGATAATATTGTATTGTGCACTCCAAAATGATTGAATTAGGTTTCTTCTAACTTCTTTCTTTTCAAGAAGAACTGAATTTCTCACAGATCATAAAATAGATTACCACTATTTCAATATGAATATATTTAACAAATCTAGATAATTCACCACAGGTTGCAACTTTAGAATAAAAGAAGCCTTAAAAGTAGTGATGTAATTGTAAATAAATTACATATACGTTATAGTTAAACATTTTTACAATAAGAAATCAACTTTCAAATATATAACATTAACAATCCCAGTAAAAATATATAATATTTAATTGAATATGTTTAGTTTATTGAACGAACTCAATTAAGATTCAAAATAAGCATTATTCTTCTCCGAACATGAATAATCGAGCCAGGGACTCAACGATCCTCAATTTAAATCTGATGAAAAATATAATACAGTCAAACCTGTGTTAGATAGACTAATTTTAATGCTATAATGCTTAGTTATATAATGTTTGATACAATTCTATCCAACCAAATAGTTAAAAAAATCCTCGCAACATAAAAGCAAAAAAGGAGGTGCGTTAAGGCGTGCTCAACTCTCAATGTTGGGGGCGATGGTTCGAATCCCGAGAGGGGAAGGTCATTTTTGGTCTACCTCATTGATAAGATCCTAGGTTCGATAGACTAATTTACACGCTAGTATACTTACTTCTATCCAGTTGGAAGCTGCAATTCTCTCGAACCATATAGGCAATAAAAGACAGTTTCTAATAAAATGGTTATTAATATAACAGAATACCAAGAAATATATTTTATTTTCAAAATTGTGACGACAATACATATACTTAAATTCAAACATATGAGATACATATTATATATAAAAGTTTGTAAATGTATAAGAAGTACTAATTCTTTATATAAATATCCTTTTAAAATGATATTACTTTTTATTAGTTAAGGGTTATAATAACAGTATGCTCTTGAGTGCACTTCTTTTATTATTTGATAAAGTCTTCTCAACCAATTCTATTATTATTATTATTGTTGTTATTATTTATGGGCTTGTTAATAGATCAATAAATATTTCGAATATGAATATATATTGATCATAAGATATGTAAAATATTAATGGCTTTCCTGATTTTTATTTTCATCACCATATTAGCAGCCCTGAAGATATTTGTAATTGATAGCTGTTTAACATGTTTCACCATTGTTTTTTAAGTTCACAACAAAATTTGCAAGGGGAAGAAGAGTTTTTTTGTGAATAATTTTTTAGCCCAAATTTATTGAGGAAATATTTTTTAAAAGCTTTATTGATGTTCTTAAGCAACTCTCAAGACTTTGTGTTACAACCAACTGTTGTAACATAGTGTTACGACCAAAAAGTCGTCAGTGTTTTCAAAGCTGATTAAGACTCATTTTGGTGATCTGAGTCTGAATATCACATTGATTTGGTCCTTTGAGGTTAACTTATTGAAAGACAGCATATGACTATATATGCAGGAGTTTTGAGTTCAATCATGTGTTTGTCGAATAATATATAGAATTGCCAAATTTTATTTATTTATCGAAGGTAGCTGCATACGTGTATGTATGACTGCCAGGTTACTTAATTAACCTTGTCGCGTCGTTTATGAAATTTGTAATGCGCCGCTCCCAAAATAAAGTTGACTCGACAATTTCATCTTAGGCTAAGAACAATAAGTATTCAACTTTGTGTCCTCTGTATTATTTCTAGCAATGAATATTTTTAACTTTATATGTTTTATTTATTGAGGCATCGCCGGTTTTGTAAAAAAATTATAATCTAATACAACATATAATTACCTCCGCCGAAGGAGGTATTGTTTTCACTGGCGTTGGTTTGTTGGTTTGTCAGCAGGATAACTCAAAAAGTACTGAACGGATTCGATGAAACTTTGTGGAGTGGTTGGAAATGCCAAAAGGAACAAGTGATTAAATTTTGGCATCTCTGAGTGCAGAATTAAGATGCAAAATGAGCTAAATACTAATAAATATTTCAAGTTAGCCTACTCTGCCAATAGATGTCGCTGTGCTGATAAATCGGTGTGCCGGGAGCGTCTTCCTCTCGGAATTTCCGTCTAGGGGAACCCTCCCCCGTCCCTCTACGCCGCCCCAGTCGTGAAAAATCCGCCTCGGAAGGCTCATAAGGACCCCGTGACGGCGGAGGTTTGCACTCTCTCAGTGTATATATGCCTCTAGTTTATGTATATAATTAGGCCAGGTGCATATTTTAAACGACTTTTATTAGCTAATAATTAGAATTAATTGAATTTGGTGTAACGGTTTGTTTTTTAAGCCTTCTTCATCGATGAGAATGCACTGTTTTTACATGACGTATTTTGCAAAAAACAATGCACAAAGCAGACTTTATAATTTTACTCTTTATAACCACCTGTAAGTGCTAAATATCAGAATACAAAGTCTAAAGAAGCTTAAAGGCTCTCGAAATTAAAAAACCCTAATAAAACACTACAAATATTTCTTGCTTTAATAATAAAATACAGTTTAAAATCATGTTCAGATGTGCTTGTCATTGTCATAAATCGAACGTTCAAATATTAATATTTTCATTTTATTATATGATTCTTTTATAACAACTATAGTAATGCAAACAAGAACATTTTGCATAATTGTAGAATCATGTACATACAAACATTTATCTAAACACTATCTAGCTCAAATGTTTACTTAGATCTGCATATTCTCTAAAAGTGTATAACAAAAGAATATCAGTCAATATTTTTCAACACGGGATTTTCTCTGTTAATTCGTAACATTGAGGATTGTTTTAAAATATCAAACTTAATATTTGGGACTTTTATTATTGGCTGCATTTCTACTGTGATTTTCAAAATTTAATTATCATAGTTTTGGTGTCTCTTATCACTAGAAAATGATGATTATAGAATGTCCTGATACCACCAGCATAATAATTTCTCTATGCACATCTGGTTTAACAAACAACCCTTATATATACACTTAAAATATGCTAATTTTTAAATCTCTATTGATTTTTTTATTCCAAGATGTTCGTACTAGAGCCCGAACGATATGATTTTGTGGGGTGAGTGCCAATATTTATTCCCCTCCCCCGTAATCAGCATATATCTCTAATAATCGGATAAGTCGAAAAATAGTTCAATACAATGTCAATTAAAAGAACAGAGTATTTTTTCTTTTACAAAAAATGTAATAAATAATACAGAAGAGAGAGAGAGAGAGAGAGAACGATAGCTCAGTGTGTTAAGACCATATATATGTATATAAAGACATAGAGGACTTATTCCCTCCAATAGCAGAGAAACATCGTTCAGCTGTATTCTGGACACAATGACGTATTTCTCTGAAGAATCCATAGAGATATAAAGATATAGAGAGCTTATTCCCTCCAATAGCAGAGAAACATCGTTCAGTATTCGGTACACAATGACGTATTTCTCTGAAGAATCCAATAAGCTCTCTATGTCTTTATATCTATATGGTTAAGACGCGTTCAACTCTTAACGTTGAGGACGCAGGTTCGCCTCCCGAAGGTAGAACGCCACTTTGGTTAATGTTGTTGATAAGATACAAGGTTAGAAAGACTAACTTTAACGCTAGTGTGCTGATTTATATCTGCTAGGATATAAATATATTGGACCAAATGGGCAAAAATGTATTGGAAACATAAATATTTTTCAATTATCACATTGCATAACATATCTAATAATCATAAACTGTTGTACTTCCTTAGTTTTACACTCAAAAACAAATCCAGCCTAGAACAAATAACTTTTTAGATCGTGAAATTTGGCCGATTCAACCAATCACATTTTAATCCATGTTGATTAAATCTAAAAATATTTTAGCCGATACATATTCATGAGCGACATGCTATAATTGATTGGATATTAGGAAGAAACGAGCGAGGAAAATACAGCCTGAGAAGAAATGGCTGAAGATAGAAAGGAAAATTATGATACATTAAAAATCCAGCCCAAATACATCTTTGCACCGTCAAATATGAACAATAAGGAAATAATTTATCTATAATTACTAAACTGCAGTTATTCTTTTGCATTTATTTACATCATTTTATAAGAAATAGTATTTGTACAAAACTTAGTTTATTTAACTCAAAAACATTCATGTATTTGGACCATTTTTCTATGAGACATATTTTTTCTTTTCTATCGTTGGCCATTTCTTCGTGCCTATGTTTTCTTGGGTCATTTCTTCCTAAGTCCTATTATACTTATCCATTTTTTCTGGACGCCAATCGATCCAGCTCAACCATGTTTCATCTGTTATAAGAAAGTTTTGTCAACATAAAGATGGATCTCATCACTTCTCTTCTAAAAGCCGGTTCAGCTCTTGTTTCAGATTAAGATTCTTCTATAAGTACTTTACATTTATCATGTTCTAAATTAAATAATCATTAATCATGCTCATAAACCTTTTTTTATGGGGAGGAGTAAAGCATCCAAACAATACATGCATCCATGAATATATGCTTAACTACTTTAATAGCACCTTATGAATTATGATTATAATTTATAAAGGTATTTATGCAAGGTATTCAAGAACTCTAGAAATCTTTGCTTTGATTTATATTGCGAATATTTATACAAAATGTATATATATATATATATATATATATCAGGAAACAACCGGTATCCGGCCCGACCGGTGTCCCGGTTTTTTATACACCGGGCCGGGACAGTAATATTTTTTCAATATTTCGTTTGTTATAAAAAAAAATAGCAAATAATTTTTCGAAATACTCTCTTCTAAAAAAACGTCATCACGTTTTAGGGATTCTTTTCTCAAAAATGTCATCAATTTTTGGGGATTCTTTTCTAAGAAAATTGAAATCACTTTCAAAAAAAAAACGTTGTCACTTTTTTGGAAATTCTTTTCTAAAAAAACTTCGACACTTTAGAATGTCGAAGGAACGAAAATTTAATTTATATTAAGTCCCGGTCCAGTTTGAAAAATTTAATTCCCAAAAAAATTATATATATGTATATATATATATATATAAATATATATATTATTTAAAGTACTCTATCAGCATTTATTAAATCATTTCAAAACTGTCATTCTTTAGGGTGCTTGCCATATTATTTGAATTTTTAACTAATTATCATCAGGGGTTTATCAGATGAAGGCTTCCTTGATATTCCGATTGTTATTGCGCACTCCCTTCCTCTTTTAATGAATAGTATTTGTATTATTTAAAAGGGAAGATAATAACATTGAAAAAAGAGCCTTGTCATTTGGATATGAGGACTGACTTTTTTTTCGCAAAAAAGTGTATATCAAGAGGGAGAGGGTCCCAAAAGACGTCGAAAAACAGTCACTTGAATTTAACCTTTTCTGGAAAAAGGGGCCAAAAGGCACGTATAAATACCGAATTTTTCTAATAAAATCCCAGAGGTAAAAAGTGGACGTATGTATATACATAGGTAGGTAAAACAAATACATAGGTAGGTAAAAACAAGTCAACTTTTCTTTAGGTTTTCGAAACATAACCATAAATAATTACATTTTTCTAGATAAATGAAGATAATTCCATATTTTCAATCAATTGGTTGTTTTGCTCCGAATATTCAAATTATGAAAGGCAATTAGATGGATATAATATTTTCATTTTAAAAAATGTGCTTGGCATCAATAAAAAAATTGACGCATACATAGGTAATCACTGATAAGTCGACGTAAAAAGCTCACTACGCCGAGTAGTAAGAAATATATAGTAAAAAAACATTTCTTACACCATTTTATACACCATCTTGATCTCACTCTTTCTTCGACTTGCAATTGCTAGGCAGTATGTGAATTAATATCCTAATGGCCGCTGTAAGTCTCTCCATGCCATCTATGATCTCAATTAGGGAAAGGAAGGTTCAAACTTTATATGGTCAATGAATATATATATATATGTAAATATCAAATACTTGCTGATATCTGCATAATTTTTTTGAACAAATGCGAATACTTATAAATAATGCATCTCCATCAAATTGTCGACTCATGCAATGAAGTAAACAATACGTATAAAATAGTCCAAAACATTCCTCTAACTTTTCCGCCCGTACCTTTTGTGTTTATTATTATTATTAATTAGGGTAATATTTGGTGGTACAATATAAAACAAAAAAAACTCAAGATAGCCACCGAACTCATAAAAAGTATACAATAAGAATATATGATATCCTCGGATTAATACGCAAACTATTAAGACAGTGCATCAATGGAAGTGTCCACATATTTGTCATATAATTATTGAGGTCCCTCCCAATATTTCATACTTTTAAAAATCTGTATCATCTTCAAAGAGGGTAACTCCGAACGAAGGTTCTTCCTCTAAGACATAATCAATTATAACGTAACATAATATTGACTAAAAACCAATAGCTTGAGTTTTCTTTTTCACAAATTTTAATGATGAATACATATATTTTTCATTTGTACTTATAAATTACATTCATAGTGAAAGTGGAGAGGTTTGTGACTCACTGTTTGTGAATTTCTTATGCCGTAGTTGTCCATTGCCAGTCATCAACCAAGAGCTGTTTTTTTATCTTCCCATCTCAGGTTGGTAAAAGGTAACCCCAGAAAAATGTTTTTGTGATATAAGTTTTGCGTTTTACGTTATAGCTTTAATTCAGTCAAAATTTTAGGTTTTAGTGAGCTCGGAGATCTTCTTCTATCTTAATTCTGCTTGTTACAAAAATGAAAGCTTCTTGCCCAATGATTTATCGTACCTGGTTTTTCCTATAAAGTGATATAATATATATTTTTGAAATAGTATTTCAAAGAGAAGATTTCGACACAAATAAAATTAAACATAATTCGAATCAATATTAATATTTCACTGTGTAGTATTTTTTGTTCTTCTTCGTATTCATGGTTTGATTCATTGAAGGCACAGGTTGTATAATTTTGAAATAAAATCAATAAATATCAATGAGTCCGTATATCATATATACCCACGCAGTGTCTGTATGGAACAATTTTGAGTCCTTGAGGTCGGCCAGGACACTAGCTGCGGCAAGGGACGTAGCCAGGACCATTGGCCGCAGTACCCCAATTTAGGGGGATTTATTTATTTTAGTATTTTTAATTTTATACGTGTTTTTAATGTTTGTATATATGTGTATACACAGGAATGATTTGTTTTTATATTTTATATTATTATAGCTAAAACGGACCAGCAAATAGCTGATTATTTAAATTAATAAAGGATTACACACACTTATGTAGAATATTGCCCCAAGGAACAAAAAATTTCAAATATTTATTCATGTTCTTGATATATCCTTTTTTCTAATGCATACATTAAACCCAATTCCTTTTGAATAGCCGTTTGGCTTCCGGAGCTAAAATAAAGAAATATATTCTCAACGTGATTGTGAATTATAGGGAAGAGGTTAAGACTTTTAATTTGATTTGATCAAAGACTAGGTCTCAATTCATACTCTAGGATTTTACCATTAATCAAACTACAGAATTAATCAAATTTTTATGATGATATTTTGGTATTTTGCCATCTTATATTATTTTCCACCATAAAACAAACAAAACTATAAAATAATATTTATATTAAGATATTCCTTACACTCATTCCATATCTCAAAACACCATTTTTTAACGCTTGGGTTGCAGAGTTGTATAACTCCGGCTTTGTACATACACAACGAGTTCCTTCACACCAAGTGCAATGTCGCCCCCTTCATTAGAAGCCATTTATTAACTGAGTTTGCATGCCAAAATACTGAAGGGGATCAAGTTTATTTTTTGGATATGGTATTTGAGAGTGTCGAATTTTGATTTATATATATTGCATATTCTGAAAAATGTTTGCATACTAGCGCCCACACACAACCGATTCTTTTCCGAATGCATTCCCTCTGCATCATGTACTTTTTACATATAAATGCAAATAACTTGTTGGACATACATATGTGATGTGGTAATTAAAATGCACGTTATACAATAATATAGTTGTCAATCTGCAAATTTTTGATGCATGATCATTGATATAAAATTGCCAAAGTGTATAAAAAGATATTTTTTTGTACCTCAATACAACATTGCTTTATTACTCTATGGTTTTTTTGTTAAACAAATTTGAAATCAATACAGACCTTAACACAACTTTTCACTATTTTATGTTTCTTAATTAAGAGATCTTACCTTGGACATCTTCATGAATCTATTAGAAGACACTAGTCTTTTAGACGTTTTGTAGCTTTACAAGATTCAAGTTCTTAAAATAATCAAATGAACGACAGGAACGCTAGCGCATTACTTGTAATCAAAATTACATGAAAATGTAAAACGTTTTAAATATGAGTGGAAAAACATCCAAAAACCTATGATAAAAATATTTCTTATAACTAGAGGCATATATACACTCAGAGAGTGCAAACCTCCGCCGTGAAGGGTCCTTATGAGCCTTCCAAGGCGGATTTTTCACGACTGGGGCGGCGTAGAGGGACGGGGAGGGTTCCCCTCGACGGAAATTCCGAGAGGAATACGCTCCCGGCACCCGATTTCACAGCACAGCGACATCTATTGGCAGAGAAGGCTAACTTGAAATATTTATTAGTATTTAGCTCGTTTTGCATCTTAATTCTGCCCTCAGAGATGCCAAAATTTAATCACTTGTTCCTTTTGCATTTCCAACAACTCCACAAAGTTTCATCCAAATCCGTTCCGTAGTTTTTGAGTTATCCTGCTGACAAACCAACAAACAAACCAACAACCAACGCCAGTGAAAACAATACCTCCTTCGGCGGAGGTAATAATTATACTTAATTTACAAATTTTATATTTCCCTCTCTCTATTATTTTTCCAAAAATATGTATTTTTACACTTTTATTTTGTTGAAATATATTTTGGCTTGTATTAAATTAAACTGGATCTTAAAACAATCTAACAATAATTGGATTGTAAATTTCTACATATAAATTGGGAAAGAAGAATCATATCTTTGAGGGATGGACCTAATGAATTAAACAATTATATTTATGTTCCATATATAAATATAAGAATACTGTCTATCTATCTCTCTCTCTATATATATATATATGTATATATATATACCTATATATATATATATATATATATATATATATATATATATATACACCTATATATGTATACATATATTGGTGGTGGGAATAAGTTGAAATCGTTGTGCTGTAGGAAAAAAATATACTTTGAATATGAAAATATTAAATGATTTTATTTAAAATATTTTCCATCCAAAGCGACAACCTTTTCCTATATTTTAGGAAATAAACTGATTCCTCGACTGAAAAATTATATTTCTTTCGAAATGACCTAGTCATAGACCTATTTTTGTATGCTGTCATATGAGGTGAAGCGCTCTCTGGTGAGTGTCCACTGCATCGACCGGAACAAATGATAATCTGAAGGGGCAATATGTGGTGAATACGTCGGGTGGGGTAGGATTTCTCATTTCACTCCTTCTAGATATGTTCGGACAGGTTGACCAACATGCGGCCTACCATTGTCGTGCTACAAAATCGCTTCTCGTGTTTCTAGCGCCATTCCGGCCGCTTTTCTAGAATAGCTTGTTTCAAACGCATTAGTTGGAGTCTGTAACGTTGGGAATTGATAATTTCGGACGGTTTCAGGAGCTCATAGTAGACTACAACCCACATGTCCCACCATATACAGAGCATGACTTTTGACCCGTGAATATTACGTTTTGGCGTTGGTAATCCTGGTTCACCTGGCTTCACCCATGCAAGTTTGCGTCGCTAGTATGCTATTTTGGTCGCCGTAAGCATGCACAAGCATACGGAATGTTCCCGCAGCACTTTTCTTCAAAAGATAGTAGCGGAGAAGAACTATCCGCAAATACTTCTTTTTTTAAAACAAATTACGAGTTTTTCGACACTATAAAGTCCTTGTGTTTGCACACCAAAACAAAAAAAAATATATTGCATTTAATAACTGGCATATACACCTTCTAAATGCATGTAACGAAAGGCTAGAAAACAAGCAAATACACTATCGCCTAATGCCATCCATGGAAAACGAATAAAACTTATTGCCATACTCTATATATTTACATCTAAATATATATTTTTATATTTTTGAGTTGTACTGAGTTGTTGTTAGACTTGTATGTTTTATAAATCACCTCAGTGTCTTATATGCAGATTACCATATTGAACGGATCCTGAAAATAATGATCTCATACGTCATTTTTTCCAAGTAATATGACTCTATAACCTCTCATATTTCCTTCATGCTTCATATTATGAAAAAGGAGGGATACCTTTTTCTTTTCATAGTAATGTTATCTTTCAAACACTTTTTACAAGTTCAAAATAATATGCCTTGCATGCTTTAATGAACAATCTCCAATATAAATATGCCATAAATAGGTTTGAAAATAATAATACAATGTTAAGGTAATTTTCCACTATTTAAATAAAAATATTGTATATTAGTAAATGACTTTTTAAAACAATAATATAACTCAAGAATGCCCATTATTAATTATATCCATCAAGGCTTCACTCTTCCAGTCTTCATATGGGGAAATAATTGATGAAACAATCTATACATATTATACCTATATAACAATATGCTTATTTTTACCATTCAAACAAATAGAGTCATAAGAGTATGACTACTATTTGTTAGAGACTATTTACGGCTCTTTAATAATACGTTTATGATTGATTAGGCTAGCATACATTATATATGACAGGAGACTGTCCCACTGAATACTTACATACTTTGCCAAAATACAAGTTCTTAGTCAGGTGCAAGTATGTTACCACATACACACAAATATATATATATAT
>CP045897.1:9761139-9777068 GCA_013387185.1 Caligus rogercresseyi | reverse complement strand
TTTTTCAATTGAAATAAGATCACCAATTATAACTTTATTTAAATACGTGAGATGCATTATGAAATATATTTGAAAACTGTTACCACAAGGGTGTTTTTACTTTGATTTTAATGAATCACAGAGAGATAAATAGAGATTTTCGAATATGCGCAGAATAAGTACTCAAATATATTATAATATTTAAAATACTACGATATTACCCGGCGCTGCCCGGGATTTTCCAACTTGAAAATAATCTGGATGGAAAAAAATTCACAGCAATAATTTTATTGATGTCATCGCGTGTGTTTTTCATATTAAAATAAATTCTTTAAAAACGTCTCATAGGTCTTCATTGCCATTTTTTCTGTTTTTGTATTCCTTAAGGCTGGGTATTTAAACATCATAAAAAAAAAAAAAACAGAAAAATCACACAAATATTCAGTGATGTCATCGCATGTGACATTTCATAATAAAATCAGTTCCTTCAAAAGTTGTCATTGGGTCTTCATTGCCATTTTTCCGTTTTGTATTCCATACGGCTAGGGTCCTTAAACATCGCACAAAGAAGAAATCACACTAATAATTTCAGTGAAATCATCACATGTGACTTTTCATATTTAAATCAGTCCTTCAAAAGTTGACATTAGTATTCATTGCCATTTTTCCGTTTTTATACCTTACTCCTGAGTATTTAACCATCGTAAAAATAAGAGAAATCACACGAATAATTTCAGTGATGTCATCGGAAGTGACTTTTCATTTTAAATAAGTTTCTTAAAAGTTATTATTGGGTTTTCATTGCCATTTTTCCATTTTGTATTCTTTAAGGCTGGTATTTCAACATCGTAAAAAAAGAAGTCACACGAATAATTTCAGTGATGTCATCGCATGTGACTTTCATATAAAAAAAGTTCCTTCAACAGTGGTCATTGGGTCTTCCTTGCCATTTTTTCGTTTTGTATTCCTTAAGGCTGGATATTTAAACATCATAAAAAGAAGAAATCACACAAATAATTCAGTGATGTCATCGCATGTGACATTTCATATTAAATCAGTTCTTCCTCAACAGTTGTCATTGGGCCTTCATTGCCATTTTTTCGTTTTGTATTCCTTACGGCTGGGTCCTTAAACATCACACAAAGAAGGAATCACACGAATAATTTCAGTGAAATCATCACATGTGACTTTTCATATTCAAATCAGTTCCTTAAAAAGTTGGCATAGCTCTTCATTGCCATTTTTTCCGTTTCGTATTCCTTAAGGCTGGGTATTAAACATCGTAAAAAGAAGATGAATAATTTTAGTGATGTCGCACATGTGATTTTCATATTCAAATCATTCTTTAAAAAGTTGTCCTTGGTTCTTGATTGCCATTTTTTTCCGTTTTTTTTGTTCTTAAGGCTTGGAATTTAAACATCGTAAAAAGAAGTATTTTTAAGTCGTTTCATCTCTTACTTTTTGGATCCCCTGTTAAAGAAAAAGCAGATTGTCAAGATTAAATTAGCAAAAATGACATTATAAATGTAAATGAATTTCAAAATAAAAATACTTCTTTCACGTTTATTTCATAGCCATATTCCAATTATCTTCGCTTTTATGCTGTGTAAAATGCTTTCAAAATAAATATGTTGATAAAATATCTTAATAACCCAAGTATCCATTATTTATATATATGGACTCATATAAAATTTTCTGTAAATCCATGGGTACTGGAATATGGGTAATATTATGCTCAGAACACAACAGAGCGACGAGCGTCGTAATCTGCAGAGGCCTGAATGCGATCCTGGAGGTATATAAAATCAAAAATAAAGGACACGAATATATTAGTATAATTTATTTATATGTAAGAATCTTCAGAAGATCTTAGCTCAGAAAAGACAGTACAAGAGTGATTTCTAAAGGGAAGGAAGAACGACATGCACGCATGAGCTTGCCGGTCAAAACTTATATAAATACATATTGTATAATAATAACAGGGATGAGCTATGTGACAACTCCTAGTCAGGCCGCTACAAACCATAGAGATATAAAGATATTGAGAGCTGATTCCCTTCAATAGCAGAGAAACATCGTCGTTCAGCTGTCACCTGTGTCCAAAAAAAAACAAAGTAATTTGACCTACGTCATCGTTAGTTGGTCATAGAGATAGAACGAATTGTTTAATTGGACACAATGGCGTGTTCCTCTGAAGAATCCAATAAGCTCTCCATGTCTTTTTATCTCTATGCTACATACCCATAGTTTGAAACGACTCAAAACTGGAATATGCTTTTAAAAACCCTCATCAAACTCCTGATACATTTGTATTGCCATTGGTCTATTAGGTTTGAAGTAAACATTAAAGTTATGCAACATGGAAGATTGCATAAGCCATCAAAGAACTGTCAAAACAACAACAACAACAAAAAAGGAGAATGAGGGAGAAAGATGTAATGAGAGCATTTAAATGCAGTGAATGCGTTTTACTGATAGAGAAGAATGTATTCAGACTCGGCCATACAACATGGAGGGAAAGACATGAATGACTGCATTAATTGACTATCATTATTCCCTCTCCATCCCAACATTCCTAGGACTCCCTATACCATTTAACATATATGTACATCATTGCGTATTCATACACTGGAGACATTTACATGTTTATATTGATAGTGTATACTGAAGAACTCAAAGGGAAATAATGGACGTTATTTAATCTGAAGAAGAAGGAGAAACCTCACGAGAGTAATTATCCATAGAGATATAAAGACATAGAGGGCTTATTGGATTCTTCATAGGAATGCGTTTTTGTGCTCAATATATACAAATCTTTCTATCTCTATGATCAGCTTACGATGACGTAGGTCAAATTACTTTGTTTTTATTGGACACAGGCGACAGATGAACGATGTTTCTCTGCTATTGAAGGGAATACGCTCTATATATGCTTATATTTCTATGTAATTATCATACAAATTACAAAACAAGAGAAGCATCAACTCTCAATGTTGGGGGCGCAGGTTCGAATCCGAGAGGGGATGGTCATTTTGTGTACTTCATTGATAAGATCCTAGGTTCGAGTGACTAATTTTAATGCTATAATGCTCATTTATATCCTGTCGGATGCAATTCTATCGAACCATATATGCAAAAAAAAAGCAGATGATATCTTATCAAGCATAGAAAGGTGATTTTTAAATTCCTATTTTTTAAACCCATTTTTTAAAATATTTTAGCCTCTTTATTTTAACAAATATTTTAAGCTATTGTTTTGGGGGGGGGGGTGCTATTTGGTTCGATGGAATAATATTAAATTGAGTTAATTGTATTGACTTTAGTCTGTGAAAATTAGGATATTATCTATTAGGTTGACCAAAATGTACCTTTCCCTCTCGGGATTCGAATCTGCGTTCTCAAAATTGAACACGCCTTAACGCACTGAGCACTTTCCTATAATATTTGATGCTCTTATGAAACTTATAATATCCTATCATATTTTCATTTATAAATGATTAAAAGGTCTTCCTGGAGACAAAAAAAATATTTTTTATAATGTCTATAAATACAAATAAAATAGATATAGAAGAGCAAAAGTGTGTTTATTATCAAACAAATAACATCTTTTTAATTCACAGTTCAAATAATATCAAAAGAAAAAATTTAAATAAAATCGATGATAATCCATAGTAAAAACTATATCAATAAATTTTAGCATCGATGCTGAAAAAACAAAAACTGAATACAGTAAAAGAATCACATGTTAACATAAAAGTAAAAAGAGTTAAAGGCGTTTCTGTAAATATTTTATTAGTCTTCTGTAGATTAATTGAAGAGAATGTGAGATTCCGTGATAGTGCTTAATCAAACATGTGGCTAAGGCCCATGAAGAGTCACATATGGAGAGGGAATTTTTAGGTCTAAAGCTTCTTGGTTCGATAAGTCTATCGCTATAATGCTATAATGCTTATTGATATTCAGTCGGATGTAACTAGGCAAAATAAATAAATGAACATGTAGTTTATAATTAATTTTATTATAAAGACTTTAAAACATAAAGATACATTTGGACTAATTTCATATCTGTAAACTGTTATGATAAAATAATTATAATAAATATAGAAAGTAACTGAATATATCTAAGATTCAAATTTTATATGTTGCACTTGAATTTCTTATTTTGTCCAATGATTATTTCAAGGGACTTTGTCTGAAGAGTATGTAGCAGAGTAGATATTATTATTATTATTATTATTGATGATTGCATTTGAAATTCAATCACAACTTTTTTTTTCATTTTTTTCCATCAGCAGGGATTTTTATTATTATTATAACGTGCATAAAATATATACATATATAATAGTTAAAAAGGAAAATTGTGTATTTTCAAGAAGGAAAAGGAAAAGGTTTGCATTCTTTTAAACATCTCTGGCTATTATTGTATATGAACTTCAATCTGTTTAAGATCTAAAAAGTGCATTATACACATAATTATATAAGTACAGAATACATATATTTTTAATATGTAATAGGATGTGTTCGTAAAAAGAAAATCCAAAATCTTTAAACAAATACATTTGTGTGGATGAATGAATTGGTGAATTAAGAAAATTGTATGCATACCAACAAATATATACTGTTTTGTATCATATATATTCAACTTAAATGCAATTCATATTTGTCCATACTCTGAAGGTATCTGCAGGGGTGATTCCACGTCAACTGTACCATCACCGATTTTGATGATTTTTGGTACAATTATTAAGGCTATAGGATAACATCTTGTGCAAAATTTCAGATGACTGGGGCTCCCAGGGGCTATTTAAGAGGCGCGCAAAGTTTTGAAAAATTTCAAAAAACCCGTGCCCATCTCATACTTCAAAAGACGATAGCTCCCTTCAAAATGATCGGAATTTTATTTTTTTGCATCAAAATACTCAAAACATATACAGCTTTCATTTGAGTACAAATTCGAAATAGTACAGTCAAAAAAAAAATTTGGCGCTTTAGCGCGTACTTCAAAAGGGCGCCCCTGTCGGGCCGGAAGATTTTTTTGGGCAATTTTTTTTCTGAAGGTAGTTCAACTTATTATAGTTCAAACCAAAAAAAAATTAGAGTGGGCTCTCAATGGGATCATCCCCAAAGAGGCTATTAACTAGTGGCATATGTAATATTTTAATACTAATCTCCTTCTTTTTATACTATGTATGCATACACTGACCCATGTTTTGTCTATTATTTTATCATCATAATTCCTTTGATTTACAAATTACCTATTTGTAACAAAAAAACACATGTACATAAAATATAAATCCTTAAAAATATATTATTTATTTTCTGAAAAACATAACGACATATGAAGAAACATTTTCTAAGCATAATACAATGCACATTTTTATATTCTATCAATTAGTAATCTTTTCAACACTGATTCAACCCTTGATTCCGTTGAATCACTGTATTCACTCACTCTTATCATATAATCATTCATTGGAATAAATGAATGGAATTTTTGTGTTCCAACAATAGTATTATTTGGTCGCAATAACAAAAGCCCATGTTGTCCATTCTAGATTTGGTAAATAAAAATAGTTGTCTTGCTGTCGTAATTTGATTTTTGTATGGAAGCCGAAGGCTCTCTTTCATGGCTTCCCTTTTATTGTTCCACCAATTCCATCGGAGGGCCCTTTGCCGTGGCTAGTGGCAAAAAAGTGCCACTCAGCAGAAACTTGAAAATCTTCCTTGTGTTGTGTAAGATTTAAAAAAGCTTTGCAATATTTAAATTGGCTTGCACAACCATCAGAGAAATAATATATTATTTTTATTTGTGAAAGTTTATCCTTTAATGTTTTAGTAGACGATCTTGAAATAAATGCAGTGCTATTGCATCATGATTGCTGCAGTCGGAAATTATCGTATAGGATTCATGGTATAAATCATAATTTTTTATATAATAAAAGACCCAGGGGTGTATTGTCGCTTGAGATGATTCCAGTGAAATCCTTGAGGAGCGTCCTGGACTACGAAACTGTAGTTTTCAGAAAAGTCACCAATGACAACAAACTCTCCTTCGGTCAATTCTTCTTTCTTCTGTTTCAAAAAATTGCTTAGTGCCTTAGCAATAAAATTGTGCTTGGTTTAATAACTTAAAAAAAATATTTCCGCAAAGTCTTTAACTGGCATGACTGTAACCGAGAGCTCACACCTATCAGTTGAAATCCATTGTTGAAATTGTACCTCCTCAATATGATGTTCTTCAATTTTTTTGAAAAGTATTTCTTTTGAGGAATCAACGACTCTGCAGATATCACATGTTCGAAAATGACATGACGGTAATGCGGGATTGCATACTATATCTGCAATGGCATGGCGATAAGTATAATAATCTGTAATTTCGGGCATTCTTGATCCCATAATCATCAGTTTTAGATTTTGATGAATAGTGCACACACACACTGTGTGTACCACTAGCACCAGCAAGTACACATTCTTTGGTTCGAAGGGAAGCAATTCGGAGAATCTGACGCCTAAATGTGGGTTTAATTCTTTAAAGTTTTGAAATAGTTCTTTTAAGTTGTTCATAATTAATCTCTTTGTTTTATCCTCTTTCCACTAAATTCCCCTTAGGGGGGCAAGGAAGTAAATAGCTTAAATAATGATACTTTAACGAGGTGTTTTGGTTATTCTGTAAAAGGAACAGGAGGCGGCACAAAATAAAAATATACAAGGATAAATTAAAGATGGGGACCCCTGCGTGACAGTGTAGGTATGAAAAGAAGGAGTATTAAAATATTACATATACCAATAGTTAATAGCCTCTTTGGGGATGATCCCATTGAGAGCCCACTCTAATTTTTTTTTGGTTTGAACTATAATAAGTTGAACTACCTTCAGAAAAAAAATTGGGCAAAAAATCTTGCGGCCCGGCAGGGCGCCCTTTTGAAGTACGCGCTAAAGCGTTTACTAAGTGTACCAAAAAACATCAAAATCGGTGATGGTCATGCCGTGAGGTGTGTACAGTTGACGTGGAATCACCCAGGTCTACTATATAAGGCATAAGGTTGCGAGAGTATACAAATGATCACAATATTTGTTTAGAACTAAAGAACACATAAAAGGAGTGTCTTAGCTATGTGCGTAAAGGCGTCTTAGACTCTTAATGCTATAATGCTTATTTATATTCTGTCGGATACAATTCTATCGGCCATATAGGCAAACAAAATGATCCCAGGTTCGATAGACTAATTTTAATGCTATAATGCTTGTTTATATTCTGTCGGATGCAAGTCTATCGAACCATATAGGCAAAAAACTCATAAAATGTCAATGTTGAGGGCGTAGATTCGCCTCCCGAGAGAGGAAGCCAAGACTCGAGATTAGATTGAGTAAATTTATTGTTAGAATTTTATATTTTTTATTTTAACTTTTATATTTAGGGAACTGATTTTAAACTACAATGTTTATTTATACATATATTTTTGTGTAATTACTCTGAATAAAAAAGTTATATTTAAAAATGCTAGAATGTTTATTCATATACTTAAAGATCTAATTCCATCACTAAAAAATATGGTAGCACGCTAGCTCAGTGAAAGGGTGAGATCAACTCTCATGTGTAGGCCGTTGTTTCGTCTTCAATTTTGAGTCAGTCTCATTGAAAAAGCATTCCTAAATTTGATAGAATAGTTTCAACACTATAATGCACATTCATGTCCACTTGAAAGCTGCAATTATATACAACCAAAAGGCAAACAAAAATGAATACATCCGGGCGATCCACTTCTGTTATGCATTTAATATCCTTTATTCGCAAGTCCGGTTTTCGAAGCTGTCCCTACTCTCTTTATAATCTACTATTTAGAAGAAGGGGGGGGGGGGGTTCTCCCGCAATTATGAATTCCTTTGTAGGTACGCCATTACTCATAAAAATCCTATGTTTTCATCTATTATTATCCTTACTATTATTTCGAAATGTTCCATGACACAAAAATAAACATATATAAAGTCCTTCACATGAAGAAACAACTTTTCCTTTAATACCTACCTGAGATGATGAAGGTTTTTCCTCAGTGTACACATATGTATGATATAAACACATTTTTCATATAACGGGAGAGGGTTTTCGTAGACGTAACGCAATTTTCATATAATTACAACCCGTATCTTTTTTTTTTTTTTTCCACTTATTCAACACAGCACTTACAACATTCATGAAACTATGTGATTATTTATTATTCTTTTAAGATGCTTATACAAGTTGATTAATATTCGCTTTATCCACAATAAACAATCGTGAAATCAATCATAATGTCTACAGTGCTTTTCCTTATACTTGTTAGTTTTCCTTTATATGCAAACAATATAATCAAGACATGCAGTGTGTAGATCAAGAGCAGTTTTAAGAACATTAAATGTAACGTGTCAGTTCCATAGAGATATAAAGACATTGATAGCTCATTGGATTCTTCAGAGGAATACGTCATTGTGCCTAATATAACCAAATATTTCTATCTCTATGACTAACTAACGATGACGTAGATCAAATTACTTTGTTAACATTGGACACAGGCGACAGCTGAACGATGTTTCTCTGCTATTGAAGGGAATCAGCTCTCTATATCTTTATATCTCTATGTTCAGTTCTGTAAAAGCCTATTCCACTCTCGTTGATGGCGCAGGCTTGCCTTCCAAGATATCTTTTTGTCAACAAGGATATCAAGTCCTTCATGAACATGAGGGATTAAACGAAAAGAAAAATCAATGATAAAAACCACAGTTGGCATTATGAAATAAAGAATCACTTTAAGCGATGCTGTTGAGATGTGACCTTCAACATATAATTAAACACATCCGAATGAATGCCATGTACCTTTTTCCTATTGGGCCTCATTCAATGCCATTACGAATCCTTTGAATTGACTATTCTATTTATACATACGAAATTAACTCATCAAGCTAAAAAAGAATGCATTTTATTTCACTTCATCATATTCGGCTGGATCATTATTTTGATCCATTTATTTTGGATAAGGAAAATTGAATAACAAACTGAAAAAGGATGCTCATTGGTTAGCTTACCCGAGCGACCACAATGTTATCCCTATGAATCAACCTCATTGAAAAGACCCTATATTCGATTGTCTAATTATAACGCTTATTTAAAAATCAGAAGCGATGCAATTCCAACTAGTTATATGAACTAAAAAATCCAAAAAAGTCATTTAATATTGTTTTTGTTTGTTTATTTGAGGGTAGAATCCAAGAATACGAATTGAGTCGAGTCTTAGACACAAGGCGGAATCGAAATAACGATCTTTGCCCATTCTCACATCACAGTAATAACAATAATAAGTTTGTCTTTTCCTGTTTTATTTATATAAAGTTAAATATTTATGTTTATAACAAACTTTTATTTCAAATGTCTTCTTAAACAATATTTGTTTTTCCAATGACCAGGACTCATATAGGAGGAGGGCTTAGAGTCTTATATATGTGAATGCAAAGCTTAAAAAGAAGTACATTAGAAGAACTACAGTTACTTTTATTAGTCAGGTATAAAGCGCTAATAACTCTTATGATTCCTTAGGTATCAATTTGATGTATGATCGAGAATATCATATGAGAGACTTTTAATGTCAAGGGGAGAGTTATGTATGTAATTGAGTAGAACATAAAGTGTAAATTATTCACTTTAATGAACATCAATATCGAATATTCGCTGGCAATTCCAAGTCAGTTTGTACATACCTTTATTAGTATTTAAGTAATGGTGATCACATGGTGGTTAAAGATATTGTAGTACACTTATTAAACATCATAAGATAACTTTTGTGCAAAATTTTAGATATATGGGATTCGCAGGGGCTATTGTAGGGGCGCTCAAAGTTTTGGAAAGTGTCCCAAAAAATCGAACTGCTCTCATACGCCAAAAGACGATTACTCCGTCCATGGAGATTTGATTTATACACATCTTATTTAAATATACTTAAAGCATACACATTTTTTCTTTCATTATAAAAGTATCATACAAAAACTTTATTTCTTGGCGCTTTGGTGCATACTTCAAAATTATGCCAGGCCTAAAATTTTATTTGCATTATTTTGTATTATATAAGTAGCACAGTTCGTTTTTTCCATAAAAAATTGAGTGGGATCTTAATGTAATCATGTCCCAAACAGACAACTTACTAAAGATTTGAAGAACATTTTAATATATATTTATTTCTTTTATATATATGTAACAGACAACTTACAATAGATTTGCGGAACATTTTAATTATATATATTTTTAATATAATTATTATATATTTACCTCTTTGACATACGTATTCTATACATATACTATACAAATATGTTTCAATATTTAGTCTTATGGAATTAATATGTCTACCAAAAACCCAGTTATTATCAAATGTAAACCGCCATAAATCTTATTATTATTTTTACGCCATTAAAAAGCTTATGAATACAATAGATTTTTGATTACGTGGCAAAATGTTACTATTATTCCACCGGCCGGTATGACATCATCAAAATCGCCGGTATGCGAAAACTTTCTTGGCAATATGAATGTAATTTGTCTTTCAATAATCTTTTTTATTATTATTCCAGTTCTCTACAAATGCCAAAGTAATTGTGATAAATACATAAATAGATATTATAATCTAAAATTAATAAAATGGCAGAAGAACAACACAACAAATATCATAACAAGGCAATATAACATTATTTAAAAAAATCAAAACAAAAGCATGGTTACTAAAATCAAACATTTAAAATATAAATATACATCACATTTAAAGTTGAAGTTACACAATGATTTAAAATGCTATAATAATAGCATAATAATCTTTCGAACTATAAAAAATATTTTTCTTTTGGGGTAGAATAATTATGAAAAGGGATTTTGCTTGTTATATTCCTTTCTCTCATTATAAACTGTTTTGTACCACAGAAATATTTTAATAGAGGGGTAGTTTCTGGAGTACTCTACTAATAAAAGAAAAAGATGCCTCTCCCTTCTTTCATAATGTGACCTATGTAAGCTAAAAAATGGGGATAGATATACCAGTTGAAGGGGGATGAGCCGCCTAAGTATTATTATTATTATTGTCGACCTTCATTAACACTTTCTCTGCTTTAATTTCCTTGGCCCTCCACGTCCCCTTGGATCCCCGTAATTGCTCTACTCAGGGCTTAATGTACCGTGATGATAATAATAATAATATAAAATGAAATATATGTGAAATAATTATTCCTTGTAGGAAAGGTGGATTAGATATTTATTTATTACATAGACAATAATCAAAGGATCAAGCAAAGAACATGATCACTTAATAAGGGACTTTATGTCAGTAAAGTAATGTGACGATCCTTTTAAATATCCTAGCAATTTTGCAAGGACGTCGTTCCAATAACTCCAAGGCTATAGATTACGCCTTGTTGAACGCCAAAGCACGGATTGTCAGTTCTGTAACAAAACGGGAGCGTGTGAAGCCAGCGGACCTAAGAGCTATTTTGGTATCATCTGCAGCCAGATATGCTGCATTTTCTCTCAAAATTCCGTCTGTTTGCAACGATTCGTGGACTATTGCTTCAGAGGAGATCAAGCATTTCTCATCAAGTTCACAATCTCATTTAAAGATTTTATGTCGCATTCTTAAAACTTCAAAATGATGGTTTTTATAATAATTGATTATCGTTTTTTAAAGCATATTCTGTGCATTTTTATAGTTATTTTTATTATTTGATGATGTTCAATCATTGTTAAAATTGGTATTGTTCTTCTCCCGAATTAGTAATTTTAGATTAAAATGTCTATTTATGTTTTGTTTTTAACACAATTACTTTGGAATTTTTAGAACTGAAATACATTTAAAATATGCTAGCAATTTAAATGACATAACTAGTTAAAGTATTACTTTTAATGTGAGAACTATTTTGTTTATTCAATTCATTGTTTGGTAATATAAAAAATAGTGTGAGTTATACACAACAACAGATGAATCATAAATATTATGACTGTTGTGTTTTTTACATCATGTAATATATAGAGAAAAGTAGTGTCTAAAAATCATAATCTGATATAAATACAAAAATTCATGGTTTTCGCGAAAAATGATAAAAAACTATTGCATTTCAACGTTAATTACTATGCCTATTGACAGCAAATATTTCTCACACAGTGTTCACATATTTTGGTGCTGCACTTTGCAAAATCTTTAACTTTGTCTAAGAAACTCTTTAAGAGAATACGGAGGAGAGATAGGAAGGGAATATTTTGTAGCCTTCCACTGTGGAGAATCTTAAGTCAACGCCATCATCACAAAAGTGCAACTAATCATATACGTGAATAGATCGGCAGAGGACTCTGCAGTTGCAACGATTTTACCTATAGGTAGGTACTTACCAAAGTTTTATAATTTAAAAAAATATTTTTACTTGGACTCCTTTATGGGATTTTTAAAAATGTTGTACTTGTGTATTTTTAAGATTTTTTTTTAAAACTCTGAAATACAGTTACGCCTATTGACCAAGAAAAAAAATTCCACGCACAGATGGCTATAAATTATTTGTTGTATATCCTTTATTAAGCATAACCGGTTTTGACAAATGTTTCACATATCTCTTGTAACATTCAAGTTACGGCATAAAAGACTCTCTGTGTATTTATCTTCTTAATCACTATGTTGTGTATTGCAAAGCATGATGGATAATTATACATTTACTTTTATTATGAAGACAAAACAAGAATTATAATTGAGTTCATGGGGGAAAGTGCAATCATATAAGAGAGTATTGATAGCATGTATCTTTTAATGGAAGGAGGCATTGGTCGCCAAGGAAAGTTGATGCGGTTTCAAAAATGAAGAAATTGTCTATTGGATGACATTAATCCTTTTATCTCTTTCACAACAATTTTCCTCCCTTTAAAAATAAAAATAGTTATATGACAATCAGGAATATAAGAAATATTACTACCGAGTTATTTGTCTACTATAACATATTTATTAGTGATTTATACCAGACTTGTTGATTGGTCGTTCATATGTAATCGTTCGTCGTTTGCAAGCGATGAATGACGAACGACAATTTTTTTGACGAACGACAACAAAAAATTCCTATTTTTTTCAGATGACGAACGACAAACGAACGATGAATGACGAACGATTCAGTCTTAAAACGACGATGAACGACGAGAGATAACTTTTGATGAATGACAAACGAACGACGAACGATAATTTTTCGCGAACGTGAACAAGTCTGATTTCTACCTATGTTTGTTCAGAGTCATTTTATATTCTTTATTCAATTACATTTTTCCATATGTTTTTTCTGCATTAACATTTTTCCAGCTTGCGAAAGTGAAAAAACATTTCAAAATTATCTTGCGATATCACTGGACGATAAATTTTTAAAAGTAGTTTGCTCTTAGAACCATATTATCCCATTCTTAACAAGTTTTATATGCTATAAATAACAAATCAATTTTTTAAATTGGGTGTCATTTTTGAAAAGGCAGATTTTTTTCTTCTCAAAACGATAATAATAATATTGAAGCATTAACTGGCTTTCCAACAATAAAAAACATCCTTACCAGACCACATGATGATTCATAGCTCCAGGCATTAGTTTTCTGGGTTTTTTGCTTGCCATTTGTACTCATTTAACGTTGCATCTCACCTCAACGTCCAACACATGTACACTAGCATGGGTGAACTCCATTTTCTTGGTGTCTCTTTTCCACCATTGTAATGTCTCCCCTTGTTCATCACTCACAGATCCACAATTTTCACGTAAAAAGTCCAGGTGAGAGTAGAGAAAAAGGATTTTTAGGGACATATTGTAGCCAAAGAGATATAAAGATATAGAGAGCAAATAGCAAAGAAATATCGTTCAGCTGTATTTTTGTGTCCAATATAAACAAAGTAATTTGATCTACGTCATCGTAAGCTAATTATAGAGAACTAAAAATTTGTTTATATTGTGCACAAAAACGTATTCCTCTGAATAATGCAATATGTCCTTTATGTCTGTATATCACTATAGTTGTAGCACAGTTTAGTATAAGATGATAGCAAGTTCTTTACAAGTTTTTCATAGTTTGTCACACGATTGTTTCCGAGCAACTTCTGCCTTGAAAGCTTCCCATACTGCCTTCCCTTCTGTCACAAGTAAACTCCGGACTTATCATCTCGTATAAGCTCAAGAATTTGTGGCACAAGAACCCTTTTATATGAGTAAAGGTGGCAGCAATATTTTGGAGTAATTAATCAGTACTTTGTGCAAGATAAATTCTTGGATTTAGTGATCGACGTTTTGACATTTCTCACCTGAAAAAATGAGCAACTCTATCTGGGATGTCCCGTAAAAAACCAAAAACAACAATATTTTGTGTACCCACCTTGAATACCAAGTACAAGTGCACTCACCTTCAGGTCACCACAAAGCAGCCATTCATGCTGATCATATTTAATTCATGTCAACAGTGCTTTCATATTCCTTAGTTTCCTTCACATGAGCAACATAGCTAATGGGGATAGAAGATAGAACATTGCCTAACGGAGCAGGACCGCTTTTAAACTTGCCTTTGATGAGTTGATGAAGAAGCCCCATCCCTGGGATCATAGTTAACATCAAGATCTTTCATATATCCAGATACTCTATGATAGAATGCGAGGTCACCTTCCTTGGAGAATAATGGTTCAAGGTATTTTTGTCTGATGCGGAGATGGAAACATTCGCTGCCAAGAGCTTCCACTCTTGCAGTCCAGATCCAAGCAATTTGATATTGAACTTAAGCCGATATAGATTAAGAACCAAATCGATTAATTAATTATGTGTGATCATGTACGACTCGATAGATTCAGCATGTGATGAACTGAAGTCAGGACTCATACTTTTTGGTGGCAAAGGTGCTATCGAAACCTCATGAGCAGAGTTATCTGAATGAATAGTTAACTCTTCTGGTGGTATAAGAAATAGCTGTCTGGCTGAGGGAATCTCAGGGTACTGCATACTCTGAAGCTTCTTCTTCATCAAAATTTTAATGATTGGTGTAATCAGACAAAAGAAGCAGTCGTTGGAATGATTAGAAGGTTTCCTCCAGACCATCGGAACAGCAAATTACATAAACTCTCTATTTTGCTCAGACGCTGTCGAAGATTTGTTGCATAAGTATTCTAACAAACATGTGAAGCCCAGCTTTTGTTTTGGGTCCCCAATATTGCAGCCAAAGTAGAGATGGTAGGTTTTTTAACCGTCGCACTCATCTAATGTTTTTGTGACGAAAAAGTTACCTCACACCTAATATAGCAGAAGCTGTCTGCTTTGTTTACACAGTGGCGAGACATTTTCAGAGACTATCTCACAGGTCTACTCATCAGTAAAAGGACAAGAGAACTGACCACAATCCTGAAATAGGTAACTTTTTCAATGACGCCAATTTGATTTATTTTGGACCCCTTTGTGATGTTGCTTTGATCTTAGCTAATGTATTGATACCATATGCTGAAGTTTCAGGATACTTTACAGGTCCCAATATCAAAACTATGGGATTTCATCAGCTTTCATCACAAGTTGTACATTAAACCAAGTTTCAATATGGCATGCCCAAGATCAGTCAATAAATGAGAGACAATAAATTTTTTAGACATATTTTTCTTGTTCAGTGGTCTTGATTTAGTACTTATAGGCTCACTTGGACTCGGAAGCATTTAGTCTGTTGTCGATTATCGCTCTTGATTTTGGAAGTATAACAATATGTAATGACGATAAATGTTTAAAAAACTCAGCTAAAATTGATAAAAATTGGACCCATGCAATACTTATCATTCATAGTTCATTTTATTGTAGTACAGAGAGAGAGAGAGAAAGAGACCGGGTAGTTTGTTGTGTCAGCATAAAGATAAGGGAAATGAATCGTTCAAAATAATCTTAACGATTTGAAAGTCAACAAACAACAGAGT
>CP045897.1:9747522-9761039 GCA_013387185.1 Caligus rogercresseyi | reverse complement strand
ATATTAAGCAATCAAATGATGGATCACATTTAATAAGCTCTCCAATCTTATCAATGATAACCAAGATACTACGCAAATAAAACAACAAGAACATTATCACTTTCAAAAGGGACTGATCATGAATATTGTTAAGATTATAGCAAAAGGAAACGTATATTAGGTTGTTCCATAAATAATGAGGTAGGTTAGCTATCTCGAAAAGTTCACACGCTATCTCAAAATTTCAACGGGAGCGTTCTTATCGCATATTTTTGCATGGGAACAGACTGTATGGCGCCACTCAGGTTAGTATATAAGGTGAGTAATCGCGTCATTTCTATCATTCATTCTACTCGCCGCTGAAAATGGAGACACCCGACTTTCGCTCCTACTTCTTGATCCGGATCAAGCTCGCCAGGACAGTCAACGAGATCCACGGGGACCTGCTATCTACTTCCTTCTGACTCCTGCCCTGGCCTCTCCACCCTCCAGAGATGGCACACTGAGTTCGATAAGGGTGTTTTTGCCCTGGAGAAGAAGACCCGTCCTGGACGTCCCCGGGAGACGAGGACAGAGGAGAATGTGGCCCGTGTGAAGCGCCTGGTCGAGGATAACCCCGGATGACCACTCGACAAGTTGCTGCAGAGGTGTCCCTACCATCTACAACTGTTTTCAGGCTTCTGACGGAGGATCTAGGGCTCCGAAACCTCCTCAGCGTGCTCGTCCCTCACCAGCTCTCTGAAGCCAACAAGACGCAGCGAGTGAAGTGCTGTCAGGACCTCCTGAAGCTGTTCCAGGACCACGGGGAGGACTTCTGGGGTCTCATCTGTTAGTCCAGGACAAGTCCTGGTTCTACTGGGATTCGGCGGAGCGGAGGCAAGTCTGGGCGGAGCCCACGGGGGCCCGGTTCTCGACCCCCCGTGTGAAACAGACAGCGAGGAAGACGATGATTCTGATGGGGTTCACCTGCAAGCCGAGGCGGGTATCGATCACTGCACTACCTGCCGGGACCACAGCCGACCGGAACACCATGATAGAGTACCTGAGGACGACTGGGAAGCGCTTTCTCAGCCTGAAAAAGGACAAGATCCGGCTGAAAGATTGTCTCCTCATGTGGGACAATGCACGTCCCCACACTGCCACCGATACCAGGGAGTTCCTGACCCGGAGGGACGTGGAACCGGTGAAACAGTCACCCTACTCACCCGACCTGAACCTGTGTGACAGGTTCCTGTTCCGGAAGTTGAAGCACCTGCTCCGGGAGGACGAGTTTGGGGGCCACGAGGAGGCTACACTCGCCGTTCAGCGGGCGATGAGGAGGGTCAGTGAAGACGAGCTCTACGACCAACTCAGGAAGCTCCGGGGACACTGCCACGACGTCATTGCAGTCGGAGGGGATTATGTGTACTGATTGAGAAGTTTTTTGTTGATCTGATGAAATTTTGAGAGTTTAATTGGTCGACCTCATTATTATGGAACAACTATATATATAAATGAAATAAAGTCTATGAGGATTTTATTCCTCTTTTTGGGGGGAAAATATGGAATCTGCTTTAAAGTTTCTGAGCATTTGATGAAATGACTGTATTTTTTATTGATTTTTTTTGCAACATTAAGATCTGCCGATATAAAACTATTGCAATCAAAATATAATATTGCGTATTTCAATGAATTGCAGGTACAAAACACTCATCCCAAATTGTTCTCTATATACATGCATGTAAGTTTTGCATACAAATTTAACAATAATAATATTAATAATCAAACATAAGAACTATTTAATTACAAATCGCTTTCTTTTGTACAACTGAAATTAAATGAAAGTGTTAATTAAATTTTTTTTGCACATTATTAATTAAATAATTGGCTTAGTGTTTTAATATTCATTATATATATTTATATAGGATAAACCATTAACAATCTTCATAAGCTATATGTACTAAAACAGCATACTTATTTTGTTGGATATTTGATACTCATAATTTTGTATGAAAATATAACATTTCTCAAAGTATTTAATATCCTAGCTAAATATTTTATTATCCTTTGTTTGTCTAGGGTGTTCTTATATTTATTTTTCTATTCTAGTAAATTCTTCCATTTGATATTAAGGCTTGCCGCTAGACATAACGTTATTCTTCTCCTACGTAGATGAGCCATGACTAAAATACGTAATTGTAGGACTCAGAATATTAGGAATATCAATATTAATCCTCAAGTTAATGAGTTGTCCCAACAGTTTTTACTTTTGACAATATGGCGCATCTAAAGGGTTTTGATAGTCTCTTTTTTTTGTTTTATAACAACAGGGACTTGTATAAAAGGTTGCATTTGCAGAGTAAAACAAATAATTTAGTAGACACATGTTTGTCAAGAAAGGAGAACAACACGGAAATTAAAATATTCCTTCAACTCGTCATAAGGACCACAGTACAATATATATATATATATATATATATATATATATATATATATATATTATTAATATATATATATATATATATATATATACTAATATATATATATATATATATATATATATATACCACTATCAACATGATTAAAAGGTCAATTAGATTGCGTGGCAACTTATTTTTGAGTAATAGTTGTACTACCCAAAAAATGAAATGGTTGAATGAGCAATCGTGATTGATATTCTGTTTGTCCTTATACTATATATTATTTTTCATCAGGACAATTCCATCTAGACTGGATACACTTCAGGGCATGCCTTCACTTATTTAACTTCATAACTCCATGAGCAACATTTCCAGTAGCTCGAAACCACAGGGGACATTTTGGAGGCGCTCAAAGTTATGAAAAACGCTGAAATACACATACTTACACTTTTAAAGATGATAACTTTCATATATTTTGGTTTATTTTGTTACCTGAAAATACTCTACATGGACACATCTTTATTTGAATATATCATGATACTATAAGACAAAGAATTGCCGTTTTGAGACGTACTTCATAATAGCGCCCTTACCATTTATTTGCCCATATTTTCTGGTTGAGATAGCCCCATTTATGTTATTTATAAATAAATAAGAAACATTTAGAATGGTGTGGAGATCTCTATGGGATCCTCGCCCAAACAGACCGAATCTTCTTGGAGAGATAGCCCCGATTAGGTTTTCTATAAATAAAAAGTCTAGAGTGGAAATTCGACGGGATCCTTGCCAGACAACCCTTCATCTACAAGAATACTGAATGTTTTAGTGCTAATTTATTGAATAAGCGTTTCAAAATTATCTGATTAGATGATGGTATATCCAGTTTACATGGAATTATTCACTAATATCACGAAGCATTAAAGTTTAAGAGTCATTATTTGGTTCGATATAATTGCATTCGTGTGGAGATGGATAAGCATTATAGCATGTAAATTAGTCTATCGAATCTAAGATTTCCCTTTGATCATTTCTTACACTTTGAAAATAAAAGTTCCTAAAAGGGGTGCGATAGCCGTGCGTGTTAAGACGTGTTCAACTCTCAATGTTGGAGCGCAGGTTCGAATCCCGAGAGGGGATGTCAGTTTTCGTCAATCTCATTGAAAAGATCCTAGGATCGATAGACTAGTTTTAATGCTATATGTTTATTTATATCCTGTCGGATGCAATTCTATCGAACCATATAGGCAAAAAAAAAATAAAGTTCCTAATTGAATAGTGAGTTTTATACTTCCGTTAAATGTCCTCGGTCGGTGGCTTGTCAGTTACAAACACACACAAGAATAATATGTGCTCGTCCATATCCTAAGTAGGTAGTGGGAACAAGGCCACGACTTTAAACGTCGTTAGGCAATCTTTAGGACCATAACTAACCTGTGGCTCCAACTTGCTCACCTTTATAACTCAAATATACACGCACACATACATAAAACTATATATTTGTAGGAGACAGTCTGTGTTCAAATACAATATTCATGGTTCCTCTTACATCAAATTGTGAACCCCCTGTACCTACCTACCTATGTATACATTGTAGCTACGAAAAAGAAAAATACTTTTATAGATCCAGTGAAGTTAATGCAAGTGCAGAAATCTTTCTTGATGAATGATGAAAATCTCTCTTTATACATAATAAAAATATTTCCTATATATCTTAATGTAAATAGACCTCTTCATACTTTCAGCATGATTCTATAGTTAATTTCAAAGCTACATAACATAGGGACGAATGTATTTCCATTTGACTATGTCATTTAAACAATTACGTGTCTGTCTATTTAGGTTCATTCCATGATAAGCCTCGAATACCGCAAGGTATCATGACTATACCACCAATACTACTACTGCTACTACTAATAGGACAAAAACTAATTACAAAATAGACAAAACAGTGTCTTTGTGAGGGAGCGAGGCGGAGGAGTGTTGCATTAAATCTAATTACAATAAGTCACGATGTTTGATGAACACAACATAAACAAACTGGCTTTTTTCTTGTTCTCTTGCTTGCTTGTGTTTATGTAAACATACACACACATGTGAAGCCAAAAATGTATACAACATACTTTAAAGGACTGGGAAGAGAAATCATTATATAAAGCACAAGTATGCCCCTCCATTAAGCCACTAATGGTCAGTCACTGGATGATTAAACAACATACATAAGCTGAATGGAACTATATATATATATATATCTATATATATATATCTTGAAAGTCTATGCTTAAGTAATAATACATATATCGCTAAAGGAACAATCCCGGACCCATTAAAAGTATATCCTCCCTTCAAACCAATATATATTGTTCCTTAGAGACCAATACCAGGTCAGCTACCATTCGTGTGAACCATTAAGGACGTTGTGTATTTTTTCGACTTATCATAGACTGCAAAATGAATTACAACATGTATTACCAAGGCGGATTTTGCATTATAATATTGCCACTTAGAATTACATACTTTGTAGTCTTTAGTCATCACCCCAGACAAATAATTATTCATTTTACATAATACAGAAAATGTTTTGCCTAAAAAGACGTCTTCAATAAGAATTACATCAATTTGAGGAAACTTTCTGAGATTGATAGATTTTTTAGTACATCTAATTAATTCAACTATACAAAGATTACGACTTCTAACGGTTGATATAATTCAACGCACTATTAAATGGCAGAGTGAATCCAAGTGAATTGGATCATTGTGATGTTAACAAAAATGCAGCGCCAATTAAAAAAAGGGCGGTCTAAGTACATATAATCTTATAAAACTATGTAGTGTATGCGAAAGTTGTTAAATACATTGGAAATGGGACTCAAATATGTGTTTCTCTTCTTGTTATGTATTTATGATCAATAGGATTAGCTAAACCAGTACTCAGTAGATACGACTTATTAATTTCAATCAGAGTTGCGACTACCGAATGTAACTCGGTATTCCAATACTAGTGACGGTAGATTTCAAATATCGAACAGATTATACGATATCGGTAGAAACTATCGAATACCGTACCGATTGACAATCGGTACGGTATATTAAATGTATGACTTTTGTAGCTTTCACATAGAGACATAAATATAAAGAGAGCTTATTCCCTTCAAAAGCAGAGAAACATCGTTCAACTGTCGCTTTGCCCAAGCGCTCCATTGTGTGAAGAACTTGAACTACGAAAATAAGTGAACAATTATAACTTATAGTATTATAGAGTAGAAACATAAATAGACATTCAATATAAGCTTATGCTATGTATTGAATACTAGAGTACCTGAAAGTGCATTTAATATCGGACAATAAGACAGTAAAAAAACATAACCTTCCATTTCCTACAAAATCCAAGTCCATATATAATTTAATAAGATTAGTATGTATTAAATTTCAGACGATCTCTAATAATTATAACAAATGATGTATTTAACTATCCTTTGTTATAAACTGTCCGATATGAAATGCATATGAAGAAGTAAAAGCAGATACAAATAAATTTCTCTCTCTTTCTAATCTACCGTACCAATATCGATCGATACTGTAGATATATAATAAAATCTACAAATACCGATATCGATCGGTAGAAGGTATACACCGAATATCTAACCGGCGGTAGGTTTTCCGAATCCCAGCTCTGATATATATATATATATATATCAATGTTATAATGTATTTAATCATATTATTTGGACTCGTCAGTTTATTTATGTTCTTTTATAATATTCATACATTTGTTTGTTCTTGTTTTGTAGGGTAATTACAATATGTCATAAATGCATTGATACTCCTTTTGGATATTGAATCGTCGGCTTTCTTTAAAAATCACATAGTCTGAGAATTACCGCACCCTTTGTAATTCTTAACAGATGCATATAAATAGCATAATTTACCTATTTACAAAGGATAATTTTTTCCATTTTTTTATAGGGAAGATCTCTTTACTGTCAGTGCATATATATTAGTGAAGTGATGCCTGCACCTGCAATTATTTTATTGTATAAATTGTTTGATAAGTTTCGCTAATAGATCATCAATATAAAAAATGATAATGGCTACTTATACTATGATCCATCTACAGTGATATTAAGTTTTTTTTAAAGTGAAACACTATTAAGTAATAGTAATTGTACTAAATTTCATCATCTAATAATAACAAATTGATTCTTATTGCATTAGAAATAAAAAGCTTTGAAAGGACCAGAAGGGGCTTATATGGAATATATCTTGATGGACGCACTAATCAATTAGAGATGAAAGAGCTTGGATTTTTTTAAAGGACTCCTAGGAGCTATTTATATATTCTCTTATTAGCAAATTTGAATTAATCTTAACTTCAAAGGAATGGTTATCTGTGCAGGAATCGAGAGGAAGTCATTTCCTACCAACTAAAGTTAAATACATCAATACAGGCTTATGAAACCCCTCTTTTCCAGATCCTATATAGAGAATATTTTTTATATATTTTCCTTTGAAGACAACATTTTGAATTTGTCTTGTTTTTGAATTTGTTAAATAAAATTATTTATCATAGTTTCGTCTAGATATAATGTATGAAACAAGAGTTTTTGACCTTCTAAAGGTTTAGTATAAGTTATAATGTATTTATATATTATTTTAGGTGTTTCTTTAATTACCAAAAAAATAATGATTCATGATTGTTTTTATTTTCACCTATACGGGTCGATAGAATTGCATCCATAGGAATAAAATAAGCATTATAGCATTAAATTAGTCACACGACCTAGGAGCTTATCAATGAGGTAGACCAAAAATACCATCCCCTCTAAGGATTCGAACCTGTGCCCCCAACATTGAGAGTTGAACACGCCTTAACACGCACGGTTATCGAGCTCCATGAATTGTTTGATTTGGTATCGCCTCCTAACGTGTCCAAAATAAAGACCATCTGAAACAAATGTATTTATTTGACACAAAGCTTCTGAGTTATTTATAAGAAACTATTTTGAAGACTCTCGTCACATCGACTCCCACACTTTAAAATGATGCAATTACTGTCTTACAAATCGTTATTATGTATCAGGGTTGTAAATTGAACGAAAATGAACGCCGTTTGCGAACGCATATTCAAAGCAACGCCTAAACGGAATATAAATGAACGGAAGAACTTAATTTTTTTGTTAACGTTCGTCCGTTCATGTATATTGTTTTAAAGAAAACTTAAAATATATTTTCTGTGCGAAAAGTATGACGTTTTTTTCTAAAAGAAGTTCAATCAATGCTTCTTATGTCACTCAAGAAAAAATGAGGGGTTCTTACAAACAGAAGTGCAATTGAGTTTACTGAGAGTCCTTCGGGATAAAAATGACGACGTTTTTTTATCATGTAATTTTTCAAATTTGAAATAGGAAATATTGATATTTTTGTCAACGAACAGACAAACCTAAAAAATTGGACGGACGAACGCCTGAACAGATTTTTTTTCTTAAATCGATGGGCGAACGGACGAACGCTTAGGTTGCGAACACCCAGAAGCCTGTTATGTACACACTTAATATTAAAAAACAATGTTAAGTATTTAGCTAGGGTTCTCTTATTTGTGAGCGTCTGTCGATAGAGTAAGGAGACTTCACAACTTCTTGGCTAGATTAATTCCTTTTTCTTTAAAGAATGAATATTCAAAAATGCTTTAAGTGACATCCTTCAAAGGTAAAGCAGATTCCAGCCATTCTAGAAATTGACACATGGGTTATCTGTTTGTCTGTTTCCCAAGGTAGAATGAGTAAAATACATGGTTAAGACGGTTGTGTGCTAAAGGATAATGGTCGTTAATTCGATTAGGCTTTGAATCAAAGACTTCACTCTAATACATATTCTGAGATCCAAAGTTCAAACTAACTAACTAAAATCCAGCTGTTAATAGCGAGCACTTGCCGATAGGGGCCGATCTAATTTTCCCAGCAGAAGAGAAAATTAGTGTTTTACATCTCCGTGTATAGCGGGCACTTTTTATAGTTCCTTTGAGTAGCCACCATAGAGAGATTTGACATATTGGATATATGTATTTACTCATTTGACATAATAAGGGCCGCGACTACCGAATGTAAATCAGTATTTATACTGGAAGCGTTGTTACCTGGTATGAAGAACTTGAACTTTGCCAAATAAATAAACAACTCCAGGAGCTGAAAGCGCATTAATATCGTACAACGTAAACAAAAGACAGTTAAGGAAATAATTTGTTGGCTATTGCCTTCCATTTCCTTCAAAGTCTGAGTGCATACCTAATTTATATAAAATAACATGTATTAAATTTCAAATAATTTTAAAAAAGTCAAAATAAAAAAATAAATTAATAAATCTAGCCGAAGCATACCGAATCGGCGGTACCGAATCCCAGCTCTGGGCATAATATAAATCAAATTATTTTAATACTATACATTAGACCATTTGACTATTTATCCCTCAAGCCCTTCAGGATATCCTCCAAATAGCCTTGGACCTCAGCACTCCCAGAACATGATGCCAAGTGGGTTAGATTTGTCTCATTTCGCGCCATTCGTCTTGGGAGTCAAATTAACTTTATCTCTCTTCTTCATTTTCTTTTATCCCCCCCTCTTCTTCTGCTCTGCCTTTGTTGACGTATTGTGATCTTTGTCTGGGACCGGCTATGCATTCTCTACCAAAATATACGACATCAAAATAGACAGAGGGGCATCCAGGCGAAGCTTATATATATATATATATATATAATATATATATAATATATATATATATATATATATATATATATATATATATATCATATCTATATATCAAGGCGTATTATTAGTTGGCGTCTTCAGATTGAGTGAATAAAGTGTCTCTACAACATACCATGTATGAATGTATGTAGAAACGAAACATAGAAGAAAAAAAGAGAGATCCTCTTGGCGGATAAATAATTATATTATTTGGAGCTCCTCGCATTCATGAGAAATAAACACTCTGGAGTGTACAATAGGTAGGAGTTTAGGATGGTTTTCATTTATGAATATTATACAAATAGGTACAAGTAAAAAAACATTTAAAAATTTTGCAAAAGGAAATCTATTATTTTTATCAAACTTCCCTTTTTACGTTATAGATACAAATTGATTCTACAATAATATTTTAGCCATATAAACATTGCATAACATTGATAAAAAGAAAATAAGTAGGATTTTTTGCCTATATGCTTCGATGGAATTGTATCCGACTGGACATAAATAAGCATTATCGAACTTAGGATCTTATCAATAAGGTAGACCAAAATGACCATCCTCTCGGGATTCGAACCTGCGCCCCAACATGAGAGTTGAACAAGCCGTTAACTCTCATGGCTATCGCACCCCTGAATCAAGATCGTTTTAATCAAGAGAACATACGAAAATTAGTTTTTTGGACACTAACTTAATCAAACTGGATCTCGGATTTAGAACGTAATGGGTTGAACGAAAAGTTGTATGAATATTCAAAAACATAGTTGGCATAGAGATGTGAACTCAGAGCTAAGAATCCGGCACCTCATTATATTTTCTTTGAAATTACGATCTTTGCATAGACTCTTACAATATCACATATCTTTATTAAACAGAGCAACAACTTACGCTTTGTATAAAATTCATATTTTTTTTGTTTTATCATTAAGATGTAAAAAAAGAAAAAAAAGTTGCCAATAGAACAATTATTTTTATTTACGAGTTTGCGAGCCTTGCCATAGGAGTATTATTCACAAACAAATAATATACCATTATCGGCATAATAAGAAGATACCCTGCAATCCGATCGACTTTCTCCTTCCCTCTACTCTATGGTACTACCAATTTGCTCAATCACATGGTAGGTCATATAATTTATCCAACAATATATATTAATTATTTAATCGCATGTGTATATTTTAGGAACACAGTAATTAATTGACCTGTATTAAAAATATACTGTTTTATTATGATATTTTACTCTACGTTTTTAGTATTTATATCTTAATAGTTTAATTATTACTTTTGGACAAATTATTTTGTATATTCATGTAAGATGATAAATTATGAACTATAGTGTTTGTATTTTGTATTTTTTTACTTACTAGCATCTGTTTTATATATCGTTTTGTATACAAAAAATTCATGAGCTGTTGAATAAAAAATATATACTGTTTTATGATCATGATTCAACAAACAAAATATAAAAAAAGTTAATAATTAGATGTAACATAATAAAATTATCAACTGATACCGGATTGGGTTCCGGTGGGGTCGGGTTTACCTAAGAGTTAAACAAACAACAAAAAATACCTTGTAATATAATCCCTGAATTCGGTATGGATAGCTTTACAATTAATTATAAAGATCTGGTCAAGGCCATAGTACACATTTTATAAAATCAAGTTGCATAGTTTCATACTTGGCTATGAATCTTTTGTAACTTTCACATATATCATCATAATCAACTGATATGAAAAGCATGCATGTAAAAAATCGAATTAACTATCTAATAAATTTATAGCCTCTAAAATACCTTTACCATATAACAAGAGGATCTACTGGAGCTACTAATATTTTTTTATTGCGTAATTTATATCATATTAATTTCATGTTTAACACAATATATTGCAACTTTTTGCTCTTTTTTGTACACATTTAAAAATTTACAAAAGTCGAAAACACACAAAAAGGCTAATTTCATACAACACACGTAACTTTGTCCAACGTCAATCCATGACGCTTAAAATTGGAGGATACATCAAACAAAATTGCACCCATTTAAATAATTGAAATCGGTGCCTTAGTGTGCCATATGGTATAAGTCGGTAACTTTTTTTAAATCAAGGTAGTATATACAAATATAACATTATCTAGTAAACCAATCTAAATAATAAGTCCATGATATCGTGTATTGATCTTGATTATGAATAGTTCTGCTTCAGGTAAGCAAAAGGGCTTCTTATTCGTGGAATATCAAGATATTTAAAACGTATTCTAGGTTGTAATAGATGCACTAAAATACACATATAATATATACACACACCCACACATATATATATATATATAATTTATTTCAGTCAGATTTCCGTCATGTATATAATCAAAGAGACCACAATTGTTATCAAAATATTTGAAGCCTCCAGGAAAATTTTGTCTTAATTTAATATCCATCTTTTTCACTATATTAATTCACCATATAAGACCATGCTTTATCGCCGTCTTCACAACATAAAATGACCATTAAGGGTCAAGGGTCAATAAAATTGATATAGCCATGTCCAAATACAATTCCATTCCGTCTTCAAATTACATGTCAATTTCTAGGACCTCCATTTGTGTCCATGGGAATCTTGAAAGGAGTATATGCATTTTATCATATCTCCCCTTGTGGTTTTATTTTTTGCCGCATTTGATTATTATTAAGTTTTATGCGGATGTGGAAAACATATATAATATCTCCTCTTTTATGAGAAAGTAGAAAAGAAATTAATCTCTTAATTGTTTATTAAAAAGACACCTCTCGTAATAGCTTAAGCAGTATCACGCATCTATCTATCTACATTCTTTGCATGAGCCGTGATGTGCTTCAAGTTTTTAATTAATTCCTAATACTGGGCTATTCAAGTTCTATTTAGAAAGTGATGATTGCTTCTAATGCATACCTCTGCACACACACACCACAGTTTCAGAAAAGTTTGGCACCTATAAGGAGAACAAAAGATCAACTATGAATAGAACACATTGCAGCAAATATTCGCAAATAGATCCATGTCTCTCCGTTTATATAAGTGTAAGCACTAGTGTTGTGTCGGTCCCAATTTATCGGTCCGGTCCAGTCTTAGTCCGTCCGTCGTCCCTAGACCGTTGTCCTTGGACGGTCCTTAGACTGTCAGTCCTTGACATTGTCTTTTTTCAGTCCTTTATTTTTTCATAAATATTAAAAGTATTTTATTTCAAACGATCTTACTGCTAATATTATGTATATATTCTATTATACTGGGCGTTAATTCAATATTAACAAAAGGGGTTAATAATTTTATTAGACAATTTGGAAACATTTTTATCATAATATAGGCTTTTCAGTATAATCTTTGTCCGTCATTACTCATTAAATGCTTCTGTAAAATTAATTAATTCACAACCCTTCCGTTTAAACCACTATAGTCTAATTTTTAAGTAATGTCATAAACATCGAATATTTATTGTTGTAATAATAACCAATATTTCATACTTATTAATCACGAAGTAAAAATGTATATTTGTTATCAGCTCATTGAAGATGTTACTTTCTTCATATAAAGGGTTTTTCCTTTTCATAGCATTAAGCGATGTTGACAATATGACGTAAAAACATTTTTTTTTTCCCTTTTCATAGCATTAAGAGATGTTGACAACATGACGTAGGTTACGACGTAAACACACATTTTTCCTTTTCTAAGGACCGACAAAAGGACTGGACTGGACCGAATGGGACCGGACCGGACTGGACTGCAGTCCTCGGTCCTTGATAAGGACCGACACAACACTAGTAAGCACTACAACTAATTGTTGACCAATCATTTTTTTCTTTTTCGGGACGATAAATTAACAATAGTTCAGATCAGGAATCGATCAATACTTCATCAGACGAAAAAGCATTAACTATGCTTTAAAAGCATTATAACTCTATATCTTATTTTTATACCTTTCTTTTTTTATTTGCAACAGTTTAGTCCAAATTAGGAAATCAAGTTATCCATTAAGAGATTATTAGGTAGTTTTTCAGTCACGTCACCTTTTAATCGATTACAGCTCCACGCTTAAAGACCGGTTTATCTTGTGGATTATGGCATAGCTTATGCCATCTTTATTGCGATGTAAAATCAAGCTTTGAAAAAAAAATGACGTCCTTGGGTTATAATTCACTAACGAAGTATTTATAATTTGTTGACTTTCAATACTAAATCTGATTCATCGACTACAATCAACCTTTATACTAATTCCAGAGCTGGGATTGGAATATAAATCTACCGCCGTTCGATATTCGGTAATACCTTCTACCGATTTATCGGTTTCAGTAGATTTTATTATATATATACAGTACGATCGATCTTCTGTACGTATATTAGAAAGAGAGAGCAAATGTATCTATGTATCTGCTTTT
>CP045897.1:9663619-9747422 GCA_013387185.1 Caligus rogercresseyi | reverse complement strand
CGAAGACTCCTCTGCTACAGGGAGATCAACTGGTAAAGCGAACTCTGTCTTACTCCAGCATCACAAGACACAAAAAAGTGAATATAAAGTTATAAATACTAACCCTCTATGGAAAAAGATATTATAGACTGGAGAGATAATGACATAGACGTCGGAACTAGGGGTGCGGGGGGCGGCCGCCCCCCCCCATCCGTAATGTCAGCTAATGGTGGAAAGGGTACGCACTGATCCTGACCTGGAGAACTGGATAAAAAAAGAGATAATTGGATATCTGGCAGCATCCAAAATGAAATTCTGGAGCTGTTTGCGCATGACATTCAGAGAAAAATCGGAGCTAAAGAATCCCAAAGTCCTTTTTTTGGCTTAACTGCTGATGGGACCACCGACCTCAGTGGCAAAGAACAGTTTTCATGCAATATACAGTTTGCTGATCACAATCTGGACATTCAGAATTTCTTTCTAGGCTTTTACAACCCCCCAGACACAACAGCAGAGATGCTGTTTTTGTGCATAAAGATGTCCTTGTTCGGCTCAATTTACCAATGGAGAAGCTGAAAGGCTACTGTTTTGATGGAGCCAGCAACATGTCTGGGAGGTTCACGGGAGGGCAGGCAAGATTAAAGGAAACATGTCCTGAATCCGTGTTTGTTCACTGCGCAAATCACTCTCTGGATTTAGTGTTACAAGAAGTGGCAAAAGAAGTGCACCTTGTTGCTGATACACTAAACTTGGTTCGAGAAGTCACTGTTGTTATTAATGATTCAGCAAAGAGAAAAAACATTATACCAGTCTCTTTTTGGATGTGGAGAAGTGATAAACTGCTTGCCCTGTGTCAAACTCGGTGGCGCGTCAGAGTTGTGGCACTGTCACGGTTGCTGGCCTGCTATGGAGAGATGCTGCAGACATTCAGAGCCCTGGAGAGTGACAGGACTGTCAAGGGGGGACGCGTGCCAAAGTGGCAGGATTACTCAAAAAGGGCACCACTACGCACACAGTCTTTGGTTTGTTTACGTGTGTTACCATGTTTACTCCGTGTGAATCCGTGGCTCGGTCACTGCAAGGCATCAAGGTCACAGCCTTAGGATCAGTGGAAGCTGCGAAACTTCTTTGCCAGCGACTCAACTCACTGCGACAGGATGACACCTTCGCTGACCTTTCGCTGACCAAGCAGTACGCAGAGCGCTACAACTTAAAGCCTCCTCATCCAGCGCGAACGAGCAAGACCACAGCGCGTTTCGCCATACAGCGGAGGAGGAGGAAGGGGAGTTGGGGAACATAGAGGGTAAATAAAAAATAAAAAATAATGCCAACAGTATTTTTAAATAGCTTAACTCACAGCCTGTAATTGTATATGTTAAAATAATGCAACAAATACGCACACATAGACAGACAGATATTATGTATCTATTCATAGATTATGACATAAAAAACGATACAATAGTTCAATAATACTGTACATCCACGTACGCCTATTTGAGAAATGAGCTGTAATTAATAATACACAAACAACGGTTTGTGTATTTTTCATTTTCATAACAAACCAAATTCATGAATTTGAACTTAATGAATGAACTTGAAATTAATTAATATATAAAAAGTTTGACCCAGCTCAAATAAGCAGCCATGTGTAACCTATTGGTTGGTTGTTATTAATTCATGTTATATTAATATTTCAGAATATCCAAGCCTGTGGAAGAGGGTAATGTTTGAGGCTCTAGACGTGGTGCGCTCAGAGGTGGAGCGGCGTTTTTTTGATCTGGAGGGACCTGCATAGCTGCAGGGGGAGACCAGGCAGTCCTTGAGGCGGCCCAAGGGAAACGGGTGATGTGGGTTTCCCCGGAACTGAGCCCCTTCTCACGAGAGCAGCTTAGCATGAGCTGGACATACTGAGCGACGTGTGTAGAGGGCGAGAAGTTTCACCTTCAGGATGTTGTATCCATCCTGCACACCTTGCAGCCCCAAACCGCTCTATGCTGTTGGAGGTTGAGAAGATCATAAAGCTCTGTCTGGCCCTGCCCATATCTGTCGCGGCATCCGAGCGCTCTTTCTCTGCCTTGCCAGATTGAAAACCTGGCTGCGCAATACCATGAAGCAGGAAAGACTCACGCATTTGGCCATTATTGAATGCGCATAGTGACCTTCTTGATGAATACGATGTTTCGGCCCTGCTTGAAGAATTCATCAGCAGGTCAACTGAGAGAAGGTCCACTTTTGGAAAAGTGTGAAAGGCTTTGGAGCGCAAACTGTTCTTTTTCTGAATGCTGTTTTTATTGCCTAGTGTTATGTGTTTTAATAAAGGCTTGATTATTCATTCATTTATTTCGTTTCATTTTCTTAACAATAAGATTACGTCATATAGTTCGTTAATCATTGATACTGTAAGTGTTAGTCTCTCCTCCGACCCGCCCTAAAAAAAAAAATCCGCCCCCCCTTCAGAAAATAGTTCCGACGTCCAGGGATAATGATGACAAAGGTTTGAGAGGATTCTCACTTTAAAATAGTCAATTATAAAGATTATTCGAAATTCTAACATGAGAGAGAGAAGATGTAGTGAGGATTAACGATTGTAAAAGTGCTGCGGGCTTTATAATTATGGAACTAAGCAGCCCATAAACGTATTACACATTTTGAATTTATTAAAGGACCCGTTCATTTGAATGAAGAAGTCAAATTTATATAAGAGGACTTGAAAGTGCACGAGCAACTCAAAACCCATCGAGTTATAATAAAAATGGATCTGGAGAAACTTACAAGAGTTAAGGAGATCATGAATGAGTATGGAGATGTCGTTGGAGTTATTTGAAAATGTTCCTCACTTTGTTGAGACAGAGAACGATGGGGACAAATCATTCTCTAATATGTTTAGATCAATTATGTCTGGGAAAATAAAGTTCCGCAAAAACCGAGGAAAAAACTTCCGACTGTTTATACCAGTAGGAGGGCCGAAAGGTTGAACGATCATCTTCTTTACAATTGGTGCAGTGCTGCAAATGCCTTCGGTTTGGACACACAAAAGCTAAATGTCCTTCCTCTCAAAGGAGGTTGTTGTGGTTGGACGCTAACGAATTATCGTGGGGAAAGACTAGAAGAATTTATGGCTCTTATAATTTAAGTCTCCAAAATAAGGGATCTGCCCCACATTTGTAGGAGGAATGGGCCAATCTATCATTGATCACAATAACAAATCGTTGGAGCTTTCACCTCGTTTAAAAGTGGAGAACGGATCAACAGTACTCTTGGTCGGATCATCAGTTTGTATCTTGAGATCAATGCTAATAGAACATTTTCTAATGGATTGGATCTGAAGAGTGCTGATTGGAACAAATTTACGTCATACTCGAAAATATAACATTCCAATATGATCATGGCTTTCTGAATCATGTGATATTGATTTAGAAGCTCTAAACATTACAGCGGATATTTTCAAGCTTTAAAGAGCTCATGTAAAGCAGTGTCCGGTAATATTCGGAAGGCTTGTCCCTGGTGGAGTGATGAGCTAAGAGAACAACGTCGTAAAAGTAAAATCCTTCAGCGCAAAAATCATAGGACTTATATAAGAGTGAAAAGCAAAAGTATAAAACCATGATAATTAAGGCCAAAAGGAGGCATTTAAAGCTTGGGTAACAACGCTCGAAGGACCAAAGATATCTCTAGACTAATGAAGTCAAGATCGAATCACACAAAGTCCGTGTGGGTATTTTGAGTGATCGTATGAACGAAAAGGATAGCCTGAAGCTTTTTCTAGAGGAGCATTTCCCTGACTCAAAAGCCACTTACAATAATTGCCCAGAACCGACGCACAGTCATAACGATTCCCACATACAATTCTTTGACCAAAAATGGTGATAAGTGCAATTAATAGCCTTAAATCAAAAAAAAAACCTGGTCCAGACCAAATCCCACCGCAAGCATATAAAAGTTTGCCAATATGTTTTGTTTCGAGGTTAACAAATCTCTACAACTCAGTTTATTGCACCAGATATACTCCAAAGTGCTGGAGAACGTCTAAAGTAATATTTATTCCCAAGCCGGGGAAAAAGGATTACTCCGAACCACGAGCTTTCCGACCAATTACTCTAACAATGTGGCGCTAAAAATCCTGGAACGTATGTTACAGTGGAAAATCCATTCAAGGTGTATTTGGTCCTTCCTAACCAATTTGCCTTTTCAAAGGGACAATCCACAGACACAGCCATAAGTAGGCTTGTGGATACTTGTGAAAATAGTTTCATCGGAACGAAGAAGCCCGGTTGTCTTTTTGGATATAGAGGGTGCTTTTGATAGAGGGATTTTGTCATATCATCGAGAGCATGCACAAATATGGGTGGACGAGAAGACGATAACGTGGTACGACAATTTACTGAAAAGTAGAACTGTTTTGCGGAGCTAGGTGGGGAGCATGCATCAATAACTCCGATGAAAGGTTGTCCACAAGGAGGAATACTGTCAACTATTGCGTGGAACTTAGCTTTTCAAGAAGCTATGGAAGAGCTCGAAAGACCAATTCATAAGGTCGCCTACGCAGATGACCTGGCATTGTGTGTCCGGGGCACTGATCGTCACACCCTTTTCTGCTTGATGCAAGATGCCCTGAACAAACTTACGAATTGGGCTAATAAAAGAGAAACCATCTTCAGTTTACATAAAACTAAGTTCATGCTTTTCTCCAAAAGAAGAAAAGACAAGAATATTTGTCTATATCTGTCCGGGACCAAGATTGAAAGAGTTAAAACCTTTAAATATCTTGGACTTATACTGGATGATGAACTGAAGTGGAGAAAGCATATAGAACACACCATCTCCAAGGCCAAGAGGAGTCTATTTGCACTGAGAGCCTTTGTCGGGTCAGACTGGGGTCTTAGTCCTCAGAAGTCCAAATGGATATACGAAGCCTACGTCAGATCCATTGTAAGTTACGGTGCTATTGTATTGCACCAAAGCTTCAAGGAAGCAGATTTGTAAAGATGAGTTCAGCAAGTTGCAGAGACTTGGCCTCATGAGTATCACTGGGGCCATGAGGTCCACTCCCACGGCTACAATGGAGATACTTTGCGGGCTTATGCCACTTCATCTTTATGTTATGGAGCGTGCATGCATGATGAGACTTCGGACAAGGAAGGAAAATCCACTCAAATGGTTCGACCATTTGCGTAGAGGTCACCTACAATATCTAGATAGATATATACGTCGAAATGATATCCCAACTCCCCCTCCTCGCGTACCTTTTTGGTCTGGCACTGTGAGATATGCAGTGCAAAAAACATGGTGCATCAAGGAATTTGATCTGGTTGGCTATACCGACGGTTCAAGAATCAATAATCAGACAGGTGCCGGCTGGGCTTTGACGAAGGGTGACACTGTGCTCGACCAAGGAACCTTGAAGCTCGATGAAACAAACACGGTTTTCCAAGCTGAAGTGGAGGCTATTAGAACCTTTCTCTTCATCTTCATGGAGATAAATTGGAGGGAAGAAGTTATTAATCCTTTCTGACTGCCTTTCAGCCATCGACAGTCTCGAGATGAAGCGGGGTGATCTTTTGTCAGAAGAAATTATCGGCTGTAAAAATGCCTTAAACAGCTCAGCATGTTCTATAACGATTGGATGGATAAGAGGACACGACGACAACACTGGAAATGAATTCGCGGACGCATTGGCCAAAGACGGAGCCAGGAGAGGCACACCTGTCTCTGTACCGATATCGCTATGTCAAACCAAGAATGCCCTTCGACAAGCGTCTTTGAGGAGATGGAGAACCAAGTGGCGGGAGATGAGCTCTTGTAGGCAGTCGAAACTGTTCATCCCGAATCCGTATATGGGAAATGGAATCTTCAAATTCAAAAGAGCTCAAATTTCTGTCATTGTTGGCATGATTAGCGGGCACATCGGACTCAACGGGCATCTTTACAAGTTGGGAAAGGCCATACGCCCAACTTGTAGACTATGTAACGAGGATGACGAAACTCCACACCACCTCATCTTCGACTGCCCAGTAACAATGGAGAAAATGATGGCTCTCAAGGGAGAGATTAAAGATAAGAAGTTATCCTTGGAGGAATATATTTTTAAAGTATATAGATGTTTATGTGTTTTTAAACATATTTTTATTAATAAAGATCGTAGCTCCTAGATAGGTTCACTACCGGCTGATACCGGATTAAGTTCCGGTGAGGTGGGTCCAATCTAGGAGCTAAACAAACAAACAAATAGTCTGAAAAGAAAACTTTTGTCCCCTTTTTTTCAAGAAAAATACATTCACTTTGCTAAAGGTAGTTAGATCGTCAGTTTCAAACTTTCTACGGGAAAAGAAAACAGAAAAGAAAGCTCTACAAAACATTCCAAATAATAATTCTCTTTTTTCTCGTACTATAACGTCAGACATATTGATTGCCTTTTGAGTGGCAGAAATTGTAGACTCGGAGATGGAAGAAAAGGTTGAACGGGAAAACAATGCAAATATTAAACTTAAAAAGCTCTTTAATCTGACAAAATGTTCCACTAATGGGGTAAAGAAAAATGTTGAATAACAAACATTTAAGATATTTAACAATACTTTTATTGTAATTTTCAAGAGAGTCAACGCTTAGAGTAAGGTACTTCCTAGAAGACACATCAAAACACAAGAGATAAAATATTTAAACTCAACAATATTAGTGATTATATCATGAAAAAAGTTGAAAATATAAGGTTGCGGGTCCTGATGGTTAGCAGGAAAATGACCAAAATATGTGACAATGAATTGGCTACATACTTTGTCATTGTAGGTTATTAATGGATGTATTTGGAACTTTACTCATACCTTAACGGAGGGTAGAATTTCCTGAATATCTAAAAAGGGGTGATGGTACCCACTTTATTTTAGCGACAATCATCATTCTCAACATATCCTACAGGGTACAATACTGGCTAATCAAATAGAGCCTTATCTTAACTGGAGATTCGAAGTTTCCCAAAGGGGTTTCTTAAAGCAACGTAATTTTGGATATCTCAAGAAATGTTCAGACAGCAATTGACTCTGCTAATAAAAAGAATAATACGGGGCTATAGTTGGAATCGACTTTTCTAAGGATTTCGACTCGATTAATAATGAAGCAGTTTAAAAAAACATTTCCAATAATTTTATTAGTCTTATCAGAGCTCTTCTTTGGAATGGTTCCCAAAATACCCTAAATGGGATGGAGAGCGAGCCTATTTTTTACAAAGGAGCTGCAGACAAGGATGTCAATCGGCCGCAACTTTTATATTGTGGCTATAGAAGACCTTTTAATACAACTAAAACAAAAATTCAATGGATTTGGTGTTATATCTAATGAATTTACACTTAAACAAAGAAGAAGCACATATATATGTAGAAAGCATTTGGAGAGCTTAATATCCCATAATTGGTGAATTAGAATTTTAAACTCCTTAAAAAAGCATTTTAGATGGAATGAAATTTACAGTTCTGCATCAGATTTCGGAAGGTGCATTAATTTATTTCGAACTTGCAAAGACTTAGGTAAAGTGTACTACGATATAGTGCATGCTTTTACCGGTTGTGAAGCAATATCAATTCTAATAACTTTTATAAAGATCAACGTTCGTGACATGGAAAACGGCTCTCAAAATAAAATTTAAGTCATTATCTGATTTGGTCTGTTCAGAAGAAAAAATAAAGTCATCGTTGGGAGCTAAAGCTATTGACTTTGAGATTATCAATCCAAAGGCTTTGATCGACAAAAGACTTTCTGCTATTCACAAATAAAACCAATTGAGTTCAGAGCAGTTTTATTAGCCGCAGCAGCCAGATACACGGCTTTGAATTGAAGATTCCACAGGAATCCCTTTTTTCCCTCTGACGTATGTAAATAAAGACGTGCGTTTTTAGAGAGGAGATTTAATTTATTCATTTAGTTAATTAAGTGCTAATTATCAGCAGTTATCTCACGGAAAAAGTGATCATAGTGTCATAGGACACCTCGCCTGCCCTTTGGATGTCCAATCCCGCGGGGGGTCGTCTCCCCCCCACGACGGTTCATGAAGAGCCCCGTATCTCCAAGCGGTCAAGGGAAACACTCGACCGGACTCATCACGAAGGTCAGTACGCCTAAATCGATCCCTCAAAACAAGAAAAGCGTCCAATCGTCCGTCCGTGTCAAAGACTCGGTCGTTACCGATGACGTCACTTATGACGGTTCTGAAATAAAAGAAAACTCGGTAAATGGGTCATTTAGATTTGGGTTCTGGAATTTTTCCCGTATCTTAATAAAAAAGGAAGACACTCTTTTCCTACTGAATCAGAATTTGTAGATTTTGATGTGGCTGAAATTGCCATTCATAAGTTGGGAATTCCAGCTTTTGAACTATCTCACATCACGTCGGAAATGGTCCTGGCCGTGCACTCATAGGTGTCAAGAAGCCAATGTGAACTATTTAAAAAATTAAGGACATCGAACTCCCATTTGAATACATTCAAAAATCTTCTAAAAATAAATTCACTGTAGATATAATTGGCCTTAAAAACGCCATTACATATCTTAAAACAAAAACGTTCCGGGTACAGGCAATGCGATGTGTTGGAAGAGTTTCCGAAGAGGAGCTTGTCAATTCAATGAAGCTTTTTGCAGAGGATGTTAAAAAAGTGGTTATTTCCGTTCTGAAAAAAACAAAAGCAGCTTAGCTGAACACCCAGCCCTTAAGGGCCTTGAAGTCTCTGTTGGATCTGGGCACCATCGAGTTCGATGTTAAGGGAAACTTATCCAGTCTGCCACCTCTGTTGCCCGTCCGTGGACAAATAATCAAATTCAGTTATGATAGGGCCAAAAAGCAAGTTCAAACTGTTTCAGGTTTAAACACTCGATGAAACAATGTACATCTGACAAGGTAAAGATAAAAGACTATAGAGATACCTACTTACTCAACTAAAAAAAAACTAAAAAATTTACTCTTCGTTCGGTCTCTAGTGCGTCAAATGACAACAATGGGGAGTACAAATGTAAACAATCTATTTTCCCTTCGTGTGGACTGAGAAGATCAAGCTGCCACTATTTTATCAACCAGATCTTTTAAATCCCCTATTATTTTTATTATTACTCTTAATTTCTTGCCTTATGGGCGTATTCCTTTATAGCTTTTATTATGTGTTTGAGAGTACAAAATTTATATAATGTACGTTTGCAACGTACGGAATGTAAGATACCCTAGAAGAAGAATGAAAAATAAAATTATATATTAAAAAAGATTCCACAGGAGTATGGTGTCACTTGGTTCACTGTCATCAATGGCATAAAGTATCTTTCATCCACAGCGCTGCAACGTAAAATGGTTTTTCAACGAATATTCAAAAAAAATTAAGAAAAATTCAGATTTCACCTCACAATTAACTTTTCTGTTGGATGTTATTTTATTCGTTCATATAATTATTTACAGCCTTATGTACAGCACAATTTTTGAGTCCTTTCATGTCAAATGTATTGAGTTTTATTGACCATTATATCGTGGAATTCAACAAGCGTTTAATTTTAAACTGTAATGTTTATTTATGTATGTAATTATGTACGCAACTGATTGCTGAAATATTATTTTAAAATAAATAAAAAACAAAGTTTTCATCCTTTTTATATTTATTAAACAATATCTCAATAGAGACAAAATAATATTTTTATAATCCAACTGCCCCATCGTAATCTTTAAAAGCTTTAAATTTTACGCTTCCATATGGTTTTAATTGAGTTTTACTAACAAAAAAAACAAACATTATATGTATTTAAAATTGAGGTAAATACGTAAAAAAAAAATAGAAAAATATACATTAGTTTAATCTTAATAAATATAATATTTTTGTATTGTTTATATAGATTCTGAATAAATAAATAAAATCACTTTTATTTATGTTTCGCAATAATAAACTAGAGGCATGTTACACTCAGAGAGTGTGTACCTACGCCGATCCCCACAACATTCCCATTCAAACATTCTCCTCTTTCACACGCCCGATTTCTATCTCTAATCAGTGTTTCCTCTCTGTTAGCTCATTTTGCATATTAAAAAAGCACTCAGAGATGGAAGACGGAAGAAGTTTAAGCTACGTCACTGGGTTAACATAGTCCTGAGCTGATATATTAACAATAATACGTCAATGAATATTTTTTTGCGTTTGTTCTTTTCCTACTCCCTGAATAGAGACCCCATTTCATTTAGTATTTTGCTCATTTTACATATTAAAAAGCACTTAAAGATGCCAAAATTTAATCACTTGTTTCTTTTGGCATTTCCAACAACTCCACAAAGTTTCATTTGAATCCGTTCAGTACTTTTTGAGTTATCCTGCTGACAAACAAATAAATCAACCAACAAACGCCACTGAAAACAATACCTCCTTCGGCGGAGGTAATAATAAAATAATAAAAATGTTATTATAAACTTTTTTAACTAAATAAATAAATAGAATTAGCCAATAATTAAAAAAAGGATCGATGAAAAACTAAAAAGAAATTGCAATTGAATATATAAAGATATATCAATATATGTTATCAGAAAAATAAATATCCTGGTAGTCTACGATTTGTTTCATATGCAACCAAAAATTTATCTTCTATAAATGGCAAATTCAAAGGAACTTATCTTATAAGCCAATCAATCATATCTCCATGAACCATCATGGGCATCGAAGATCCTAAATTTCAAAGCACATATCCTGGTGATGATGCTAAATTGATGTTTTTTTCTGAACTGAAGGAACTTTATGTCCTCGTTCGTAGTCAGTCCATATACAATTAAAAGTTGCTAGAAGCTGCAAATATATATTATCCATCCAAAATTGCGTTTCAAATGCTGAGATAAATACAGAGTTTTTGTTCATAAAGCAACGAAAGAGCAATAAAAGCTTCTGTGCACTTTTGTAGAATGTAATATAATATTTTGAACAGTTGTTGTTTTGACCCCTAAAAAAATGTAACCCCTCTCTGTTTACTCTTCTAAACTAAAGCTTTCTCTGTCTTTGTCAATCCCTCTCCTTTTTACACACACACAACATAATATATATATATAATATATATATATATATTAGGGTTGTTCTTATTTTTCAAATGTTTGAAATGTTAGCAACATTGTGGATTTTCTGTTTCTTGGTGATAAAAGAAGACGACATACAAAGTTTGAACAAAATCGGTCAACATTACGAGGTCGCGCAACGAGGTCAAAGTTTTAAAAATTTAGTAAAAATATAGTTTTCCGCAAATTCTTCAAAATGGTGGACGTTACAGACTTCAATAATATTATTAATTTAAAGGAAATCTAATTTACTACCAGACGTATGTTTGATGTTTTTTATAAAACAAAGTTTTCAGTAAAAACAAAGCAAGAAAGGGAGTGTGTATTGTTAGCTATTTCATAGCTTTTTTGTATCAATTAACTTCACTCGCCTGTAGAAGATGACTTGTTCGCTTCAGAGTAAAATAGTACTTTTAAGTTTAGTAAAACTTTAGATGATAAATCCAAAAATGACCTTGGTTGCATTCTATCAATTCAGAATTCAGTACAATCTGAGTTTACATCATATGATTCAGAGCCTGTATTGACCTATAAGAAATCGATTATGAAAAAAATAAATAATAATTGTTTCTTAGATTTGCGTCAAGGTATCCTCTCAAAATTTTACTTTGTCTCTGACGCATACATAATCCATTATATGCGTCATTTTGTACGCGAGATAGGCTTTTTTAATGTGCATATACTCTCTACTTATTAAATTGACATGATTTAGTATACCAAAATATTAAAGCTGGTTAACCAAGCTTTCATTTGATATGTTTGGTGTTCTAAAATCGCTATACTTTAAGAGATATAAGCAAATACGTACTCTCCCCCAAAAATTGATCTTTTGATATGAGAATATACGATTACCATTTGGTTTCGGCTGTTAGTGTTACCTGGATAGCAAGAAAAAAAAGAAAGGCGAGAGTATTTTGCCTCACTTCTCTCCCTTCTTTTTTTCTTGTGAAGTTAATTGAACAAAAAAGCTATGAAATAAGCTAACAATACTCACTCCATTTCTTGCTTTTTTTTTACTGAAAACTTTGTTTTTTATAAAAACATCAACATACGTCTGGTAGTAAATTAGATTTCCTTTAAATTAATAATGATTATTGAAGTCTGTAACGTCCACCATTTAGAAGAAATTTGCGGAAAACTATATTTTTACAAAAAAAAAAACTTTGACCTCGTTGCGCGACCTCGTAATGTTGACCGATTTTGTTCAAACTTTGAATGTCGTCTTCTTTTATCACAAGAAACAGAAAATCCACAATGTTGCTAACATTTCGAACATTTGAAAAATAAGAACAACCCTAATATATATATAATATAAATTTGTATATATACGGGTGTGGCAACATAACTTCCTTTTTCAGAAAGCAATAAACAAGATGTATAAATCAAAAGGTTTAATTTTGTTTCATGATTTTAGTACATATTCAAAGTTTTGTTTCACATAGTTTTGAAAATCATATCAGATAGGTGACGTCCCCCATTGCCCATACACTGTATATACCTGTATATACTGCGATTTGGAGTGGCCAGCCTGTTCCCCCGATTTGTCCCCTTGTGATTTTTATTTGTGGGGATATTTGTTTATGTCGGCCGCCCGAGAAGCCTACCAGACTTGAAGGCCAACATCAGAGAAGAAATTACCAATATACCCCCTATTTCGCTGGTGAGGGTCATGGCAAACACCCGAAATCGTATATACAGTGTACGACAATGGGGACGTCACCTATCTGATATGATTTTCAAAACTATTGAAACAAAACTCTAATATGTACTAAAATCATGAAACAAAATTAAAACCTTTCTGATAATACATTTTGTTTTATTACCTTCTAAAAAAAGAAGTTATGTTGCCGCACCCTGTTATATATATATATAAATATATATATCAGTCCATTATAACCTGTGGTTTTTGCATGAACAATGCTTAGAAATATTTATGTGGGAAAGCATCATAAAAATAGAGTATATAAATTTACATACAAACATAAACGCTTCTTCCACTTCATTTTTCAAGACGTTTTTTTTTGCATTATTACTTGACATATGTATTGTTGTTGATGGTTCCTGAGTGAATGTATTAATATGTGAGACACTTCATTTTAAATGGTTTTTTAAGATAAATAAGATCTGAGTAAAATATGCATTATACTTTTTATATATATTAAATGGTAAATAAACGAAGAAAAAATCATATTCATATATCTAATAGTATAGGCGGAAAATAATATGAAAGGGTTTAAATTATAGTTTTTATTAAATGTATTTCAATGTAAGCTTAACTTTGAAGAATAAATATGAGAAGATCGCATCATTGTTTGCCGATTTGAGTATACGATAAGCATAATATCATTAATCTAGGTTTTTAACATTTCAGAATATTAGTTTGTATGATGCTAGTTTTTAATGCCATTTCAATTTATAAATATTTTATATTACCGTCGATCTCACATTTTTATAATGAATATAATGTAAGTCTTATTCATAAGTTTAGACCCTGATGCTTGAAAATCAAGTTGTTTAATCGTTTTAATATTTAAAATACAATAATTAATTTTTAGCTTAAACGATTTATGCATCCTGAAACACAAATAATCTCTAGACTCTGCACTTTGATATTTTTTTTCGGTTAAAACATTTTATTCAAGAATCTGAGAAACAGTATAAAAATAAATACTCAAAATTAATACAAAGAAAACAGAGTAAAACTATTCAAGTAGTTTGCGAAGGAACATAAAGAAACATTTTAGTTGACATTCATTGCTCTGAAGGATGGCCTTATATAAAAGGCCGCATCAATTATTAAATATTTGATGCTAATCAGGAATTGGCATGCTGAATAAACACATCATTTTGGAAATCATGTGATCAAAGCCCTACTTCATGCCATGTTTTAAATGGCACTAGCTAATTATTAAATAATTTCATACATCTATAAGATCTCGTTATCATTATATGGGTAGTTCAATTATGTTGACAACCAGAAAAGGGTGAAGCCAATACTTTAATCAACCATTTCAGCTAGTACATGATTCAAGAACGTAAAGCCTTTCTGTTCTATCTAATGAAATATCTACTTGAGGCATAGAGATATAACGATATGGAGAGCTTATTCCCTCCAATAGCAGATAAATATCGTTCAGCTGTATTCTGGACAAAATGACGTATTTCTCTGAAGAATCCATAGAGATATAAAGATATAGAGAGCTTATACAACGTAAACTGTTACCCAAACTTGAGGCACTTGGGGTCAGGGGAACTCCATTACAATGGTTTTCCTCCTATATGTCTGGAGGTAGACAATGTGTCGACTGGACTGGTGCGAAGTCCTCCCTTCTACTGGGTCAAGTTTGGTGTTCGCCAGGGAAGCACCTTGGGCCCTCTGCTCTACCTGACCCTAGTTGCAGATATGCCTCCTTTCTGGGCATCCATGACGAAGACAACTCTGGATACGCAGATGACACCTGCATTGGGCTGTGGTCAACGACCTCACCACCATCGGGAGACTTCTAACAAACGGGCAGAAGCGTTCTATCGTTTTGCGACGGGGAGTGGTCCCAAAATGAACGCCTCCAAGACGCAGCTCCTCATTGGCGGTAATGCCAAGGCTTCTGAGGTCAAAACATTTACCATACCAATAGATCGAGTGGATTTGAGGCCATCCAAGACAATTGAGCTCCTTGGAGTCACGTTTGACGCAGCTTTCTCCCCAGTCCCCATGAGGCCAATGTGGTGCGGTCAGCAAATTAGCGTGCGGCGCTGATTAATCGTCTTTCGCTCCACCTCCCACGCGGAGTATATTTGCAACAATTGGCCAAAGGTCTTATGCTGGGTCGAGTCAGCTACGCTACTGCGGTGACAAATGTACCTCGACTAAAAAACGACGTAACTGGTCCACTGAAGGCTGCAAGATCGATCCAGGTTTCCATAAACAACGCAGCTAGGTCTTTACTTGGCGTAAGGGTTAGCAGTCACGTGCGGATCGAGGCTCTGCTCCACAAGGCCGGACTTCCATCCCTTAATGGGATATCAGTTCGGGCTGTGGCTATGGAAACCTGGAAATGCTTTGTAAGCGGGATGGTAGCAATGGCGACCGAAACCCGGTAGGCAGATCTTATTCGGTGCCTAAGGTGGGTCAGATTGACTCGTTCTCGGACTGCCGGCTTCAGCCGATCTCCTCTCCCAAGTCGGTGGCCACATTTGTCACCAGTGCTGCAGCTATTTGGAACAGTAGCCCTAAACTTCGCAACGCCAAAACCATGAGGGAAAGCACATGTAGTTGCCAAGTCTTTGGAAAATGTGCCCCTATATATACTTATATATAGCAGACGATAGTGTTTTTTAATATTTTATTATTTTTGTTTTAAATTTAAGGTTTTTTTTTCTTTCTTAGAAGAAACCTTTGGCTTTTAATTGTATATTTATATTTTAGTATTTGTTTAATTTATATATATGTATTTATACATTGTATTGCTTTTTAAAAATTCCTGACATCCCTGACTAGCCGAAGTGCTAGGATGTTTCTTGGGACAAAAAAGACGATTACACATCATTCCGACTGTCCAGGGGATCCTTTATTCACTAGAGATAAGGCAGCTCCTCTTCCTTAGGGATCGATTGCGTGGCGAGAAGAAGCTTGGAGATGCGCGAGGGCGTCCCAATCTTCATTAGTAGTGCCGGTTCGGTGGAGGAGCTGTTTGCTTACCATGGAGCTTCACCCCCTCATGTACTCGCTTGACGCCTCTTCTATTATTGTTTTCTTCTATTATTATTTTGTACGTCTTTTTTATCTTGTTAGTTATTTTATTATTTTATTGGTTATTATTATTGTTAAACTCATTTGAATATTATTTAAACCCTTTTAAATATTTACCTGTTTCATGTTTAATCCCTACGACTCATTATTATTATATAGTATTTTAAAATGGTTTAAATCATCGTCTAGTTAATTGTATTTGAAATACAAAAAAAAATGGGAACCAAATATCAAACCTTAACAATATGATATAAAAATTGTGTTTAAAACCAAACAAAGATCTTGTTCCAAGCATAAATGTACTACAGACGAAATATGTTTTCTACAAAAGTAAATTAAGTAAAAATGTACTCTAATTTTTGCAATATTGTACCCATTCTATCCGTTCCTTCTCCAAACTTCCATAATATAACATTTATTAAGGTTTTTTTGATTATTTTTAAAGATATCTAAGTATTTCTTTCCCAATAATATCTTACAAAATAATATGAAAATAATCGCATTTATCGTATCATTATCAAAGTTCTCACAATTGTATTATCTAAAAGTAATAGAACCCTATTTTGCTACTAACATATTATATACTTTTCCAAAATATAAAAACTCTTGCTTGGATTTTTATCTCATATCTCCATCGTAGGCTTTTAATATAAAAAGTATATATTATAAAATAAGAAATCTGCAGCAGGGCATCTGCCTTCTTGAATACAAATGTATAATTAGTATATTTATCTACAAAAGAAAAATGTCCTTGAGAAATTAATTAAGTATACACAAAGTCGAAAGGTAGAATTTTGTTACCTGTATATGGATTTCAGTAGATGATGGAAGCAAGTTCCTTCCATGGGCGTAATTTCGTTGACAAATCGAGCAATGGCAGTACATTTTGTTCTATAATGTTCAATTATGTTTTTTTTCTAAAACACAACTGTCTAAAAGTTGTATTTATTTTTATTGTTATTTTTTAGATAACTAATAAAGAATTTTATAACCGAAAAAAATCGATCAATGCGTATATCTTCAGTTAATTGTAGAAATAGGTGAACGTGGTACAATTTATAAGAATAAGAAAATATTGAAACACCTTTTGAACATGTAATAATGAAATATAATCTTTATAATAACACTATGTAACAGGATTTTGCCCCTGGGCTGAAATTTCAACTTGAGTCCCATTTTATACGTAGATTCCAAAAATGCCACTCAAAATATCGTCTGAAAAAAGGTTTGGACTTTATGGCCTTTTTTGAAATCAGGATTTTCATCATTTCTAATGTTTCAGGCCATTATCTTCGTGCAAAGTAGAATAACACCAAATGTCAGTAGTATTATTTTTCTAATATATCTCGGCATTTCAAATCAGTTTTTATAATTTATATAGCTTTCGTACAATTCGAATAATTGGCTTTAATTTCAAAAAGTTGGACCATATTTTAGTGTTCTATTCAAGCGGCTATAATTTTTTTTGTTTCCGTCTATTGACTATAATCAATTTGTAATATATTTTTGTATATGTCCATACATTTTAGAACAGTTTTTATAATTTCGATATCTGGCATGAAAGTAAAGAAAAGATCAATTTAGTAGGACGAACTACACTACGTAACAAAATTAAGGTCTTTGTTTGCTTCGTCCTACTAAATTGATCTTTTCTTTACTTTCATGCCTAGATATCGAAATTATAAAAAATTAAAAACAAAAACCAAAAAAATGTATCTTATAAACTGTTGGATGAGACATAACCCAAATAATTACTATTGATTTAGTCCAATAGACGCGAAACAAAAAAATAGCCGATTAAATAGAACACTAAAATATGGTCAACTTTTTGAAATATAAAGCCGATTATTTCAAATTTGTACGAAAGATATACAAATTATAAAAAACGATTTGAAATGCAGAGATATAGTAGAAAAATAATATCACGGACATTGTGGTTTATTCTTACTTGCACGAAGATAACTGGGCTGAACCCATTAGAAATGATGAAAATCTTGATTTTCAACAAAAGGCCATAAAGTCCAAACCTTTTTCGGACGATATTTTGAGTGGCATTTTGAATCTACGTAAAAAATGGGACTCAATTTAGAAATTTCAGCCAGGGCAACAAAGACCTTACTTTTGTATATAGTGAATTCACCAATCTCTGTCTGTATGTCCGCACGCTATCTCCTCCACATTTATGGTCAGATTTGAACTTTGAAAGTACTTATGGAATCCTTGGGTCAAGGCAGACCTAATAAACTATTGCAAAGTGATGGGACCAGAAATAAAAAAGCAAACTCTTGTCTGATTTTACTACCTACTTTCAAGGTAAAGAGAAGGAAAAAGAAAAGGAAGGAGGAGAGTTAGAGAAATAGAAAAAGAAAACAGCATCTCATATGACTTAAAAGATATTCTTTGTACAAAGTCAAGCTTTTTATGAGGAATGTTTGTACGAAACAGAAATTATTTTCTCTCTCCTCTCTTATATTCTTTAAGGTCTGCTTCACTCACAAACTAGCTCCAAAACCTACCCATACCCGAAAGGCGAAAATATGCGACGTAGGCGCCCAATATACTAGTATATTCTTATTACGAAGTTGGGATTCAGTTATATGGAACAGTTGTTTTTGCCGATGCGGGTATTATTTATGTTGTTATGAAAAAAAGGACTAGATGCTCCAATTATCTACGGTAGAGTTACGGATTAAGTACTTTTTTGTTGACTTCTGTGATATCTTGTCTAATTTCATATATAAAAAATATATATATCAGTAAACATCATAAATTAAATCATTACATAAAAATCCTCTCTTTATGATTATGAAATAAAATAACAAAAAGCAATGTATCTTATTAAAAAAACATATAAACAACTCTTGTACAAAAACGTCAAAAACATAAAATCATAATTTCTGTAAAAAATGTGAAAAGTATTTTCAAGCCTATCTTCACAGAGCAGGATGGGTAGAACTTCACAAACTCACTAGCAAACCAGGCAGCGTTCCTCAAGTCCTGGAATCTTGATACTGAGGGCCGAATACCGAACTGCCCTGATATCATATATTAGTTCGTCTTCCTTGACGAAATCATCCTGTGGCTAAGTGCTTCGTCAATAGGCTTTTACAGCTGGAGAGAGAGAGATAATTCTATGGCACTCATCTTGATAGGAGCCTTATGAAGATTCGATGAAGTAAAACCGAATATGTTAAATTTAATAAAACCTCTCAAGAGCTTGAGGAAGGACAACCATAAAATGTATGACGAATTGAATTGAAATATTTCTTCAATCCTTACATGGATTATTAAGAACACAGATGATTATTTATGGTTGTCTTCGTAAACTCACCAAGTAATACTTTTATTTTAGTTGACCATATATATTTTTAAAAGTATTTGTCAATGTGGAGGATACATTTATTGGCAAATAATGATAAGAAAAAACTATCTTTTTGATCAGTAGTGCAAGAAGTTGCTTTACATAATAACAATTTTAACCAATCAATTTTGAGACTAGAGTCCCAATGTGATAGCCGTAGTTATAAAGAACATCTTGATAAAGTTAGGTTGAGTACTGAAGCAACCAATTGCGTTGATTCGTCAGCTTTAGTATTATTATAACAATGAAAATAAATGGATCACTGATACGGTGAAAACAGAGTCTTTATTTCAGGTATAAGAGTGAGCTCAAAAGTTGTTTGTTTCAATGATTGGAAAACTATATGAATAAGCACTCACAATGGGATTTATCCAGAGAGGTGCAGTGAGGATATGAAAGGGGAGTCAGTGACGTCATCAGTCAGTTTGATGACATCATATACTGGTTTGAATCCCCTCTCCCCCTCCCCAAAGAAGATATATATTATGACACCAAAGTATTTTTTTTTACTTTTAATTTGGTGGAAATAAAATTGTTTATGCTTACTCACGGCATCTATAATTTATATAGAGGATATTACCACTTTTATAACTGAGTGTTCTTGCTTCATCTCATAGTATTTTATTATTTTGTGATGCTACATATCATCTTCATCATCAGTATCATAAATCTTTATCCATTCTTCTTCTTCTCCCCCTCATATATCACTATTATATTTGCCCATATGCTCTTCTTCCTTCCAAAACATTCAATCAAGCCATTGCCTCAAGCTATACAAACATATTCGTTATTGTCTTTCTTTGTCCATATTTATTGCTATTCATGTGAATGCATACTAAATATTGAAGATTTTTTTTTTCTTAATTGAACACATATCTCTCAGACATTCAACGTGCCAATATTTCGTACTTATTCACAAAACTATAGGTTATATATATATATATATATATATATATATATATATATATATATATATATATATATATATATATATATATATATATATATACCAAAAATATCCTTTGTCTTAAATATTTCGCTCCGTCGAGTCTATGGCCAAAATGTAAAAATAAATAAATTTAATAATATTTAATTTATAATCCAAAAATGTTAACACTCTTTTATTTTTTAATTGGAAGACATACAATAGTGATATGCTAAACATGAGAAAAAGATGGAAATATATGAATGTATACAATATTTATACATTAACCAAAAAATGTTTTTGGCTATGTGTTACTTAGTGCGTAAAGCATAGCTACTTCTAAAGGCTCAAGGGCAATTTTTGTCGATTTCAAGGGAAGTTTTTCTTGTTTAAAAAAGTATTTTGTATTCTTACAAAGCATTTATATATATATATATATATTGGCAACTGCGAATTATCTAGATTTTTTGTGCTGCTTCTTTCCACTACAATAGGTAGAGAGTATAGATGTTGTGGATTCTTATTTTTTGTCGGGTTCTTTAGTGAGAGGCACATATATTTAATATTCCTTAACGGGTTGAGGCGCTCGCTCATGCTTGAGCAAATAATTTAAGCAAATTCAACTTATTGTATTTTTTCATCCAAGTCTAATTTGATGGACTCACTATCATGGTGTAGAAAACATAGAACGATGAATAAAAATAAAGGGAGCTCGATAGCCGTGCGTGCTAAGGCGTGTTCAACTCTCAATGTTGGGGCGCAGGTTCGAATCCCGAGAGGGATGGTCATTTTGGTCTACCTCATTGATACGATCCTAGGTTCGATTGATTAATTTTAACGCTATAATGCTTATTCATATCCTATCGGATGCAATTCAATCGAACCATAAAGGCAAAAAAAAAAAAAAAAAAAAAAAATTATAAAGTATTTTGATGGTATATACACCATATATATATTTGGAATTTTATGCATATAGTTTGAGATCTTTACACAGGAGTTGAAATGTTGTTAGGTCAATAAAAAAAATTAAATGGAGTAGAATTAAATAGAAAATTAAAGGGTTTTTTATACCGACGTACAACAAGCTTATGTCTGTGTTAATTCACCTCAAAAAATGGTAAGAGTTATAAATATATATAAAATTTTGATTATGGTAAAAAAACAATAAACAATGTTAAAACTAATAGTTTGATTTATTTTATAAAAGGCTCAGTATTTTTAGACCTTCATGTGATTTTTAATATTGAATAAAAGGTCTAATTAGTATGTTTTTTTCTATTTTATAACAATGTCAGTCTAATCTATCCAAGGAAACATAAATAATGTCATTTTTTTAATTGAATATGAGAACTCCTTTATTTTTATTTTTATTAACAATATTAATTTATCATATACCTCAAAATATATAGATTAGATTATATGTACTTATATTGAAGTCTCTTTGACAGAAGTATAATAAAAGTAAAACAATTGAGGAAAATAAAGCACTACCTTTGAACCAATCGAAACGTTGTGTATAGCATTGCGTTGGCCCGTTCATAATTATATCTTATTCGTGAAACCCCAGCATTTTCAGAATAAAAATTGTCTATTTTTTACCATTATCATGAAATATTACCAAATAGCAAAAAGAATCTTTGAAATCTGATAGATTAAGTGAATTATATGAAGTAATATTTTCCACTTTCTTAATATTTATACGTTCATGGCACTTTTAGTTAACAAATTGATTTAAACTGAAGGAAGATAAACAAATTAAAAGATGTGCATTAAAAGTATTTCAATATTTTATCTTAATAAGATAAATAAAAAAGAATTTAGTTTTTAGGCCATACATATATATATATTTGGCCTTAAAGGTGCAATTACATTGAAATCTCTTTTATTGAGCTTAAATAAATATAAAATGAGGAATATATATGTAGCATTCAGTGTGCAGTTAATTATACATTATTTAGATCCAGCAATTAGGAATTTAAATATTCTTTAATTTTCTGCCATTGAAACAAACTATTTATAAAAAGACAAAAAAAGCCGTTATAATATTTGAGTTAAGTTGATAAACTGATATGTGGTTTAAACGGAAGACAAATAAAACTAGAGGCATATATACACTCAGAGAGTACAAACCTCCGCCGTCACAGGGTCCTTACGAGCCTTCCGAGGCGGATTTTTCACGACTGGGGCGGCGTAGAGGGACGGGGAAGGGTTCCCCTCGACGGAAATTCCGAGAGGAAGACGCTCCCGGCACCCGATTTCACAGTACAGCGACATCTATTGGCAGAGTAGGCTAACTTGAGATATTCATTAGTATTTAGCTCATTTTGCATCTTAATTCTGCAGTCAGAGATGCTAAAATTAATTAATTGTTCCTTTTGGCATTTCCAACAACTCCACAAAGTTTCATCCGAATCCGTTCAGTACTTTTTGAGTTATCCTGCTCACTAACAAACCAACACCAGTGAAAACAATACCTCCTTCGGCGGAGGTAACAAACTATGATAATAATAAGAGATGATTTACAAATTTGGTGAAAATACATATTTTTAATATAAACTTTAAGTAGTTAATTGTTTTTCCTTACAAAAGACTTTTTGTAAGATCACCAAAATATTGTGCTAGATGTTTGATGGACAGAATTCGACAGCTTGAACAAATAAAATTATTTGGATGAGCTCTCACATATAAAATAAAAGTTTTCAATATGAAATTGAAATACTTATGTTTACAAACATTTTTTTCAAATAAGGATGATGTTGAGAAAAGCCATGAAATGTCATAATGTATTTGAGTTTAATGAAAGTGTATCATTAGAAAATAAAAACAAAAATATTTTAAAGAGCAAACACCACATAAATTACCTTAGAATCTTCTCGCAAGATATAAAATACGAAAATAAAACGATAATTTATATTTAAGTCTTATCAGGATTATAGATTGAAATATATATATTTTTTGGCCCAAAAAATATCCTTGTTTTTTAAATAGGATTTACTTTGTAATATAAGAATTTTTTATACATACATATATATACACATAGTTTTCGACCCTGTTCTAGTAGCGTCAATAAATATGAATAATAATTTTCTGTTTGAATAGAAAATGAATAAGATGAGTATGCATACAGAAAGTCAACTCTTTCTATTGAGTGCGCTTTTACCTTTTTATTCATTAAAAGTTGAGGAAATTCAAATAACGATTATTGTTTGATTAAACAATTATAGTTTGTATATACATTCAAAGTTAGAGCAATTGAATAAATTAAACAATAAAAGAAAAAAACATGTCACAAAGTAGAAACGGCAATTGTTGGTTAATGCATGTCGTTCGAACAATTACATTTAATTGCATTATAACATTTTTTAAGTTTGACATGGTCAGTACATTTACATAGATATAGATCTAATAAAAGAAATTAAATAGTTGTCAATTATTTGTCTTGTATAAATTGTAGTCGTATATTTAGTAGCAATAGAGTTTTTTTAATACCGGATATTTAATTATGTAAATCTAAATACTAGATATTTATATAAAATCCAGAGCACAAGTGTAGTAAAAAATAAATCAATAGACAAATAGAGTTTCTAACCTAAACTCTAAAGCCCACATGAATTAATTTTTGTACCTAAATGGTTCGATAGAATTACAGCTTCCGACTGGATATAAATAAGCATTATAACATTAAAATGAGTCACTCGAACATAGGATCTTATCAATGAAGTAGATCAAAAATGACCATTCCCTCTGGTATGATTCGAACCTGCGCCCTCAACATTGAGAGGTGAACGCGTCTTAACGCACATGTCGATCATGACCCCACTTTTTATCCAATTGAAGCTCACACATGTTATGTTTAAACCTAAATGGTGCCCTTATCTTAGCTTCTGAAGTTAAGCTTGATTCCACATCACTTTTTTCGTTGTAGTTGATATGATTAATAAGCATGCAATTTATAATGTCAGTATTCGGTATCATATAATTGAAAAAAAAATTATGACTTAATACAAATATAAATGTACCTAAATTATAGGATAGTGGTTATGGAAATGTTCATGATTCTTAGAGACTGTCAACTGGATGTTATGGATTTCCTCTCCATGACCTTCGTGACACCTTGCACCTGGTTTAATAAAGTAATCAGTCCTCATGAAAATCTGATGTAAGTAGTTTTTACATATTTTGTTGTTGTTGTCAAATTGAAGAATCAAAATTTTATATTCTGAACTCTATTTTAAATATTACAACACGATATTTACAACTTTTATCAAAAAAAATTTTACAATTTTCTCATTTCTCTCATTTTTACCTATTTAATTCTGTAAAATTATTTTATGTTTTTGCTCATGATCATTTATGATTTACTTTATGTCTACTTCTGTATATTTACATGAAATATTATAACGCCTTCTGGCTAATAAGAAAATAAGACTATTTAATTAATATTATTTCAATATGATTTTTAAACAAATAAAATTTCGCACGATATACGTCCCTAAATCTTCCGTCTTCGAAATTGATTTCTAAAAACTAAAATGTACAACTGCTGAAAAATACAGCATTCATATAAAACTTTAAAATCAGTGTTAAAAATATTATTGTATTTTACAGTCATGACTTTTGGTTATGTCATGAATCAACTATACACATATAAAGATTTCCTGTGGTTATCAAGTATATTTATAAATAAATATTTATAATACCTTAATGAATCAAATTGGGAGAACCAATTCTATTTAAAAAATCTGGACAATTCAGTTAGTTCTTCTTTCATGAGTTTATATAAGTTACTCTTAAAATTAAAAGGCTTATTTAATAAATGATCAATGCTTTTCTGAGGAAGGTTAATAAACATAGTTTATTTTCGCATATAATTTATTTTTAGATATTGCTAATCATACATATATTTCAATCCTCTCAGTCATAATTAATTTACTATTGACTCAAAATTCATTGACCCAAATGAATGACATACAATGTTTAAGTTCCCTGAAATTCTATGCGGAAGAAAACTCTTCCTCTGTTCAAAGCTATATGTGTGCATTTCCTTATTTAGAAATATTTTATTAGTATTTGTTGACCATAAATTTTATGATGATGAATGCTATGCACTTCCTCATAGTATTTATTATCCTTTTGTAGTGAGCTTATTTTCAGAGAAAATATAACCATCTTCTTGTTAATTACATCAGTATGGACTCTGCGTGTTAAATTATTGCACAGCAAAAACTATTTGAGCAAAGACACTGTTTGTTATATGTTATGAGGGCGTCAGCCGATCATCGCCTCATCAACAAATTCCCCGTACTATCCCAAGAAAAGCATGAAGCCATGCAATGCGAAGCCGATAATAATCTAATTTTAAAGCTAATGAAAAATGTCAAAATGTAAAAAATAATTGTAAATAATTGTTGGTCACAATCAAATTCTTATAGTAGTCCGTAGTAGCACAAATACCCCTTTTGCTTGGTCGTGCTCATAACCTGTTTATACTCCATTGATATTTATTATTAATTTAACTATATACTTATTTTTTATGTTTCTTTAAAAAAATATTTTATTATTTTTCTTTGTTTTTTTTTACATTTTTACTCGTAAGGGTAACGCGATTTTGCTCTTAATAAAAATTGAAAACACTGTAATAAAGGTGGCAGCAGTAAATCTTCTGGAAATTTATTTTTTTCCCGGTAATAATAATGGATCTTATATTTACCATGATGTTCTTTTAATTCGATATTTAACTAAATGATTTTTAATAACAAAGATAATTTCTCTTTGAAAAATTACTTTGAATCCTTGTTACCTATATAACTGGAGGTTTACAAAATATCTAATTCGAATTGGAATTGATATTTGGATTGGTTTTTATTATTATTTATTAGATTTGGGAGATCTTTTATTTTTTTATCTTACGAAATAAAGTTCTTATAATTTATTATTAGCTTGAGTCCCAATTTTATTTATATAAAACGTGGTTTATATAGATCTGAGTGATATAATTGTAAAACTAATAGCCATTTACACGGCTCAGTTCTGAAATTAAAACCACATATCCAACCATGCTCAAAACGTTTCCTCGTTCAGTAGCTAGGTGCTTATATTTTATCTACATTTATGGATCTTCATGTGGGACATGTAATTGATTATTACGGCATTCATGGAATTATCTTACTCAGGATTGTTAATTTTTTTTTGTTAATATTCAATATATATTTCAATACAATTTTTCAAATACAACCAATTACAATGACTTGTGATATGTTAAAAAAGGTATAATACAAATGAGGGTGGGTATTAAAAGATTGATAGGGAAACAGCTAAATTATTATTAAAAGATAACAATAATAAAACCAAAAGCCTGCAAATCTGTATCAACTCTTAAAAATAATTATTTATATGACATCATGTTTTGTATATAACTTTTTAAAGAAACTGCCTTGTTTGTTGACTATGTTGTTGCAGATCTAAGAGTTTCTATGCTTTGAACCACGTATATTCGTATCCCTGCTGGAATGCATCTTCCGTTGACCCTGCATGCATAGAGGAGCCCTTGCACCGAGGAGATTCAGGATTGTTAATGAATATAGTTGTATAACGATGTCTAACCACAGACTATTTAGTTTTATTTTTTTGCAGCTTATAGTCACAATAACATAAATTGCACAATTAAACTATTTTTTGTGAAAAATCAAAAGTGAGCTCAAAAAGCTTCATTTGAAAAAAATGAAGCAAAAATTAGACTTAACAATTCAGTTTTATGGTACAGGAGAATCGTAAAAGGCCTACAGGTTTTTGTAATCTAATCGCTTAATGAAATAACTGGTTAACGTAGGCTGTCGCCCACATTTGATTATCTTTATTAAGCAATAATCATATGTCATCTCAAGAAATGAAAATGCTATTAAATATATATGCGTTTCCACAAACCAACTTTTTTGTTAATTTAATCGCGTTCTCCTACCAAATTATATATCGTCTGCTGCTACATCATTTTTCGAGGCATATTCATATGTACTAAGATATTCAGGAACATTGCCAACTTAATTCTTATTATGTTCCGTTAAGAATATCGGGATTAGTTACAAGTTTTTATAGTTAAAAAAGCTTTTAATGAAACATAACGACATTTCTTAATTATCCTGCCCCTTCTGTTAATCAATGAAAATAAATACCGTCTATCGTGAGTGCAATAATTACATTATTGAATAAAAGCCAATAGGAGGAATACACAATAATCAAATAGAGTTGATAATAATTTTTCAATGATTTCTATCATAAGTGTTCCAATGAACTACAATATGTAGCTCCAACAAATGATAAAGCTTACAACTTTTGTCAAACCAAAAAGTATTTGTTTAATACTGCTATGTACACAATCCTATTACAGAGAAACACTTTCCCCTCACTCATAGGAAAAAGGGCTTTATTCATCATTGTTTGATTTACTTATCATTTAAGAAGAAGTAGAGAAAATTAAGGAGAATTGATTTGTACATTCTGAGAAAATTGAAGATTTGTCCAAAGAGTCAATGAAAATTTTTATGCAGTTTGAACTAGAATTAAATAAAAACTTTGTTTCTTTTAATTACTTTGTTCCTTTTAATTATATTTACCTCCGCCGAAGGAGGTATTGTTTTTTCACTGGCGTTTGTTGGTTTGTTTGTCAGCAGGATAACTCAAAAAGTACTGAACGGATTCGAATGAAACTTGTGGGAGTTGTTGGAAATGCCAAAAGTAAACAAGTGATTAAATTTGGCATCTCTAAATGCTTTTTTAATATGCAAAATGAGCAAAATACTACTACTAATAATAATGAAATGGGGTCTCTATTCAGGGAGTAGGAAAGAACAAACGCTAAAAAAATATTCATTGACGTATATTGTTCATATATCAGCTCAGGACTATGTTAACCCAGTGACGTAGCTTAAACTTCTTCCGTCTTCCCATCTCTGAGTGCTTTTTTAATATGCAAAATGAGCAAAATACTAAATGAAATGGGTCTCTATTCAGGGAGTAGGAAAGAACAAACGCTAAAAAAATATTCATTGACGTATTATTGTTCATATATCAGCTCAGGACTATGTTAACCTAGTGACGTAGCTTAAACTTCTTCCGTCTTCCCATCTCTGAGTGCTTTTTTAATATCAAAATGAGCTAACAGAGAGGAAACAATGATTAGAGATAGAAAATCGGGCGTGTGAAAGGGAGAATGTTTGAATAGGAATGTTGTGGGGATTGGCGGAGGTACACACTCTCTGAGTGTATATTTATTTCTTTGCTCTCTCCTCACTCATTATTCACCAAACACACCTACTTATGTAGACATATTGATTGGATTGTAATTCTGTTAAGTGATTCATTAGGTGGGGATCGCGGAGGTTTGCACTCTCTGAGTGTATATATGCCTCTAGTATTTTATTATATTTGCTAGCTCTTCTATGTCAGATAAGAAAACAAGTAAATGATGTATGCATTTTCTTCCTACACAAACTTTTAAGCTATTATAATTTGTGTATGATTTTAATTTTATTATATATATATATATATATATATATATATATTAACAGAGATATATTGAAATAATAAAACGAATTTAGTTAAATACATAGAAAACAAGCAAAAGCTAAAGAAATTATACTTAAAATCAGGAAACAACCAGATACCCGCCTGGTGTCTAAAAATCACCGGGCTGGGACTTTTTAGGAAATTATTTTCTAAAAAAAAAAACGTCGTCACTTTTTTCCAGAATTTTTTTCTAAAGAAAACGTCGTCACTTTTTATTTGGAATCTCTTATCTAAAAAAGACGGTCGTCACTTTTTTGGAAGTCTTTTCTAAAAAAAAACGTCGTCACTTTCAGAATGACGAAGGAATGAAAATATACTGAAGTCCCGGCCCAGTTTTGGCCTGGCCCGGCTTGACAAATTTAAGTACCGGCCCGGATCCCGGCGAAAAAAGTGTCCCGGTCGTTTCCTGCTTAAAATATAACACAATTAACTTCACAAATATATAGAGATAAAGTAAAACCTTGTTTACAAAAAAAATCTTAAATAAATCATGTCAAAAAAAAATACCATTAAAATAATTCTTTAGTGTATTATAAGTTGATATAAAATCATTATTAACACATATATGTTTTATAGGTTGTTGTGAGGAGATATAGTTATTAATTACATTTAAAACTACAACGCCTTATTGTATATATGTACATCTACCTACTTAGTAAAGGCTTGCTTTGTAGTTAATGGCAGGTAAAATAATTATTACTTTTGATATATACACTAAGAGTCGTGGGAAAATTTCTCACGCTTCATTGTTGGTCTCTTACATGAATTTTAATTATTTGATTCTTCATCCTTTTTGAATGAACATAAGGATATATGCAGATTAAAGTGATAAAGTGACTAATAACTATATACATGAGTTTGCATGAGACCAAGGATTATTAATTAGGGGATTATATACTGTATAATGTACTGAGTGTTAAAAGTCTTGTATGACTTTTTCAAAATGATATAGTTCGATTGAGCTTACTCTGTGAAGATATGAAGAAGCATTATAGCATTAAAGTTATTCAAACTTTGGATCTTTTCAATGATATTGAAACAATTTTCTACTTTCCCCTCTTGGGAGGGAAACACGTACCCACAATATTGAGAGTTGAACCCGCCTTTTGTTCTTATCGTTTTTCGATAATTGATGTACTGTCCATTGTTTATAGGAATATAATGAGAGCCAATGTATGTGGCACTCAAAATAAGACATAATCCTTTTTATTGATCTCCTTTATTACTTCAACAATTGATATCCTTTACATATTTTCAAAGTTTGCATTGACCTTGTTTTAAATTAATGTTTTTTGTATCCAGATTAGCAAACCACTTCCGTTCTGCTGAAGTGGTTTTTTGGCTATAAAACTGTTGAATTTTTTTTAATTTTTTTAGATTTTTTGTAAAGTTCTGTTTTTGCATTTTAAGATGAAACTTTATTAATAATTAACGTGTACGTGTACACATCCAAATATTATGTGTCGTATCTCAAAGCAAAATATACTAAACGACAACTTTTATAATTCTAACTAAAATTTTTTATCAATAATATTAAATACTTAAACATATCATTGTTATGAATATGTTGAATTTAATTTAAATAAAGCTCAGTTGCAAACTTTCTTCATATTATTCTAATTAGTTAATATTATCAATTCAACCTTGAGTATTACATATGCTCCACAAAACACTTAAATTACCCATGTTTGCGGCTTAGTAATATATTGTAAGTTACTAATTGTCCTTTTGGCATCATAGACGAATATACTCTTTGATTGAAGCCATGAATAACTTGCAGAATAACAAGATTATTACCGAATTGTTCGGTCTTATTTCGGTCATATTAAATTGCATGCCTATAAATCATATCGACTATAACAAACAAAAAAGTGATGTGGAATCACGCTTAACTTCAGAAGCTAAATAAGCGCACCATTTAGGTTTAAATATAACATGTGTGAGCTTCAAGGGATAATAAGTGGAGTCGTGATAGAAATGTATGTGTAATATATAGACAGGTTCGATCCCAAGAGGGGATGGTCCTTTTTGGTTTACTTCATTGATAAGATCCTAGGTTGGAGTGAATAATTTTAATGATATAATGCTTATTTAAATTCAGTAGGATGCAATTCTGTCGAACCATATAAATAATTGACATCTATTTTATTTCTTTTATTAGATCTATCTCTCTCTCTCTCTCTCTCTCTCTCTCTCTCTCTCTCTCTCTATCTCTCTCTCTCTATCTATCTATATTAATATAATATATATATATATATATATATATATATATATATATATGTTTGTGTGTGTTGACCTTCTCAAACTTTAAAAATGTTATAATGCAATTAAATGTAATTGTTAGAACGACTTGCATATACGCCAATTTCCGTTTCTCCTTTGTGACATGTTCTTTTATTAGGATGCTTTTGTTTATCAATTGCTCTAACTTTAATGTATATCCAAACTATAATTGTTTTAGCAAACAATAATCTTTATTTGGATTCCCTCAACTTTTAATGAATAAAAAGGTAAAAAGAACACTCAAAAGAAGGACTTGACTCTCTGTATGCATATTTATTTTATGCATTTTTCTATGTAAACAGAAAATTTATTATGAAATATATATTTCAATTTATAATCCTACTGAGACTAAAATATAAAGTTATCGTTTATTCTCGTATTTTATATCTTACCAAAAAGCTTCTAAGGTACTTTATGTGGTGTTTGCTCTTTAAAATATTTTGTTTTTATTTTCAAATGACACACTTGAATAGACATGTGCGTTAAGACGTGTTCAACTTTCAATGTTGAGGGCGCAGATTCGAATCCTACCGAGAGAGGATGGTCATTTTGTGTCTACCTTATTGATAAAATCCTAATTTTATAGACTCATTTTAATGCTATAATGCTTATTTGGTTCCAGTCGGATGCTATTCTGTCGAACCATATAGGCAAAAAAATGAAGCATGATATAGATTAACCTAAATTGCTTCGTCAAATTTAATTTTTCCATATATATTAATCATTGTGAAATTTAGAAGTATATATTTTGAATCTTTCCATGTTTCCTTTACAATGCCATGAGTAGTAAATATAACCACCTGTTGAGAAGAATGTTCACACGTCGACAAAAAAAGGTAAAATATTTTTGCAAACTCCATCTACTGGATTATATGTAAAATTAATTATCACTAGCATATTAGGATTTTTAACAACCAAGGTGCTAATAAATATTATGAAGCATATGATATGATGCAATAACTTTTTCTTATCTAACTATGATTATGTGGGTAGATTGAAAGTGGGCATCCTTGTTTTTTATTCATACATAGATCTCAAAAAACAATGTATGAAAAGCTTGACGATTGCGTGCAGCCAAAGTTATACTCATATGATTACTCACAAAGATATTTTCTTAGAACTTTAGTGATGAATCCTTGCGTGTATGAGATACGAGTAACACATGGTTGAATTCAATACAACCATATAACCTAAGGCAGTTATTGGGGACTAAACCTTGGGTATAAAAAGCCCATATCCCTGCTTATCATTTGATGTTGTATTTAAAGGATCAAATATATTCAAAGTAAATTTAAATAGATGACCACATAAGATACAATAATACCCTCATTAGACCCTCATTCGACCCCATGATAAGACTAAGCTTGTTTATAGAACCAAGGAAATAACTCTCGGGAACAAGATTTGATATTAATAATATTTGCTCTGTAATATTTCGTGGAAAAAAATAATTGGTTAAAAATATTAAAGTACTTAATAGGGCCTTTATTTTTTTGTACACAACGGTACTATTTTATTTCAAATCCGTACTTGTAAAGAAATTACACATTTATTTTAATCTACATAATATAAATTGAATTATTTACATAGAATGGGTTCGATGTCGTAGGGAAGTACTGTTTTGGAGCTTCAAAATTCATAGAGCATGAACTGCAATCAAGAGGTGATCAGGCTTATTGTGCCTTTATTTATTACTAATGATCTAATCTCTCTAGGCCCTAGATTTTAAAACAATCTCACCCTAGTCTAGAGTGAGATTGTTTTAAAATTTTGGGGAAGTCACATATGTATGTCAATGTAAAGTGTTTTGCATTCTTCAAGAGGTCTATTAGCATATCGTAATTCTGCAGTTTATTTTCATGGGTTTTAGACTTATTCGACTAGATCATTTTATAAAATATTGTGTGATTTTAAAGCTTAAATCTCATTAGTGGCCTTAGAGCAGAGATGCCAGGGTGAAATCGATCAGGGGGCCGGACTGTTTTCAAGTGGGACCTCGGGGGACCAAATTACCGGTACATTTTTGGCCCCGCAACACTAAACACTAAACAAAAGTAAATTTAAATTTGTTGATATTGTATCATAATATTATTTATTTATAAAAACACTTCTCAACCACTAACGTAACGGTCAAATGAGATGTCCATTCGGGACGGTTCCGGCCCGCGGGCCGTCACCATGGCACCACTGCCTTAGAGCAATCCTTGCCAAATGTTTTCAGAAAGCAATAATAGTCTTATCGATCTCTGAATTAGCAATAGCAATGGGGACACATATGACATAAACTTAAGTTATTGCTTGGGCTGAAACCCCTTTTTTTGGATCCTCACTTTTTAGATGTTCATATATAATTATGGCTACTAACACAGGTACGACTTTTCAATGACCACTCATTGTTTTTTTTATTCATTGCCTGACATTTTATTTACCGTAAAACCTTGGTATTGATAAAAATATTTTCCTTGTCGTATCCAGAAACACGCTTTAAATATACACTTACTATGGAGGCATGAGCCAAACCCATTAAGAATTCTCTCTGTATCTACATTTATCTTATCAATTATTAATATTTTGCCCATTATTTATTGATCTTCCTCATTGATATAATTCTATTTATTTGTTGGAACAATGTAAATCATTAAAAAAATCCATAAATTTCAAACAAAAGAAACACGTTTAATAATTACATATGGAGGGTTTTTTAAATCTACATACATTGTAATGGTTTTATCACTGACCCATGAAAAAACCACCGAGTTAAATAAATGGTTTAAAACTTAACTCAGCAGCTGTTAGGAGCCATATTATTCATATTTTAGGAAGACGAATCTATTTGTAAGGTTACTAACAGAACGAAGCAAAGGGAGGATGTATTGTTATCCTTTGAGCAGTCAAAATAAAGACCAAGGGTTGAGGAATAGAAAAAGGGAGAAATGACAAAAGTAATAACCAGTGACGTCATTTAAAGGAATCGGTTTTACCAAAAAATAGATGGGATGACATCGCTACAATGTTTTGTAGGAATTTACTATTTTTTATTCTCAAAACTAAATTATTTTACAAGGTCATATTTAATTGCAATGCGTCTCCAAAGAACTCCCTTCAAATCGAGCAAATATTTATTCTCTGTTGAATATCCAATTATTACATGGGTCGGTGGTTTGTATATTATTACTTTTAGCTAACTACCCATGACACATTTTCCCAATCATAAACCTGTTAATATAGCAGCGTCAGACCCTCAACATCATTATTTGAACCCAAACATAGGTATAAATACATATGAAGGGCTCCTTGCTAATAAAAAGTACTCTGAATACATTAATCAATTCTTATTTGTGCAGAAGCATAATCATTCACATGTGTCTAAGGCAGACATGGGCAAACTAAGGCCCGCGGGCCGTATACGGCCCATTAGACAATTAACCCGTCCCGCCGAGATTGTCCAATAAGTAAAATAATAATGTTTTATAAATCAGTCATTACGTCTTGTACATACAATACTGCGTTTCAATAATAGATAGCGCGCTGACATTTAGGCCGCGCCTTACACTTTAATTTATCTCTTGTATTTTCACATTGCCATTTGAGCCCTTCTGTAAAAAATGAGCGGACCAAAGAAAAGGAAAATGGAGACTGAGTGTCGAGTGTTTAATAAAAAGTGGACAACTATATATTTCTTCACTGAAGTCCGATCAATAACTGTATGGCTGATATGCCAAGAAACTGTTGCTGTTTTTAAATAGTACAAATCTAACTCCAAACTTTGATGCACTGACAAAAAAGCGAAACCAACAACACAGTTCTCACTGAAAGGCACATCTTTTAATTACGCACTACAGCAGGACAGAAATGATTGAGGTTAGTCGCCTATTCTGTTGGATAGTAATGTTTTGAATGTTGAAAGTGATATTCATCAATATTTAAATAAATATAGTTCTATTCTTATCTATTTAGCCTATTATTTCTCTTGCACATTTGAAAAATACAGTCTTCAATGTTAGTGAAACGTATTGAACTTTTATTTGTATGTGCATGCTGTACAATGAGGTTTGCACACTACAAACTACACTTTATTGTATTTTGTCCACAGGCCAATGTACTGTTGTGGCCCCTTTTTTAAATTTTATAACCCATAGTGGCCCACAAGTCAAAAAGTTTGCTCATCCCTGGGTCTAAGGGAACTCTTAGAATAAAATCAAACCACTCAACCCTTCTTAGTCCATAGATATATAGACACGAATAACTCATTTATAAATATATGTATGTATGTGTATATATATATATTTTCCCAGGCTTCAATCCTGATATGAAGATGTTCAACACATATCCATGCCTGATTCATGGAGAATTGATTACAGTTAATCAAGAAAAAAACAAGATTTTTATATATTTCTATACAACGTCGATATATACAAACTCGTCTTCTTCGAAAACGGACTCCTCACGTGAGTAGATTAAAAATGAGAACCAAAAAATAAACCTAATTAGCCTATGGTTATATCATTTGATTGACTGAATATTCCTTACATACATAAACTACTCGTATTATCAATTAAACGCATTAAATTAAAATAATTTGCTTGTCAAAATATACACATCAAAAATACTTCATTACAAGTCATGGTCATTTATTGTTTTCAAAATGTGTTCCCTTGGATGCCATTGCATTTATTATATATATTATATAATAATGTAGAATACATTCATACGCGTACTTATCCATTAGCCAGCTTAGTTTTGAAGGGCTAAATGACTCGTTACAACAATCGTATTGTCACATAGAAGAAGAAGCCGACATCAGGCTTCAACCTGTCATGTTAACTGTATTGACATTTAAAGCATAAAAGTGCTTGTTTTACTCGAGTTGTTATGTCAAGTAGATTTATTACAATTAAATATAACGAATAAGTGCATGTTGATAAATAAATCGTGTTGCCCTTTTCTTTCTTCAGAATTGTCCTTCATTGCCCAATAATTAGTGTTTGTACAATTAGAAGTTAAATACTTAAATATGAGGTGGATATTATGGGCTAAAACTTACGAATATAAAAAGATAAATAGAGACACCCATCAAAATTTACTTGCATAAAGTGTTTTCATTTTGTAGAGTCCATTAACAAGTGTTTCTTCCTTATGAAATTGTGAGGACTTAATAATGGGGAAGAAAATATGTTAAGTTTTGTTTGGAGTATCACAGCCAAAAATAGGCCTCCCCGAATAAGCGATCCTTAGACTTTGCATTTCTTAACAACAAAGGCTCTAATGGCACAAAAGCCAACCAACTAAGGTATATTGAAAAGCAAGGTATTATATATTACCAAGAGAACTGACCATTCACTTGCCGGCGATTTTTAATGACGTCACACCGACAAGCGGGAAGAAAACACATTTAATATTATTATTATCCCCGTTTACGTCATCAAAACTCTATTGTTCCTATGTATTTTGATACGAAAAAAGCATTTGCTTTTTATAAGATGCTCTACGTTTTTTTAATTTTGGCAACTTTTTAATTAAGTAGCTACAAATGTATTGCTGATTAATATATTTAGCGCATAATTAAAAATTATGCAATTTTTTTCATTATGTATAGAAAAAAGTACAAATTTCTCTTGATATATGTGATGCCTTTCAAATGTAATACTCAAAAATAACAATCTTGATATTTTTCAAAAATGTCATGGAGGATAAACCCAATAACAAACAACTTTTGAATTATTTTGTTTGGGGGAAACTACTTCTAATCCATTAGTACTTTTTCTACTGGCAAATAATGACCCCTATTTGGTTTTCAATTGTTATTTATGTCAATAAAACTGATTTTCTTGTATAAAATCGAGTTTAAATATATAACTCATTTTTTGCCAATTCCCATTTTTAAAGACAAAAAAGGTATCACCGATCGGTTCAAAATCTTCAAAAAAAAAAAAAGAAGAATTACTAACAATTAGATTTTTTAAATGCCAAAACAAAGTATTTTATGTTTAAACAACTAAAAACAAAAATATTTAAAGAGGTAATCAATGACATAGGGATTCATATACTATTTAACCTTATATATTAAACATGAACAATTTATTTGGTTAAAGAGACAATCTGTTGACATATTGTTCACAATCCTAGGAAAATTATGGGGTATATGTATTTTCTGTGCATAATTTATAAATGTATTATATAATAATATTTTGTATTGTGTTGTTTTACTATTATTAAAGTAAATTTTTTAGATATCCGTATTTGTTTCATCTAAATTTTTATGTTCGTTTGAGATGTATTTTTAAAACATTTTTTTTGTATTTGTGACGTATTTAAATGCAAATAAATTTACTTGTGACTTGCTTTCCTAGAAATTCATCCGTAAATTTACGCATCCATTGAATGATCTCTTCCTCTTTTAAAATTAATATTAAGTATTAAATATGAGTATGAGGAGTTCATCACACTCAATGCAAAAAGAAAGTTTATTTTGTTTGATCATATATACCCGATAAATCGACCATGACGTTGATTATTATCGGACGTAGAAATAAAAAGAAACAGTGATATCTAAAAGAAGAAGAAAACATTTCTTTATATTTTTTCGATAAAAAGCTTTTCGGTATCCATAATTATAGTCATGAAAGTCCAAAAATAAGAATAACATTAACCCGTGTTTGGTGTTCGTGTCTGTGGGACCGTTTTCATTTTTGTCTCAAAGAAAAGTAATACGATAATTTTTTATTTCAAACTCAGATTCATTGGCCTTGGCTCATTTTCTGTGAAGAACATATATCACAACACGTTTTCAGTGACCACACACCATACACCCCCCCCCCCCCCTACCATTACATTACATAGAGGGTGTTCGGGTCTGCTGGACCCGGGGTCAATGAAAGTGGAAATTTTAAGTCTTGGCAAACCAAGGTTTAGGTTTTAGGCAAAGCCTGAAGTAAGTGTGATACTATTGCAGTTGATCTGGCACTCATATATTGCGTGTGAGAGAGTGTTAGAAAAATTTCTGATATTTTCATTATTCTAGGTTACAGCCAGCAACAACAAAAAGAAGCGCTGCGAAGTGTGTGGACCCAAGATGGACAGAAAAACACAATATACATGCATCAAGTGCTAGAAATACATATGCAACACACACACAGTAAAACTCTACCCCTCATGTGTTGTATAGGTATCAAAAAACAATGTGTTCAATGGGGCTGATGCGTTGACTAGACAGACATGTTTACTGTATGTGTTCAGCTTGTGATGCTTTATTTATAAATGTGACCTAATAAAGGTAAAAGACTAATATTTATCATTTATGTTGTTTATATTGCTTGTAATTGAGATAAGGAAAAGATCATTTGAGTATTTTAACATAAAATAGTTTTATTGTGTTTAGCTGAGAACCCCAAAATGTAGCGGGTCCACCAGACCCGCGAACAGTGGCTGAGTTACAAAAATATGAACACCACATAAGGGTTAAGGAAAAAACAAATCTCAGACGATGCTTATATATATCCAGTCGGATACATTCTATCTAACCAAATAGGCAAAAAAAAATATTGTAAAACGAACCAAAAGAAAATAATACTTCAAAACTGGCATAAATCAATGCCTTTTTTGTTATTTAGCTTAGATATATGAATATAAAACACTTGGACTTGTTATATGATATTCTAAGAAGTAGTTAGAATAAATATGTCAATTTGAAAAAACACTCACTCATGTGAGTTTAATCGAAATGTTATTGTTTTGATGAGTATTTGTCAAAGTAAGCATTTGAATTAATGACTCTATTTTTAAACTTGCAACATAATGACAGGATTGGGTTTTCTTATATCGAAACCTTAACCTACAATGTTTATTTATGGTCTTATTACATATTTGCTATGAACTTTATGTATATATATTGTTTTTATATTTACATAATAAATAAACTAATGAAACAAATCAAAATTGCAATATAATTACAGATTGATTGGGACACTCTAATATCGTAATTGTTGTTTGCATAAAATGTTTTGCAATTCGTATAGTTTAACTTAAAGGTATATTTTTGGCTCTTGACCCTCACTATGTTCATGATGTACAAATATTACTTTGAAGAACATTTTATGCAAATACTGTCAAAAATACATTGTGACCTATAAGTATTTTGTAACATTCCACGAAAAAATGCACTTATCTCAGGATGGTGATGTTTCTAGAATATTATTCTTAAGAGCATTATGATAATGGAAAAAATGTAATAAAAGTATGTTGTATGGATTATTCCATCTGATTATTTTAGCTTAAATAAAATGATGAGAAAGCAGAATCAAGTAATCACATCTTTTTGTTAATTAATTTAGCGTCAACTTTATATATCTAATTTAATTTCGGTTAGACTTATTTTAAACTTTTGAACTATAATCCACTAAAATGTTTATTGTATCTAAGTCATGAGCTACAAAATGAAAATGAAATATATTTTCCTAAAATACATAAAATAGTATTAATTTTCCATAACCACCAAATCCAACATAAAAGAAAAGCTTTTTTCCATACCTTCTGTTGGATAGAATATATATATGTATATATGATATTCCTTATAAGTAGAGAAGGGCGAAATAGTCCAAAATCTAGTCTAAAAAATATATTCAGTTGCTCCTGTTCTTTCCCTGCGTAAAACGTCATCAATCAGTCATCATTTACATACACAAGAAGGGAAACTCACTTAGTATCAATAAACAAAGAGAAATAATGTTTCCTTATTACTTATTACTTAAGTATCGTGAAGTTATTCTGCCCTATGTGAGTCCATAACAATGTCGACGAGGATGAGATGTTGGGCAACGGACATGCCCGAGAGCCAAAATCACACCTCAAAGAACATATACCATGGATGGAGCTACTCATCCCTCCTGGACCTTACTTATCGTGTGTAGGACACCCTTCTTCCCTCCCGCGTGTGGGGGATCCATTGGTCATTCTCTTCTTTAATTAACCTGGAAGACCTCTGGAGTCCCCTCCAGGATTTCCCTTTCCCCGATGGATTCCCTGCCGTCACGTGATTGTGGACAGACGGGACGAGCAACACCTCTTTCTCTACAGAAGGATCCTTGGCAGTGGCGTTACTGATAATCCTGGAGCCCTCCTGCAAGGAGGAAAGTTAGGGTCCTTTCGTCACAGTGATGAGGCCCCCTCTCTGCTAGGGGCCTCTCGCATTGCATCACTTGCTTAGACTACAGAACGCCCCTGATCCTTGGTCTCCTCAAGGTGGCTTCCCGGTTGTGCCGGAGGACACAACAGTAAGTATTTGCCTCTGTCAATTCTAGGCCAATAATAATAGTTTGTTTCTTTTCCAAGAACCGATTCCTGATCATATCTGTTTGAGACACCATGGAACGCTTCTTCAACTTTAATACTTCCTGCAGGCCCGAGGACCACTTCATGATGATAATTCATACGTGGGAGGAAGCAACTATGCTGGCTGAGGACCGACGTTGATATAATCGTTCTTGTTGGAACCTAACTCTCCCTGGACGACATGATCACAATGACTTATCTCTCCGCCGACAGATGGCCCTCTTCGATAGAAATAAACTATATACTGAGACAGTCCCGCTGCTGGCAGATCTTCCCATCATAAAATTTAAGTTATTTGACGCAGCAATAGTTTCTTAAAGATTACATATACTTATTTAGTCTTGCGTCAGGACAATAACATTCCACATTCAAAGTATATTTTTTATTTCATAAATTATCAATTAAATGAATACTACTATACCAACTAATAAATAATGTACATATTAAGATTTAACATCATCATATTACTTTTATTTAATAATTATCAATATATAAATAATATCAAGGGTTAACGTAACAAGAAGGATTTGTCAAATTGTCTATATGCAAGGGAAGTTGTATTTTTTTAATGGAAGAAATATATTTTTGTGTAGAAGTAATTTATCAATAAATAATACAACAAAAGCCTGCTTTGGAATCTGAACAACTGTTTGGCACTGCAACAGTAACCCTGGCACAGTAAGGCCTCACTATCCTCATTTTTCCTCGAAACAGCCTCGCTATGCTCATATTTTATTCTTGAAACGGCTTCACTATGCTCTTTTTTTTAAACAGCCTCCAAGTAAAAGTGACGTCATAGGTGATCAATGACGTTACAATGAAGCAGTGCCGTAACCAGAAAAAAATAAGTAGGTGGGCATTTTATTTTTAAAGGGGGGCATTTTAATAATAGTGGTAAAGTAGTATATTACGGTTCAATCTGGACTGGGGGGGGGGGGCATTGCCCCCTAATGCCCCCCCGTGGTTATGGCACTGCAATGAAAAATACAACCCGCACAGGAGGATTTGCTTTGATTTCAACAGCTGAAGTTTTTTTAAATATTTTTTGTATGTCAACTGCTAAGATAATACCATACTTCAAAGAATATTCTTCAGCAGTACAGTAAATTGTCGAGAATGCCTCTTTGCGCCGCATTTAATTGCAAATATAAGTCCGAGGATACCAGAAAACATTAGTTTCCCAAGGATGAATCGCTTGCACGGTAAATTTATCAATTATTTTTCATCTTCTATTTCATTGTCCTATATTATAACTTATATTTTCTCATTATTTTATTAAGAGAGTAGGTACGGAACATGGGCAAGGCAAACTTTCGACATAATAAAGCATCTGTGTTATGTTCGAATCATTTTGAAACACAATGTTACAATATATCTTCCGATTCAAAGCGCCTTCACCTTAAAAAAGATGCACTTTCTACAATATTCCAAGGAATTCCGGATCATACAAGGAAATATATACAGCGACAGAGTTCCAAACGTCCTCCATCCAAATAAAGATAATTTTTTGAACCAATACTAAAATAAATTTATTCAGAATTTTTATTCGATCTTATTAAGATGAAATTAAATTTCTATCGATCTTATTTAAGATGAAATTAAATTTCTATCGATCTTATTTAACAAGAGTTTATTTAAATTAGGTTTGGTGATTTGGCAAAATATGTTGCGAAACTTTCAGTTTATGGTGCAAAAATGTTAGAAAAAACTTAAATCCTTTCTCTAACAATGATAATTTTTTAGATTTGATGAATGGGAAAATAGAATGGCTGAAAGAAAATCTAAGAGGGAAAAGGAGGAACATAAAAAACAAGAATTGCAGCAAAATAGTCGAAAGAATATCCTCTTAGATCATTATTCTTTTGATGACGTGGATATTCTCAAAAGAAAATACATCGAAAAGTCGGAAAGAGTGGAGTATCTGGAAAAAAAGCTTAAGATCGAAAAAGTCAGATTATAATAGAAAGACAAATGTAAGTCAGTTGTTTTGTATCATTAATAGCTTTAAAAATCATGTCAGAAAATAAAATATAGAAATATATATGAACATCTCATTAAACCATCGTTTAGTTTATATAATAACAGGTAAAAAAGATAATATAAAAAAGATAATCATTCCAATAAAATATAGGGATAATTTAAATAAATAAAAAACTTTTTAACTTCTGAAATTAGCTCATTGACATTGGGAAATTGAAAACGAACTAATTCTGCAACACAATGAATTCCATGTGCCAAGCAAGTGACGTGAATCATCTCTGGGAATGATGTCTTCAGAGACTTGGCAGCCTTAACACAATACGCAGCTCCATCAGTGACCAGTAGCTTAAAGCGTGATGGACTAAAATGTTCTCCCAAGACATTTTGAAGATTATCCACAACAGTCGTCACAATAGTTTTGCTGTTCGCTTCTTTGATATCCACGACGTTAATGAGGTAGGGACGGCTATCGAAACGACCATCCAGAGGACCAATAAGCACGGCTGTCATGGAACGCCCTTTGGGATCCTTGCTCTCGTCTAGGAGAAGAAACAAATCTTCGTCTTTTATCTTCTCCTTGATATTATCGATGACATGCTGGCTCTCTTTTTCAATAATTTTGGTTATAACCCTTTGAGATGGAATAATTTTCTCCGTATGCTCCTCCATAAATTGAATAAATGCAGGATTTTCTATTTTAGTCACGGGTATGTTGCATGCAGCTAACATTCTGGCCAAACCAATGTTGAATGATGATTGACCTGAACAGTCCGTCGTTATATTGGAATTTTGTTCTCTAAGAAGAAGTCTTTTTTGATGTCTAGACATGTTGGATTCGTCGTTTATAAAGAATTGCCAAATTACAAACTTGACATTTTAAGATGTTCTTCGTTTGTTCGTAATTCCAAATATCCAAGCCTCCATGTTCTTCAATCCACAAGGCAGGGTTTTTGTTCGGCATAATGATGATATATTTGCTTGTCACGTACAACTATTATAAGTAACAATTGGAACTTCACAAAATACTCAGATAAGGAAAAATAAAAAAGATTCTTATTACGTACGTAAACAAACTCCTTAGCGACAAGGGTACCATACAAAAAATCATAGCTTGTTTAGCTACGGCTTATTTCGCCCTTCTCTACTTATAAGAGTTAAGTTCATGTTCTAAGTAAATGTATTTTTATAACAAAATATTTAAATAATTTTATAGGAACAAATCCAAATAATATTCTGTGAATCTGATCAACGAAACACATTTCTACATGATAAATAACAACATTTCTAATTTGAAGACTTGAGAAATAACTATTTGCACTCTATAAGGACATGCACAAATCTTGTGCATGATTAAATATTGAAGATAAGACCGTTTTTGATTGAGTCTATAAACAAATACAAGATTTTAAGTTACTAGTTCGATAGAATGAAAGTTAATTATATTTTGTATGTTTGATATATTTTTTCATGAAGCCAAGGAAAAAAAAGCTTTGCAATTTTGTAGCCTTTATCGTTATTCAGTTCAATCATGCATGACGTGGGTCTATCATAAAAGACATATTCTTTTTTGTTATCGCTCTCTATCTTTATCTCTTCATATCAGCATTTTTTGCAATAAAATGAATAAATCGTAAACGAATTTGCACATTATAAATAACAATAATAAAACAAAAATAAAGAAAACTTTGTTTCTGCAAAATGGGTAAGCATTATAGTTGCTCGAGGGGGTCATTAAATGTGACTCATTAGCTGGAAACGAAAATGTAAGAAAAGTTAAGTAATCTTATTTTATATTTGAAGGTTTAAAAAGTAATAGTTCTTGAATATAAGCTCCTAGCCCAGTGAACTAATAATAAGATTAATTAGTAGGGATAAAAAGTAAGTATTGCAAACCAAGCAATGAACATACTTTTTCAGTTGGTAACTTTTTTTCTTTTTTTCTTTGTTACGTCTTAGAGTCAGAGTAATAATCCATGGATTTATATATATATACATTTATATAATATATGTATATCTATCTATATATATATATTATTTGTATATGTGTATTCTATAAATATATATATAATACGTATATATAATATATGTAAATCTCTATTTATATATAATTATATATAAATATTTATTTATAGATATGTATTCTATATATATATATATATATATATATATATATTTATATGTATTCTTAAATTATATATATATATATGTATATATATATATATATTTATGTGTAGTAGTTGATGAAACCAAGTAAACGTTAATTATATCCCTGAAATTAACAGTTTCTTATATATAATATATAGGTATAAGGAATTCATTCCAAGGATTCGCAAATGACATTGACTGAGGTCCATAAAAGGAACAATGTGTTTGTAAGGACTATTTTAATTAATGTTCGCACCTCCACAGCTGAGAAGGAAGTGATGATTTATTGTATTAACTTTTTTTTAGTATTCCTCTTCTTTTCTTTCACCACATTATGGTCGAGAAAAAGATCCTCGTGTGACATCCTTTCTGTTTCTAAGCCTTGTCGTAAGAGTGGAGATCCATTCATCGTCAAATACAACTTTACACTAACAAAAGTATCATCTTTTTCTGAGTGTGATAAATTGATTTATATGTAATTGACAATGTAATAGAATATCGGTTCAAATAACTCAAAAATGCAGTTGATCGAGGACCATTAGCTTAAAAACCTAAATGGTTTTATTGTTATTATTTTATTTGACGCCTGTTTAGAATTATGAGTCTGCCATGAATGGAAAACTTTCAAGACCCTTTAAATATTTGGACTGTTAATTTTATTCAGACAATAAGCATTAAAAACGTGCAATCTCTTTAAACTGTCGTAAATTGAATAGCCTTCAATGTGATGAGCTAAACGTTGTGCATAATCGGCGTCATTGCTAAACTCGTTCAAATGTTGTATATTTAGCATTTACGAGGAGGTATGTCAATGTTTTTGCACTTGATACATTGGCATAGCTTGCAAGTAGTTTTGAGTTAACTTGTCCATATATGATAGTTTAAAGTTAAGTTGTCTTTAGGTATATATATTTTTAAATTTCTAAATGAATGCAAAAGTAATTGTTTATTTTACATATATAGACAGTTTTACCTAAAATTAGTAAAAAAAATATCATTTATTGATTTTAAGAAACTATATTTCATTAACATAAACGTCATTAATATAAATAATTATAATTATTAATTATCATTAGGGTAAACAATTGAAATATTTAATGAAAGAGCCGAGTATATCACAGTGCTTGCTATCAAGATGGCTAGCATATTCTTGCTAAAAACGAAATTTGCCAGCCTTTGTGCAATAGATCTCCCACAACTTGAAAGAAATACTTCCATAGTGAGACTTGATTTCCCTAAAATGAAGATCAATGAGTTATTGGTTTCGAAAAGGATTTTGAGGGTGAAGCTCTATATATGGCGGTTGCTGATAGGATAACTCCACAGAGATACTCGGGATTTAAAATCTCACTCGAAGCCAGTTTGCTCGCTTTTCTTGCTTTAGCATTTAATATCGCAAAATCAATCGCCTTAAAGACGTTTGAACAATTGCATTTCCGTTTGGAAAATTCAAAGAGTACCACAGCATTAATTGTGTTTTCATTGGCCTATTGCATTCCTTTTATGTTGCATAAAATTAATATTTTTAGAATAGATATAACTGAGCAATCTCCTAAGGCATGAATTGTATTATTATATAATTTACCCGTTTTTTACAATGCAAGCTAAGCACTATACAATTAGAGGCCACTTGCAGCTAGGCCATGAATCATTTTTATCAGCCATGAGATAATAAATATTTTCTGATTAAGAAGTTTTTTATACTTCTTTATTTATTGGAGAAAGACAGTTTTTAGTTCTCTTATGCTACACGCAGCACTATAAATGTCATTGCTTCACAGGGATATCATGTCATTTGATAGTAATAAGAAGAATCATTTGTTCAAAGTCACTTTAAGAAAGCATTACATTTCTCCGTATCTTTTGACCTCATGGGAGAGGAATGAATCAATGCATATATAATATACAAGCATATATGTAAAGCTAAAAATACCATAGAACTAGACATGTTGTAGTTCACTAAGAAACACTGATTTTAATAGTTTGTATGTAATCTTATTAAATAATTGTATGCAGAATAGACTGGATTAAAAAAGGGTGCATCAACCTCCGTGTCAGCCATTGATGAATCAAAGAAGAGAAGGAATTATCATCATTATTATCCCTTCTGAGGTCAAAGTTCACATACCAAGTCTGAAGGAATATAAAAAGAAACGATAAAAGTAATTAACGGTGACGTCATTGTACTTGTTTATAAATAATATCCTAGAATGAAATCAATAGACATTTATAGCGTGATTTCCTTTTATCTTTTCCTATGACGTATTTCACGTTTCACTAAGCTTGGGCAGCCACTTTAAATCCTATTTATACTCCAATTGTTCTTTCTGTTAAGTATCTAGTTATTGTATTGGTCGATGGGTAATCCTATTCAATGCACTGTTGTTTCCTTTGAATTTTTTACCAAGGTAGCGTTCTTTTAGTTACATGACGGAGAATCTCGAGATTGCTAAAATATAATATATACTTAAAAGGCAATCCTTCTATTCCTTATCCGCTCTGGTGTCTTTATAAAGCATTGAATAGTTTGGAGAGTAGAGAAATTAAAAAATAAATGATGTAATCGTATCAATATGGTTCAATTTGTAATAATTCAATGAGCGAGGAGATATGTTTTAATTTTACTGATATTTTTTTACGTAGGTATTTGGTTCGATATAATTGCACCCGACTGGATAAAAACAAGCATTATAGCGTTAAAAAGTTTACTACCGAACCTACTATCTTATCAATGGGGTTGACCGAAATTGGCCTTCCCTTCATGGGAGGCAAACACTTGATTTTAATAAATACAAATGCTTGTAATAAGCACGACTCATTTTTTTTTCATAAAAATATTAAAATCTCAAGTTGTGTGAGCCTTTTGCAGCTATACAATATTTCATAAATACGCGAATAAGAACAGAAGGGTCCAATACATGAATATTGTAAAAACACCAAGATATATAATAAAATGATTGAATAAAAGATAATCAAATGCATCTCGTCATGGTGTGTTTAAGAAAAATTAGCTATTTAGCTTTAAATATCGCACTCTATATATTTATGAATTTTTTTAATTAATTAATAAGTAAGTGTTGGGTTATCTTGAAGTAATGTTGTTGTTTTTAAGACCTGATTTTATTTTTAAATAAAGTGAAAACAACGAATATAAAAACATTTCTTAATTATAAGTTTTTTCATTTATTCTTTAAGAATCCATATTATAAAGGCCAGAGAAACTCAATCGCCAGGAAACTAAATGTCATCTATTTTTAGGTTTAATCCAGGAAAAGGTTACTTTTGAGTGGTACTATTTTGATATCCTCCAATAACAACTGAGCTCCTCTTTTCTTATTCGTTTATACGCAAACATAATAATATCCAAATTAGACCCCGTGCTACGGGTAATTGCTCTGCGTTGAATGTTTCAGGTTAGTGGCATTGGCCGAAGGAAAACTACAAATATGCTAATACTAATATAAGGACAACATATTCATAGAATTTATTTGGGAGAAGCAGATATTAATCTATTGATGAACTCATAATTACAAATCAGCCAAATGATAAAATAATCTCCTTAGAAAAGCAAATCGATTCTTTAATTTGTCCATAAATACATATTAAAAAAAAAACTAGATTGTTTTTATATGTATTTTTTACAATTGCTTGTCTGAAAAAATGAATTAAAAAAATTAAAAAATATAACTTATATATCAACATTAATGTAATTATTAAATTAAAGTTTTTACTTTTTTAAATTGATTATATTTCTGAAAAAAATGTTGGGTATTTACTTTCTTGATACATACTTACAATTTTATTTTTGACTGTAAAGAAACAATTACATGATTCAGTAACTTTTACTTCATTAAAACAATTTATATTTTGTTTTTCAACGATGTATAATAACTCCATATATAAAGTAGGTAATTACCTAGCGTTTGACGAATATTAAAAGGAAATATTTTGTTAGTTAGAAATCTTATAATTTATAATTAACTAGGCGTTTTAGGTATTCAAGTAAGTTGTATTGTCCTTTAATTTTATGTTGGCTATATATATATATATATATAAAGAGAGAGAGAGAGGTGCTTACTATTAATTTTGCAGAAATTAAATGAGATAGTTCAAGGCGACGCTAAATTAGAAAAAAAGATATGATTTATTCGATTTGTAGAATTTATTAACTTCATAACATTTATGAAAATATCGAAATGAAGAAATGTTTTGTTTAATAAATATGGTTTTAATGAATGATATAATTATTATCTTTAGTCATTTCCACTGTCTGTCAACACTTTCTTCTAAGTTAATTTTATTACATTCTTATTTTTTGCCTTAACTTTCTCTACAGAAATTAACATTTTCAACAAAAATATTTACAACACTATCCATAAACTTCCAACGTTCATTTGTTCCATTATATATATATTTAGAACATTAATCTTATTTTTCTCACGAACACAAGATTGCATGTCAAATACATCGATAAAAAATCTAAAAATATAAGCCAATCTTTTAAACTTACTTGATAAAATACAGCTGGGCAGGAAAATACTTAATTAACTGACCTACAATGGATACCTGGTTTTTTATGTTTAGATATATGACTTAAAGATAACTTCAATATGTATCTCCGGCCAAATCCTATAGTTATTATATCACCTACGAACCCCTTTATGTGGAGATAAAGATATGAGTTCCTGATGACAAAATAAATCTTGATATGAATGCTGCTAATACGGAGATACATATTATTGAAATTGAAAAGCTGTATTTTTGAAATCTTAGACTAAATGAATGTCGCATATATTTGATATGATGCACAAGAAAATATCAGTAAAATATTTAACAAATCAAAATTATTTAAACATAATGAGTTAAAGCAGCTATATTATGACTATCTGAATAATATTTGTTAATAATTATAATTATATCGTACTCAGAGGGATATGGTGGATGGTATAGATCAGATGGGGGGCTTGTTTGGTTTGGTGATCTCTTGAGGTACATATTGATATTGAAATTTCTGGTTCAGTTTATATATCAGTACGGTTTTCTCATGTTGTTATATTTGTGTATGTTTTTTCTATAAAATTCTAAGATATACCGTCCCCTTATAACCAATACAAGAATATGATACGTGGTTCATGTGTGTAGAAGGGACGAGCCGTTCTATCTCATTGTTTTCTATAAATTAAAAATACTGATGATAATAAATACAGATTAAGTATCTGTAATATCACAAAAGATAGAAATTGTGATTATTATGATTATGAGTTATTATCATTAGATATCATTACTCTTTATGGCAGCATTAGTTATAATACTGAATGCTAGCCTCCACATTAAATTAGAACCTGCTGTGATGTCCTTACGCTTTATGCCATTAAATTGAAAATACTATTTACGAATATATATATATATATATATATAGTCAGATTCTTTTCAAAGTTATAGTGATTAGTAACTATTGATCGTGTATTAAATGGCTTCATTTCAAGACAATAAGAACAAAAGGTTTTAATTTACGACATCTATTTTACTATAGATTAAAAAAGATGATGAATAATAATAATAATAAAGAAGCAAATAAAAAATTAATTTTACAAGTGGTTTTCCAAAGTAATAATAATCTAATTAGACTATATTAGTTTTTAATTAAGTTCATACAAACACTTAAAAACTCAATAATGTTATTATTGAAGGAAAGTCTCGTCAATCAACATCTAAATGAAAAGGTATTGGACGATAAATCATTTTTGTGAAGATGCAGGAGTATTATGATGTTTTTATTTAGAGGAAAAAAACCCATATATTTTTGTGCCTAATAAAGATGTGGCTTTGGTGATTTTGTATTATAATATGAATGTGATTGGCCCATGAATAAGACATAAGCTGCTAAAAAAGAAAGAAAGTTAGAACAATAGTCAAATTATGTTTTGGGTTATTTGGGATAATCCCTAGGCAAATGCCTTATATTCATAGATCTCAATAGAACAATGAAGGCAAAAAAACTTATTATGATCGACAAGAATGCAATTCTCTCAAACAAATAAACAAAATAAAGGAGCCTGTTAGCTCAGTGCGTAATGACGTATTCAACTCTCAGTGTTTGCCATCCGATAGGGGAAGGTACATTTTAGTCAACTTCATAGATAAGATCGTGGACTCGATAGATTAATTACAAATCTAAAATGCCTATTTTTCTTCACACAGATGGCACTGCAATTCTATCGAACCAAATAGGCAACGGAAAAGTTTAATATTGTTGCATTTGGTGCACATACCTAATATCATGACATGAAAAAAAATCTTGATTTTAAACATTTTATGGGAGGACTCGAGGTATTAAATTATTCTAAATATTATTAGCTACAAAATTTCCATTGGCAATGTTTCCCTTCCCATAAAAGCAATATTTCTTTAAGGCTATATATATGCATGGCTTTAATCTCTACATATATATATATATATATATAGTACAAGTTCATCGATTAAATAATTTGAGTTTTCCTATCATACAAGTATACTATTAAAATATGAGATATTTCCAAGTTTTTATGATTTTATGTACATAGAAAGAACATCTATAATAAGTATGCATCAAAGTTTTTCTTACATTACTGAGTGTTTTCCCGATAAATATATTTGCAATTTCAGAAGAAAAAAAAGTGTAAGAAAGCCGATGAACGATTAAACTAATACAGTTAAACAATTATTAGCAGCCACCTGTCTATAGCGATCGTTTGCCGATAGTGGCCACCTAAATTTCTTCCCACAGAAAAAACTAAGTATTATAAGCCTTGTATATAACAGTAACCATGTAAGGTTCCTCTGTGTTTGACTGTATATAACTTAAGAAGAAAAAATATTGTCCTACAAACTTTTTTTTTGTACCGACGTACAACAAACTTTATTTCTGTGTTAATTCCCCTCAAGCAATTATACCGTATGTACATAAAAATTACAATATAAAACCATTACATTAATCATTGACAAGACATTTTTACCTCCGCCGAAGGAGGTATTGTTTTCACTGGCGTTGGTTGTTGTTGGTTGGTTGGTTTGTTTGTCAGCAGGATAAATCAAAAAGTACGGAACGGATTAAAATGAAACTTTGTGGAGTTGTTGGAAATTCGAAAAGAAACAAGTGATTAAATTTTGGCAACTCTGAGTGCAGAATTAAGATGCAAAATGAGCTAAATACTAAAAAATATTTCAAGTTAGCCTACTCTGCCAATAGATGTCGCTGTGCTGTGAAATCGGGTGCCGGGAACGTCTTCCTCTCGGAATTTCCGTCGAGGGGAACCCTCCCCCGGCCCTCTACGCCGCCCCAGTCGTGAAAAAAATCCGCCTCGGAAGGCTCATAAGGACCCCGTGACGGCGGAGGTTTGCACTCTCTGAGTGTATATATGCCTCTAGTTTCCAATGTTTTTAAAATCTTAACATTGGTTGCGGCTTTATAAAAAAATTCTTTTTTCGTTGTAGTTGATGTAAGTATTTCGTGTTTTCGTTTATTTGTATTATGCGAATATCTTTGCTTGGTGGCTTTTTAAGAAATTAAACAGAGATCGCTTGGTCCTATATTTCTGTTCTTAATGATTATGTTCTTTTAATTATCCTCCTCTCTAACTCTTCGATAAAAGATTCTTTATATCTATGTTAAAATTTTCTCAAATAAATCCAGTTTCTTCTTGATGGCCATGCCGCTTATAAATTTTTATCTATGATTTTTTTGTTGGCTCTTGCCATACCATAGTTGGCAGGATTTCGAACATATTTCGTAGCTAAGATCCGAAACAGAATTCCAAAAAGGGTTGTAGCGACTTTAAAGAATTGATATTATTTTCATGGGACCTTTGCTTCTGACTTTATCCCAGCTTATTACGTTCTCTTTCTCAATGTAAGACCGTATATCTTATTCCAGGAAGCTTCTCCGCCGATTAATTTGGAGAACCAAGAAAAACAATAGGGTTTCCACATTCTTATAATAGTGATTAAACCTAATCTGCCATAATTTTGGGCAGGAGATCGCTTCCATGTAATATTTTTTGTTCGGCACGTTGAAAAATTTGCGCAAATTTGTATCAATTTGGTCCGCACTTTTCTCATCAATGGCAGTCACTCTCATCAGGTGCACTACTTTGGAAGGACAAGAGAGTTCCAATTTGTATTCTAGCAGGAAGGTTTTTTCCCACTAGAAAGTTATATCTGGAAGAATTTTTCCGAATTTTTTCTTCAATTTATTTGAGGTTGTCAGGTGTACATTCTCTTTCCATGGCTAACGTTGTACCCAGTACTTTGACTTCTGATACATTCTGCACAGACACATCAGATTGGTCATACTCTAGATTGGTATCACTTTGGTTTTCGTCATGTTCACCGCTAGGTCAGAACATTTTTTGAATTCTTCGAGAATCTGGAGTGTGGTGTCGATTGATCTCTTCACTACCTCCCTGTCTCCAGAGTATATGACTGATATATTGTCCGCAAATGCTTCAACTTTATTTTCAAATTGTCCTACTTTTACACCCTTTACCATTTCGTTTCGTGTTAATTTCTCTAATTAAATTATCAATAGCTAGGATGAATAGACTAGGTCTCCCTGCCTATTTTACAACTTTCATTTGTAATATAACTCATTTGAATTTAATGATATTTGTCTATTTATCGTCCTTATCTGTATACTAGTGAGTATCATAGGATACGAAATTTCATCTATCAAACGTGCAATCTCTGCAAAAGCTGCGTCTTTGGAAAATAAATGTATTCATTTCGGGGAAATCTGGCCCCTCTCCCCAATTTCGTGACCAAAAGTTTCGTTATGAAATTAAACCTTTTATTAAAATATCTGAAAAAACTTGCAATGAATATCATTCAGTCCAAAACAAATAATATTTTATTTCATATAAAAACAAGTTGTCATTCTTTGTAGCAGATATTGAACAAACAATTCTACACAAGAGCCATTGTTCAATTAATAACACCGTTTTTCACTAAATGACCCTCTGAAAATATAATGGTGTAACTCATTGAATGCCCATGAAATGTCATCTACAATTATTTTGTAAATAAATTTTGAAATGGGGGCGAACATTAAATTAGTCCATAGGTTTTTTTTCTTTTTCAAGGGTTTACTCAACTCAGAGATGTAGAAAATTACTTCTGAAACTGTTTTGAAATGTTTATATCCCACCCTACCAATTTGTCAAAAACAATAAATGTAATAAATATTTTAAACTACATTGAATAAGACACCCAGTACTTCTTCAATATAAAAATTAAAAATAAACGTTGAACCATATTTAAAAACATAGTTTTTAAGTATTGTCAAACCATTTTATTCATATTTACTTTAACTCTATTTAGCTTAAAGACTTGAGAGATACATTTGGTAATACAAATTAATATAAAGGATCTATTTACTTTAAAACGATAAAATTTACGTAAAACTTTTTACGCAAAATATGCATCCTTGTTACATAAAGTACTTTTTTCAACATTGCACTTTGATATTATTATTTATTAATTGATTTTTAACTATCTCTATATTTTACAGGTTCAAAATATCTGAAAAATTTGATAAAATATAAACCTTCCTGTAGGTAGGAAAGTCTTCCATATTTGTATTAAAGCGTTTAAGACAGGATAATTTTTTATTGGTATCTTCAATTAATATGGTTAAGGAAGATGTCAAACCCCACAATTGAAAAACTACATTTAGCATGGCCAGCGCCAAAAAAAAACTTAAATAACAATGAAAAACAGGTAAGAGACAGGAGCTTCTCATCTAAATTATACCTATTTTGATGTTTAGAGTACAAATATCACTGATATGGCTGAGCTCAGACAGATCAACTTCTTGAGATAGTGATAGACATTCCTGGAAAATAGACATTTTTCAATTATGAATTTGGCAGAAATGTACATGAATTTTTGTTATATTTACGAACAATACATGATGTCAATTCACGGAGTATTCAAAGTCAATCTGGTTAAAATTATCAGTCCCGGGCACATTCCATGATGTGCATAGACTAAAGAAACCGAAACCTCTATATTGGGATTCTGGTGGATTGGAGAGAATCCTTAGACAGCTAATGTTTACTTTTAACATCTCCAATACTATTGGCATCAATCTCAAGAATGAGATCTGCCTCAAGTACTCCGAATTTCAATTTGTTCTCAGATTTTGAACTTGCTCCTTTGTGACCATATTGGTGGCTAATATGAGCAAAAAACTGTTGAGAAACCATTGATGAATAGGTTTTAAATTTTATCCTGTTTTGTTATTATTTTTTAACTTTTATAATAGCAGAGAATATGAATGAAAAATACATATTTACGGTCATACAAAGTATATTTTATTTGCACTGTCAATTGAAAACTTTATACACGAATATCTTATGATTCTTTTTGGCGGGTGGCATCAGTTTTACTTACTATTGCCAATAATTATTTATAGTTTCTCAGGGATATCATCATTCGCAAAATATACAAACACATTCACAAAGAAGAACATTGAAAATTCTCTCACGCTCTTTCCAAGCCCATGTGCTTACAAAACAGATTGTAAAATTAAGGTTAAATGACACTTAAATAGACAGTCCATAAATTAAACAGTCACAAATATACTTGTTGTTTTTTATGAGGACAAGAACTGGGATAGTAAATATCTGAATTTTTTTATTAAAAGAGACTTCAGCAAGACTGACATATTAGTCGTCATAATATTAAACATATATGAACAGCAAAATCATTATGAAATATCTATTATCTTAAACAGCTTAGACTATATGCATTGATAACTAACTATTTTTGAGAATGAATACAAACCTCCAATGGTATCATATTTTCCTGACTCTTACACTTTTTGATAATTTTTTATTTCATTTACACAAAAAAAATTATTATAAAATGTTTTTACGCTCGGATATAAAATCGAAAACTCACTTTTATCTATTCAACGTCTATACTACAAAATGTGCAGCTTTAACAATTTTAATGAGGATTTTTTACTATTAAGAAACTTGATTATCAATTATTTATAAGATTGCGTCATTAATAAATCCGTTTGTTGAATCACCAGGAGACAAATTAAAATGTTTTTGTTACCTTCTACTAATCAACTCTACGTTTACTTTATATCATTTTGTGGTTTAATATATTGTTTGACAAAATATTTGGTTACTTAATGAACTGGTTATTTATTTTAACATTCCTTATTCAAAAAGATATTAGCGATGAATGGTTTCCAGGGAATAATATAATCTATCTCTATGATCAGCTTACGATAATAAAATGATCAGTATTTTATTAGCTGTTCACTTTTTTCACTAAACTGATTTCTTTCCCTATTTGATTCGATATAATTGCATCCGTGTGTGCATAATTTTAATTTTTAATAAGGCTATCCAACCTAGTATCTCAATATATGAGGTTGACACGAATGTACCTTCCCCTCTCGGGATTCGAACCTGCGCCCTCAACATTGAGAGTAGTCACTGGTTAAACGCACTCCCTTGATTTATATTTTTAACAGATATGAATATAATAATATAATTATCAAGCAAGTCAAAAATTGAATATTTTAGAGTTTAAAAGCAGATATTTTACTACTTCAGAAAATTAAGTTTTAATTATTACAACCAAGCATCACGAATGGATATGTGTATAACTGTACAAATACTAATTCGCTTTGGGGCACTCGTAAAATATATGTTATGAAAAAAACTTTGAAATATATACGATTTTTGTGGAGATCTCATATCCTAATGGATTTTTTTATTACTTAAAGGTCACCTTGTTTTGAGTTCTTTGTCGAGTATTCACTAATTTATCAGCTTTTGTCTAATGGGAGGCTTATAAAATAAATACAAACTTTAAAACAGTTATATTAAATGTATATAAAAAGGATTCAAAAGTTCTAGGAAACTACATATTTAAATTGGAGCTTTCATAATTAGTCATATTGGCATTTTATTACACCGGCTTTGTGCAGATCTTAGGTCAATACACCCACCATAGAATAGCCATTGCAAAAAGTTTCCGGACGGAACAGGTACATGATGAGGAGATTTGTTTATACCTAGTTATCATGGTAAGTAGGGGAGAGGAGTGAGGTTTGGGCATAGTAAGGGTTCTTTAACATTTTACGAAAAACGGCTTAATTCCCAGAGTTCAAATTTATACACTATTATCTAACACTTATTTGCTATTGAATTGTATAGTTTTTCCAGTCTTAGCATCAAGTTTTTACACAAAAAAATTGTATGTAAATGTATTTACACAACGGCCCAACTCTCCCACCGAAAGTGAGAGTTGGGCCACAGAGCGGGAGAGTTTGGTCGCTATAGTAAATTTATATAAATTTGATATATTTTAGTGGAATTTATGCGTTTTATTTGACAACTTAGTAGGTAACATAGGAATAGTATCATCTAGAATGGCAATATTCTTTTAAATAAGGGGAAATTATACTAAACATGGTTTTAAATAAGCTAGATATTTGTACACAATGTCGGTTACAGGGCGGCAATATATTCGGTTAATGATTAAATATAATAAGATGGACGCGAGTTACTGGACATTGTAGTTTGCCAGATCAACTGCAAACATCACAGCGTGTAGCGATCTGGAAGACGCTGCTACGGATATAGGAGCACCAAGATCTAGAATAACGGAGCTCTGGGCCACCGAGTTGTCTCTGTCTTCAATCTCTGGATATTGGAATTGAGCAACTTGCTTCTTCTTTTTAGGCTTTGGTTTTGTTAGTCTTCTGGATTTTCTACCGACTTTACTCTGGCGCTCCTTGCCTCCTTCTCTAACCGAGCCTTCTCCGGTGTGTCGGTTAATATCGCTGATTTCTTTCTTCGCCTGTTATTCACATTTTTCTTGGTGGTGCCTTTGGTATGGGATTGAGCTCTTGTGGGGTCACTGTCATTTCTGGAGGTTTGCTCTGAAGAGGGGTTGTCACTGCTTCTTTACTTGGAGTGGGCCTACGACAGGGAGAGGTTGGGGGAAGAGGCTGTTCATTGCCCTGTTCATTCCCTTCTGCTATTGCTGGTGCTGGGCGGTCAGTAACATCTAGAGGCTTGCTCTGAAGAGGGGTTGTCACTGCTTCTTTACTTGGAGTGGGCCTACGACAGGGAGAGGATGGGGGAAGAGGTCCACGCTGCTGGGACTTTGATTCCATTCGCTGTAGCGAATCGTATGCCAAGGTCATACACTTTTGAGCCGTTAATCCGTGGTAGCGGTTGTCCATATCCTTGACATGGTTGGCCAGAGCAGTTTCCAGTGTAGTGGGAATTACAAGATTAAGCGCACTGCATTGAGAGTAACCAGCTGCCTCACGCTGTTCAGCGTTCATACTGATCGATCGCTGGAGAGTTGTACGCGATACTCCATAGGTCTGTGCAGCTTTTCTTACTGACAGCTTGCCATTTTTAACATCATCAGCAGCCTTGGCTAGGCTATCTTTGCTTACAATTCTGTCAATTTTCTCTTGTATACACGCCCCATGGTAACTTATTGCATCTACAAAAGTATAATAATAATATTTTTCATTATAACATTCTTCATCAATGTACAAAATGCTTCGAAAAATTATATGTCAATGGTTCTTACCACGATCTGGTTGAATGAAATGAAATTGGCCGCCATAACCTGATAATCTCAACTATTAATATAGGACGATATATATTTTCTCTCTTCAAGTAAAAGTAACATGCTGGAGGAAGAAAGCTATAGATGAAGCTTATAATAATGAGTTAAATGTAACTAATGTAAAAATATATCTAAAAACGGTTAACAAATTTATATTTATTTCAATTAATACTTATTCTGATTTATTAATCATAGGAACCAATAAAAATAACAGAAACAACCATATAAATGTAACAGCCATAATAAGATACAAGACATTATTTAAATAACCATCTTCATAAAAATATGAGAAGCTATTTTTTTTTAAATTGTCTCTCGAGGATTATGATTTAATAAAGTCCAAAGTGAATGTATATTTAAGGGATATTTTATAAAAATAAATACTGAATGAGGGTTCCGTAAAGTAAATTTATATTAGAAGCTAAACAAGGAGACCCACTTTTAAAAAATAACGTTCAAATGTTATATGGAACTTGATGAAAAATATTTAGTTTGGCTTTTCTTTATAAAATATTGACCAAGTAAAAAATACTGGAAACAATATTTTGTCCAAATTACGAGGCTAAGGAATCAAAAGGATCCATGCTACTAACTTCTACCTGTCATAATAAGAAATATGCCGAGTAAGCATGTATTTCAAAAACCATTCTTACAAAATTTGCCATTCATGTATTGTTTACATAAAGGCGCCATTAATGTCCTCTTTTTTTGCTTAGCTATCATTGCAGCCAATCCAAAAGAAAGAAATGTTGCATTTGAGGTGAACTTTATGGCCCTCATAAAAAGTCAATAAAAACATAGAAGGAAGAGTAAAATGCAGACACAAATATAAATATTAATCATCATAGTTCTTAATGAGGTCCCTTTTTATAGACTTGCTACCAAGTAGAGGCATGATGCAAGGCAAAAGGAAAACACACAAGCATTCGGGTACGCAATTTCCTGATTTCTTCATAAAAGGCCCACTTTTGCATAAGCAAAATGTTCTTGGCAACGACCCCGACTCTCTGTTTGTTGCTACATGAAAAACGCGTTTTTCCTTTGGAAAATTATTTCTCTCTCAGTTTTTGCTCTCTTTTGTTGCTATAGTCTGAATTCTGTGTTTCTAAGCGTAAGGGTTCAACAACATCTTCTTCTCTTTCTCTCTTATAGCCTAACGACCATGCAACCGTGGGGCAAATACTTTGTTTACATGGCATAGATATAAAAGAAGAAGAAGAAAACAACAAAAGATAGGAACTTGCTGTTGTACAACTCGTTATGTCAGAAAAGAAACTATTTCACCAAGATTATATTAATGTAGGTAGTTTGGAAAGAAAACAGGTGAGTAAAATATATAAATGAGTATTTATGTGGCATATTTTGTATATATAGAATGGTGTAGACAGAGCGAAATAAATTGCTTCTATTTTTATATATAGAGTGGACAAAGTACATGGATAATATAAAATATTGTTGCCTTGTGATTTTTCACAATAATATGTCACAGAGAGTTTTCGCAAAAGGAGGACAAGGAAACAAAAATAATCAAGTTTTTAAAATGTACATTGATGAAGAATGTTATAATGAAAAATATTAATATATAAATATCATTACTTTACTTTTACTGTTGTAACACAGATACCCCAATGTGTGGTTGTGTTGGTTACTTTAGTTTATGTATATTTGTATATGTTTGTCTATTGTAAACCGTAATAAATTTCTAACTAACTAATGTCACAGAGAGTAATTCTTAAGCTATTTAAAAAGGAAGAACATTCAAAACAGTTGTCCGACCAACGCCACTCTGTTTGAATTTGCTTGCGCCAGACAGATTGTATATTTCATGGTTATTAATTACATAAAGTATGTCCCTATTAATTTAATAAGATTTCAAATAATTAAGTATGAATATGATAAAACTCCAGAAAAAAATATCTAAAAGGTCAACACATTATCAGCTGGGCTGACTCAAATTACACTATCTAACAAAATTAAGGTCTATGTTTGACCCCAGGCTCAAATTCCTAATTAACGTAGATTCCAAAAATGTCACTTCAAATATCGTCCTAAAAAAGTTTTGGCCTTATTGACCTTCTTTTTCAAAAAATCATGATTTTCATCATTTGGTTCACGTCCAATTATCTTCGTGCGAAGTCAGAATAACCACAAATGTCAGGAGTATTTATTTATTTTAGTATGTCAATGTATTTCCAATCAGTTTTTTTGTAATTTCAATATTTTTAATAATAATCGCAAAAATAGGTTTTATTTTAAAACGTTGATCATTTTTAGTGTTTGATTTAAGCGGAATTGAGCAATATAATAGAAGTAAGGCCTTTAAAGAACATTACATAGATGTAGGGAGGGAGTCGACAAGTCAATAAACATGCTTTAATATTTTTAAGCAATAAGATACAAATTTATTCGACATAGTTATTTCTATATTCTAAACTTCCTCTTCATTGCAATTATAAATCCAATAACCCTTTCATTACTTCATATTCAAAAGAGAGCGATTCAATGGAACATTATGGGACTCTAATTTTTTTAAATGTTTAAGATGTTTATTTATTAGCTAAAATCCATACAGTGTAAAAATATAAGAATACACTAGAAAGTAGGAGATAAAAAAACATAATCGTAATACAGTTACGTTAAAAACAAAACATAAATGAACATTATAATTCAAAAGATAGTAAATAAATAAAAAAAGAAATATAATGTAAAGTGTACATTAAGTTAACCCTTGTGTGGTGTTCATATTTTTGTAACACAGCCACTCTTCGTGGGTCTGGTGGACCCGCTGCGTTTTGGGGCTCTCAGCTAAACACAATAAAACTATTTTATGTTAAAATACTCAAATGATCTTTTCCTTATCTCAATTACAAGCAATATAAACAACAAAAATGATAAATAATAGTCTTTTACCTTCATTAGGTCACATTTATAAATAAAACATCACTTCTTTTGTTGTTGCTGGCTGTAACCTAGAATAATGAAAATATCAGAAATTTTTCTAACTCTCTCTCCTCACACACAAGATATGAGTGCCAGATCAACTGCAATAGCATCACACTTACTTCAGGCTTTGCAGGTGATGGTTCTGTAGGTTGGGTGGATGGTGCACAAGACCTAAAATTTCCACTTTCATTGACCCCGGGTCCAGCAGACATTTCTATGTAATGTAAATGTGTAGGGGGGGTGTATGGTGTGTGGTCACTGAAAACGTGTTGTGATATATGTTCTTCACAGAAAATGAGCCAAGGCCAATGAATCTGAGTTTGAAATAATAAAAATTCGTATTACTTTTCTTTGAGACAAAAATGAAAATGGGTCCCACAGACCCGAACACCACACAAGGGTTAAACAACTATCGTTGGAGTCCATTATCTAAATTCTGCTCAATGATTATTAAACAATACTGAATCAACTTATTTTACAGTATTTTCAAATAGTATACAAAATATTTGATGTTATATTTAGCATTAATTGAGGATGAAGAAATGATGCTAATAATAACTTTTTGGAATTAATTAATATTTCAAAGACACTATTTGCATAGAAATGAGTGATGAGTGAATGTTGGACACATTTAGAGTGTCAAAGTAACATATGATAGCATACAATATCGGGGTATTTGTAAAGCTCTCCATTGTTGGGGAACGACAAGAATAGAAAGAACCTAAAAGGAGAGTGCGACTTTATTTTTATCATGAAATGAAGAGCTTACAAATATGTAGCTCGATATTTCTTCTATATATTCTCTATGATATTGCGACATCTTGTGAGCAAAATAAGAAGCTTTTACAACGCAGACTCTGCAATGCTTCAATTCTTTTTTTTTTTGCTTTAGGCAGAATCTGATGTTGCGCTGATTGATGCAAGTGCAGTATATTCGAGTGATTATCATGTCATGGTCAAGTTCGTTTAAGCGTTTCTTCCTGGGATTTTTGGTACCATTAAAATAATATAGCGTGATGCCTGTTCCAAGTGGGAGGATATAAATACTCAAAACGTGCAAACAGAACCCTTAACATATTTATTATACTTGAGTGCTCGCATATTCTTCGCAGAAACATATAATTAAATACGGCACTTTGATGAGCCATCAACAACATATTTTGCGAACCTTTTCAACTTAGATTTAGATTTAGCAAGCTAAATATGTATGTTTATTTCATGCTATCAAGTATAGTAGCACATCAGCAATTCTTAATTGTGACATATCAAAAGTCTACTGTTTTGATTTTTGATAACGTAAGCTAGAAGAATATCATTACCTCGCCGAAGGAGGTATTGTTTTCACTGGCGTTTGTTGGTTTGTTTGTCAGAAGGATTACTCAAAAAGTACTGAACAGATTCAAATGAAACTTTGTGGAGTTGTTGGAAATGCCAAAAGGAACAAGTGATTAAATTTTAAGATCTGTAAGTGCTTTTTTAATATGCAAAATGAGCAAAATACTAAATGAAATGGGGTCTCTATTCAGGGAGTAGGAAAGAACAAACGCAAAAAAAATACTCATTGACGTATTATTGTTCATATATCATCTCAGGACTATGTTAAACCAGTGGACGTAGCTTAAACTTCTTCCTCTTCCCATCTCTGAGTGCTCTTTTAATATGCAAAATGAGCTAAGAGAGAGGAAACATGATTAGAGATAGAAAATCGGGCGTGTGAAAGGGAGAATGTTTGATTGGGAATGTTGTGGGGATCGGCGGAGGTACACACTCTCTGAGTGTATATATGCCTCTAGTTACAAAATGTTATTCCTTCCACTTGCTCACTTGTGATGTCATTAAGAAACGACGGCAAGTGAAAAGTCAGTCATCTTGGCAATATGGACGTACTTTTATCGTTTGAATATGCAAAAACTAGACTAGCGACTAAATGATCAATGATAACTCTATTATTGGTTCTTTAGAGTGTCTAGATAGATCATGAATAAAAGCATAGCTTTTAAAGATAGCCAATTCAAAACGATTTTTTCCAAATATCTAAATAAAATCATTAAAGAAAAGTCCTTCATGATAATGCATAATCTTTGGATATAATTTCCTATAAAATGACAATTAAAATTAGCTATCAATGAGCCTTCCACTAGATCTAAGTTTTTTCATATCAAAATGAACTTGTCACAAGTATGTATTCAAACCTTCTTTTGACGTTCTATCAATTATGTTGTTTCATATTACCAACACCCCAACATAATCTCTGTGCAAATAAAAATAAATCTTCAATGCTGATTCTACTTTTAAAAAAAAACGAAAATAAAAAAATATCAAACTACGTTCATTTTAATCTTTTATATAAAGGATTTAAAGGTAAATCGATTTAGTTTTGTATTGTGTAATGATATTTATTTTTTATTTTAAAATTGTGAGACTGCTATTAAAATTTTTGACCATCTTTTTAATGATTTTGAATTTTGGATAATTAAATAATATAATAAAAACCCAAGTATACTGTCAAAAAAAAATTCAGCTGTTCTTTACAATGTTTATGAAAGTGTAAATCGTATTAATATTTTACAGTTAAAGAAACTTTTGCTTAAATTTTATGTTTTGAAGAAGAAAAAAAACATCTAAAATATCTATGAGTTGCTCTTTCCACTAGACTTCCGATATGTTTTTCAAGTACTAAAGATATAAATGAATTCGGCCATGACAAATTATTATCTTTAGTTTTTTTTTTTTTACATTTGAGGTATACAAAAATATATACGCATGTTTACACGGATGATTTCATATTTTAAGCATAAAAATAGATAAGTATTTTGAGGTTGCATATTGTTGCTTCTACATATTTTAATAAATGTATTCCAGGTTCAATGTCAGTGAGCAAGAAGTATTTGAATTTGTGTAGTAAAAGGTTATTGCTTGACTCATTAAAGGACAAAAAGAAGTAGCGGGCTGAGAGCTAGTAAAAACTCATCTTCTATAAAGATACTTCATATTTTTCTTTTGCAATCTGATTGGTTAATACATTGACAAATGAGAATGGTTTAAAAAGGAAGGAATTCATTACATTCTTTAGTCGTAACAAGGTTTTTGTTCTGCTTTTCTATATGATGATCTAAAAATTCCTTGTTGAATGTATAAGCGGAAAGTTTTTAGTAATACTACTTCATTTCTGTCTCGATTCAAATGCTGACCTTGAAAATAAAATGAAAATTAAAATTCAGGTAAATTGAAAGGTTTAAATGGTTTTTAAGAGGTTAATTAATGATAAAAATATTGATTTCTATCACATCAACTATTTACATTATATAATATTAATATACTTAATATTCTGTATAGTATATATATTTATTCATTCATTTATACTCATTACAATATTTAATTGTCACATTCATATGATCTTAGAAAGAAATGGCCCAAGATAGAAAAGGAAACGATGACACAAGAAAAAATAGTCCAAATACATGGATAGGCTAGTAATTTTATTACAAAAGTGATTTCAATATATATTTTTAATAAAATTATACTAGAGCCTTGTATGAGTCCTGAAGGCTGATAAATGAGCAAAGTTGGTATTGGTAGGAAAAAATTACCATCTTATAGTTACATTTAAAAAATATTGAATAGAAGGAACTCATTAATGTACCGATCATTTGTACACTTTAGAAATGAATCGTAGGGGTCTAATTCAATTTTTCGAGAAATCAAGATTGTTTTCCTACCGATCGAGTACAAATAATTTTATCATAATTTAATGAAGAAATGTAGTGCCGATAATACTGATCTATCGAAACACCGAATATCAATCGGAGGTCGCAGCTCTATAAATTAAGACTGAAAGATGTAGAAGTAAAATTTAAAAATATCACTACTTTATCTATTACAGTTGATGAATCAATCGTACGAAGAAAGATAAGCATTGTTGAACAGAAGGAAATAGACTGTAAGAAGAGTATCTTAGCAATTCCTTTAAACATATGGAAATCCACACCTATTTACTGCATCTATAATATGACAAATTGAGGATCAATTTCGGTCTTAATGTCATTGAAAATATTATAGACACAAAAAAAGAAATAGGAGGTTCAATGGGTTAAACCATTAAAATGAAGTATTTGCAAGCGTTGATAAAAAAATTAATGGACATTTCTTATAAAAAACGAGCCAAGAAGTAGTCTTTTTGATATTAAACACATATACAACATGAAAGAGGATTTGACATGCGATGAGAGAGGAATCCTCATTTGATATGCGTATGTTGAAAGTATATGAAGAATCCCGATATATATAGGGATTTTATTATTATTATTCTTGATATAATAATTCTTGAGAGTGCTTTATAGAAAGGTTGAGGCAGAAAATAATACAAACTGAAAATATGATTGAAGGCTAGGTGCTATTATGTTCTGATTAATGAACTCACGCAATAAACAAGTGAACCTAAGAAGACAAAGGACATTCACGTGTCCTTTCATATTCAAATGTATGTCTCTTCCTTTATTATAACACAAATTATTCGGTCAGGTTTGATGTCAATATTAAAAACTGTTCAATTTCGCCCCTCAATTTGTCCATTGATCACTTTGCGAAAGTGTTTCACCTGCAAATTAACTTGTTTTTATGGCTTGTGAAGTTTAAAAAGAAATCTCAAATAGATTATAAAGCTGGCGTTGAAGAAAAAAGTACGATCAAATTATTTTTTTATATGCAGCCTCTTATAATTTATTTTCTTTTTAGTATAAGAAATAGCTTTGAACATATCATTTAATTTTTCAAGGGTAATTAAGGCTACTTTGAGGCAACTGAATCCGAATCTGACCTTAGTTTTTATTAGGTGTCCAGTAATTTTATCGTGCGTAAATTGTCGTCAACTTTCTTATAGCCATTTTGTCGTGTCACTCAATTTCCTCGTTGTTCTTTTTCTCGTGGGCATTTTGTAGCGAAGCTTTCTTGTAGTAAATACCTACGACAAAAAACGGCTATAAAAAGGTCCGCGACGAATTTACGGGCGATGGAATTACAGTAAACCGTTTTATTCTATTACATAAGATTGTCTGCGAATTGCAATGTCACGTTCTCCTTCAAATATCTTTAAACCTAATTTTTGGGTGTTTACATAATACGTTAAATAATTAAAAGATAAAAATATACTTGAAGCTAACAATGGGTAAACAGAAGAAAATAAGGAATAAAGAATCCACTTTTTAACATTGAAATTGAAAGTACACTATATTGTTCATTAACAAAACAAAAGACCGATAACGAAATCCTCTAATTTGGTACAAATTGTTGTTTCAGAGCGTCTTGCTTAAAAAAGAACTTGAGGTCTATGTCTGGCAAGGCTCCAATAGTAGACTGCAATCATGTATATAGCGGCATCCCTAACTCTAATATCCGACGGTAGCGTTCTACTTCCTCATAACTCACATTACCAAGGTTTTCTGGAAATAATCCAAGTTACTTTAGAAAATGGAAGCCCGAGGGGAAAAGTTTAAAAAGCCATGTAATTCAAAAAAATTAAACTCTCCGCTTCACCGATTTCTCTATAGAAACAAAAAACTTAACTCTATGGCAGCATTTATGTTAGAACGCTAGAGGAAAGAATGTGACTTTTTTTTTGCAAGAAGTAGATAAAAATGAGTGAGCATGTATTTTCAAAATGCCAAACACTAAAAAATATCCCTGTTTAATGTCAAAAATGGGTGCTGTTGGATTTTAAATTTGTATACAATGGTATTAACTTGGAATAATGCAAACACTTTCCACGCCATATACAAATGTCGATGTATTTTTATAGCAAAATATTTTTTTATTTAAACAAAAAGCAATTCCTTGAAGGTACAAATTTTAAAGGTGTCCCTAATTCTATTGTGTTCCCAAAAATGCCTAATATGTGTTGCAAGCTCAACAAAAATTAAGTTTAAGACATAAATAAAATTGAGTTAGGTACTAAAAAATTAGGGCGCTGATCACGTGCCTAACGGCATCTAGGAAGATTAAAAAGGGAGATTTCTTTCTCAAGGATGATCTCTATCCAAAATTGATACTTCACCGACAAGTTTCATGTGAACTCAACATAAAGTTATGATTTATATTTTTTTGCTTAAGTATAAATATTATACTGTATTTATAATTCATGTTATTTATTGACATTTATTATTCATGACCCATGAAACTTTTTCCTTTTAAGATTGCACTAAAAAAAGACAGAAATATATTTTTTCAAGATTTGTTTTGAGAGCCTCAACATTTCGGTAATGATAAAACACCATCCGATGCACTTTCAGTTCAACATTAGGCTTTGGCAACTTGGTAGAAAATGAACATTTTTACCAAAAATTATATTCTCAGAAAAAGCGCATATCCACCTCGGTGAATATGTCAATAATCGAAATTGTCAATAAACGGTTGTGATTTATATACAGATGTTAAACAATCAAAAAGGTTGTGTAGCCTTTGTTAATCATGTGGCAATAAGGACATTAGTTATTAAGTTACCTTTCTTAATATTATATATACATATTATGTATACATATATCTATACTAATAAAAAAGAGTTCCGTTCGTCGTTCGTTTCCCCGTATCTCCCGAACGGTAACTTAGATCTTGACAAAATTTCTGTGAAGAGTTTTGAGAGCTAGAGGAGTGTTTTAGTGGGGTTTTAAACTCCTGAAAAATCGTCATCACCATGCTTATTTATTCGCCAAAACGTGTTTTGTCAATTTTTTAAATTGCCAAGTTAGATTTTGACCAAATTTTCTGCTGATGAGTCTGGGGTAATAAGACGAGTTTTTGTTTTATTGAGTGCTTACCGAAAATTCGTTTTCTATATGATTAGTTTTAAAAAAAATATGTCCCTATCTTTCCCCTCTAAATTTAAGTTTTGTGGAAAAAAAAACTTTTTTATAACAGAACATTTATAATTATGCCTAAAGATGAAGAGTGATGTAAATCACTCTCAACTTTTCTTTATAAAGTATGAAGTCACACTCTCTCTTAAGTTTTTCTTTTACTGTGTTCCCCATCATCGGAGATCAAACAAATACTCTGATATTCAGCGCTAACATACATACCTTCGGCACTCTATGTTCCCTATGAAATGACTTAAAAAATAACTTCTTTTTACGTTGTTTAAATACCAAGTTTTAAGGTATACAAAACGGAAAAAATGGCAATGAAGACCCAATGACGACTTTTTAAAGAACTGATTTTATATGAAAAATTACATGCGATGACATCACTAAAATTATTCGTGTGATTTTTTTTCTATTCCACACTATTGTCAAGTTGGAAAATCTCGGGCAGCACCTAACATTCGCTATTACATATTATATTATCATTAAGGTTATTACCCTTTAATTTATTAAGTTTTTTCTTTTGCTGTTTTCCTCCCATCAAAGAAGCCAAACAAATACTCTGATATTCAGCTCTACCATACATATCTTCTATGTTCTCTATGAAATGACTTAAAAATAACTTATTTTTGTGATGATTATACCCAGCCTTCAGGCATACAAAACGAAAGAAATGACATTGACAACTTTTTAAGGAACCTCTTTTAATATGAGAAATAATAGGCTACCATACGTATATTCTCTATGACAACATGTGAAGTCTCACTTTCGTTTAAGATCTATCTAAACCTATCCTTCTCCAATCAATGGTGACCAAACAAATACCCCGATATTCAGCGCCATGATACGTAACTTTGACACTCTATGAAAGACTTAAAAATAACTTCCTTTTTCGATGTCTAAATATCCAGGCTTAAGTAATAGAAAAAGAAAGGAACTACAATAAAGACCCAATGATGTATTTTTAAGGAACTGATTTTAATACGAAAAATTACATTGAATGACATCACAAAAATATTCGTATGATTTTTTTCTATTCCAAAGACTATTTTCATGTTGAAAAATCCCGGGCAGCGCCGTGTAACAATATATATATATATATATATATATAAGTGAGATTCCGTTATGAGCAGCCTACTGGTGCTCCATCTAGCGATTTGTATCTTTTCCTCTAATGATCCATGAATCAAGATGAGTACCAATTGTATTGCATGTGCTTTAAATGTATATCAATTTGATGATTACGTATTATCATTGTTGTTGTTATTATTATTATAACTATAACCTGTTTCAAGTCGCATTTGGTATTTATAAATCATTAGTTATTATGTAATCCATCCCGGGTTATACCACGGTGAAAGAGCCACCCCATGATTTTTATGTAATTCTTTTTTCTCATGATGCATAGCTGGAGGTCAAAATGCATTTAAACTCTTTACATAATCCTTCTTATTTTTAAAAGAGTCTTGAGGGCATTTATTTATTCAATCATTGGAAATATGTATACTTTTAATAAGGTCCCAAGTTAGCTAATTTTTTAGGGAAATATATTAAGTGATTGGTCAAGCTTTTATTGGTTGTGGTATCATTATTTATATATAACCGCCACTTGTTTTATAAAATTATGTTTTTCTTTTTAGCTTCAAAACCGAAAATTTATCTAAGAATAATAAATTATTAGAAAGAATAATATTAATACTTTATTTATAAAAAACAGATTGTGAATCAAACTTTTGGTCTCTTGATATGTATTATCACTTTTTAGAGGAATGGCCAACCTACTTCTTTTGTTATTATTTATTTACCATATTACTAAACTAAATTAAATACATAAATGTATTTAAATGTCTACTAGTTCAAAATTACCTCTCTGACTATAAAAATTTATCATCTTTCTAAATATAAAAGTTTATCATCATTATTCACGTACCTGTGACGTCTCACCTCCTCCGGTATATTTATACTAAAGAATAATAAAAATATATCATTTATATTAATATTCTGTCAATATTTGAAAGTTTGTCAATCTTTAGGGCAATCATTTTGTGAGTCAAAAACAGGGCAAACTATATCAAAGCAGCATGGCAAGGAAATAATTTCTTATAACTAACGTATGTTTGCATTTTTTCTCCAAGTTCTAGATTGATTTTTTGCTTAATACTCTATCATCTTTCAAAATATTAATTACAATGTATGACGAAATGAATAAATGCATAACTAAAAAAGGGCTATATAATGCTTGGTTTCTTATGTATATTTAAGCATGATAAGGAGGTTCTTAAATGCTTTGTTTGAATGCAAGAAGTGTTAATCGGGGGGGGGGGGGGGGGAGAAAAGCGTGTAGACATTTATCATAGCAACACATTGTGAGACAGCATGAGAAGTATTGTGATTGATGTATTACTGAGTGGGTTAAATTTATCTCTTCATTCAAACATACATGTATATACAATGGTCTTAGTAAGACATATTTCTTTGTTAAAATCCATATTTGTATAAAAATTAGTATGTCCATATAAACATTCAGTTAATAAGATATGTAATTTTAGTATGGCTGAAAATATGCAAAAGTATGATCTAAAGAGTTATCAAAATGACGTCAAATTCATTCATTTTTATGGAGTGAGTTGTTTTGGATGATAAAGACACTTTACCTTGGAGAATGTTGCTTAAATTATATACTTTTACATTATGTTTTTGGGTTTTTGATTTATTTATCTCATATATTTATAGCTCTGTAAATGAATTTTATCACTTTCAGTAGATCTAAAGCTAGTGTCATATTGACGTCAAATATATCTCATTACACATGCACTCAACTCTAAGGAATAAAAGCAAGGATCCATTTGGGATCAATCATAAACATAAAAAATGGTTTTCTTTACTTTCTTTCGCTCATATTGTATAAAGAAAAACACGATAAATATTTTTGGTTTTGATTATTTTGTCCTTGATACCATAAAACAGTCTTTTAGATGAGTATGTAAGTCTTCATGAGTTTAAAACAATTGAATAGAAAATATTGTCTTTAATTGTGATTCTCTATCTGCCGCATTGTCCAGGACCAATGAATATTGAGCTTGATTGTGATATAATGATACAAATGGATTTGAAAAAAAGTATTTGAGCTGATAATAAAATTTATGAAGAAATCAGTTTGTTTATCAGGTGTTTTTAAAGTTTATTTAGTTTTGCGAAAGTATATTTATTATAAACTTCTCTATACAATATATTTACAATTTTAAGGCATAAGCAAATATTTTATTTGACAAACTGATATTTTTAAGGAAATAAACTTTATTGGTATATATATATATATATTTATATATATATATATATATATATATATTACAAATCTTATTTGAACCATAGTATGATTATTAGGCTGTATTTTAATTATTGTCGCCCTAAACGGCTCATGAGGCCGACATTCCAAATTTAAAACTATAAATTTTCTTCTCGATTTTTTACCCTTGGAGAGCCAGAAGCTCGTCAATATTTTCGAATTAAAAACTGCAATTAAAATATGTCATAACCCTATACATGTTGCTTTACTTTTGGTTCCTCTGAATGTATTTTTGCTCATTCAAAAAATAAATGTGTACGTGATATACCACTAAGATGGACACAAGAAATCCAAGGCATCTTCCAATTTACATCATTTAAAGCCATCACCGAAGACTCATAAAAAAATCGATTGGTGGGTAATGTTGGCCAAATATCAGGGAGAAAATAATATGGGAAAAACTTATTAAATAAAAGGTTTTCCATTTGTAATTGGCTACAAGATTGACAATTTTTTAGGTTTCTCTTTTGTGAAGTCAAACATAATATATCAAAACAGAAAAAACCGTAAAAAGTACAGGTGCTTTTGCCATATAAATATAAGTGTAAAGGGAGTGCGATAGCCGTGTGCGTTAAGGTGTGTTCAACTATCGCAGGTTCGAATACTCCCGAGAGGGGATGGTCATTTTAAGACTACCTCATTGATAGGATCCAGAGCTGGGATTTGGTACCGCCGATCAGTATTCGGTAGATTTTATTATATATCTACGTAATACCGAATATCGATCGGTGCAGTATATAAAAAAGAAAGAGAAATTTATTTATATATCTGCTCTGTGACTTCTTCATATGTATTAGTATCGGACAATTTATAACAAAAAAACAATTAAGTACATAATTTGTTATAATTTTTTTAGAGATGATTTGATATTTAATACATGTTATTTTTGTATAAATAATAAATGGAAGGAAAGGAAAGGAAATAGTACACAAATATTCCTTAGCTGTCTTTTTTTAGTCGTTGTCCAATATTAAATGTGCTTTCAGCTTCAGAGTTGTTTATTTATTTTGCAAAGTTCAACTTCTTTAAAACAGGTAATGCTTCCAGTTCTAAATATATTCGGTAGACGCAGTTCTGATAAGATCCTAGGTTTGAATGACTAATTTTTAATGCTTTAATGCTTTTTATATCCTGTCGGATGCAATTCTATCGACTCATTTAGGCAAAAATTACGTGTAGATTTTTTTAAATGTTTCTTTTCTTTCGAACCATCACGTTCGAGTACTTAACGCTAAGTATAAAAATCTATTATTGTTCTTCATCAGCTTATTTTCGATTCGATTTACTATGAATGGTGCCCCTACTTCTCAATTGTATATACAACACATTTTTAAGTTCTCAAGTACAAATGATAAAACAAATATTAACAACTTCCAATTCGAAAAAGTTTTTAGTGCATTTTATATGTGTTGAATTAAATGGAAACACGTTTTGATGTAATTAAAAACTTTCTACGTAGGCATTACTTGATTGGACTTTGAAGTAACTGTTGTTAAGTACCCTCAATGAAGCAATTGGTAGTAAAGCCACTTGACTATTTTGTATCAATTTTTATAAAAGGCACATTGGACAACAATAAGGCTTATTTGAAAAAAAGTTATTCTAAATGCTAATGATAGATGATATGAATTCAATTATATTTAGATGTAAATGTACTATAAATTTGAATAAACCTTTTCGATTGGTTACTTTTTGAGGTAACGAATTTAAGCCTCTAAATCTGTTCTTCAAAATTTTAGCAATAAAGTTTTGAACAAACATTTAAAAAATTTAAAGTCAAAGGAATTGTGACAAAGCATAGCTATGATACCTCAACGGGCTTAAAACATTTTATAAACAAAAGCTTATTAGATACCTTAATTTTCGGAGATTTAATTGGATAAAAAAATTATCAATTAATTATTGAGTCATAAAAATTGTAGGCTATTCAAAACGTTTATGCATACAAAAAATATTTAATAGGAGTTCTTCACCCTCAGACATACATCAAGCTTTAAAAGCGTTGATGACGTTAGGTTTAGTGAGTCTCATTGTTCCAAAAGTTACGATTTAAGATGTCTCATAAATAATATATTTTTTGTTAAAAGGATAAAACACATCTTTAATTGGCCTAAAACTCAAAGATCTATAATTATATGATATATCAAATGTTATAAAAGAAAAATATTTTAATATTGTCACTATGAAAAGTCAATCTCATATCAAACACATTTCGGTGAAAATAAATATTTCATAAAATTATTTTTAAGTACTTATAAATAACTGCAACACTAGACCCCAGATTTATTATGCTAGCTTGACTAAATTTCCTAATCAAATAACTTTTAGCTCCACTTTCCATAAGGTGAAGATACTCTTAATTGATTCCTATTAGGGAAATGGAAAGATAATAAACTATTGTTTTAAACTATATTTTTCTATCAAGATTTATTTTGACGCCTAATTCATAGAACCACCAATATTTTGATTTTGGTTGAACACGAAACGTTACAGTGTTCTTAAGACTTGAATGAAATACATGTAATAAAGTAATATCTTATGAACTAATTGTATGATAACTATATTATTCAGCCATGGAATATATAACCATTTATGGAAATTTTGTCTCAGATAAACAAAATATTTCTAAAATTTCATTAACAAAAATTAATTACTCCCAAAATCATGTATAATTTTGAACGGTAAATATTTTTGTCATACAATATAAATGTTTTGATGCTTCTTTTTATAATAAGAGACTCTTCACACTTTTATAGATAGGATTAGATTTGATATGTATATAATAATTTAAAAAATAATAAATGATATGAAATATTGCAATTTGGTTTTATGAATAAAATGGTTCAATTTCATTTTCAATTTGGAAAGCATGTCAAATTCTAATATTTAGTATAAAAATCAGTTGTTGAGACGCCGCCTTAGATAAAAGACGAGTTCTGCCAAATTCAATCTCCATGACCCTCTGGAATGTCTTCACAATATGAAACGCATGTGGTGATCTCTGAGGAGCGTCACAAACGGATATGGCGAAGCGTTTTTTATTTATTATGTTCCTTTATTATAAATATATGTTTTTATAGTGTTTAATTACTTGTGTTTTATTTATTATCTATTTTATGATATAAGTTTATCATTAATATATTAATTTATTAAACCAGATAATCTTAGCTGATAAATTATATTGGTTAAAGTAATTAGAATGAAAATAAAAATAAATGATTACACAGACTCTTGGATCTTTAGATTTTCACATGGAATAATTATTCTTATCAATTCTAAAAAGATGGGTCATTGATAACAAAATGTGTTTTATTCTTGAAAAAAAAAATCTAAGACTATAATATACAATTCTGATGTTTCTCATTTTTAAATAAAAAGTCTTTTAAGTAGTTTGAATTAAATTATTCTGTTATATTTATACATTGAAATTTATTGTGATGCGTGTTTTTGTTATGTGCTTAACTAGTTTTTGGTCTTAGCTGTTCTGTTTTTATAAATTTTTGTTTAGCATCCAATATAAAACAAAAAGGATTATCTGATGGCCGAAAAATAGACTTAAAATATTTCTTGCTCTATATTGCTTATAATATTTTATTTTATTTGGTAAGATGTATAATTATAAATTATATAGACGTATTTTATCGAGTTACATTAAGGTATTGCTGTCACTGAATCTTTCTGGCACGGCATTTTTTCCATTAGTCAATTTACGATTTACACTTTTCAAGTTTCAAAATAATTAGTGGTATAAGCAAATGAAATATAGTTTGAAAATATGTCGGGGTTCCCTAAAAAAAAAAATATTGAATATAAGAATTCTTATTCCAAGTAAGTTCTCAAGATAGGCACGAAAGCCTTCAATAATTAAGGTTTTAACCCTTTCCTCGACTTTTTTAAAGAATATTTCTGTATGAGTGGCTGTATTTCTGGGAAGCCCCTCTCATCAGTATTTCGTTTTTATAAGTTTTGATTTTAACTAAAATGTGTATTGGTGTCCGTAAGAATTGGTAAATATCAGTGAAGATATTTATTATTGAATTAGAAAAAGATAATGATATTGAAAGTTGAGAAAATGAATGAACTGGTAATTTAAGAATATTCGATGTTTTATGACAATCATGAGAACTACAACAAGTTTACATTTAAAGTATTTAAGCTGTAATTTATACACTACAAGCTATACACTATGCATTATAGTAACAAGCTTCTTATTGTTTTCTAATATAGAAAGACATGAGTAGAATAGGCGATGATTTTGTTTGAATGATATTATTTGTAAAGAGTAGAAGTGTCATTCCCGCAAAATGGACAACTATTTATTAAATAATATATTAATATTACTCTTGTAAACATGAAGCTCAATTAACTGGGTTAATTCTACTTATTAATTACTTTGCAGAGTACATCAAGTTTTACCGTTAAGTATTTCATATTTTATACAAAAGGAATGCGTGAAGGAAAAGTCTCTAAAAAAATTAGAACCATTTATTCTCTCTGGTCTCTTCAAGCTACTATTTCACAAAAAAAAATGAGAAAGTCGCACCTTTACGGCTTAAGAATATAGTTCGTTTTTAGAAGGGGGTGATCTCTTTAATCTTGACATAGTTTATATCACCCTTAAGCAATTCCGGATAGAAGATGAGAGAGAAGGTCTTTCTCATAAATAAAGTGGGAGAGCTTTTATTTTTGTAAGATGATTTTATGTGGAACTACTTTTAGGAAGAGGGGTTTTATGTAATAATGAACCTTTTTTATGGAGGACCTTTTAAAATGTGGAGCGACTGATTAATAGGACTGATGTCTTACGAATTAATCATTGTTTGGTTTAAAATCAGCGGAGTTTTATTGGCTACTGATTACAATCTTAAAAGTTTCTATTCCACTACACTTTTGCTTTCTTGTTTCTGCATTGAAAAGAAAATTAGTGAATTGAAAGCTTCAGTTCTGAAAATAATTATATTTAAAAAAAGAGCAGTTCATTTCTATATTTTTTCTTTTTATTACTTAGTAATTGTGTGCTTTCAGTTTTTCTATTAATCAAATTTACTTAGTTTTATTAAAAAAACTTGGATAATATTAAGGGACAACCTCAATGGACCCTAAACTTATGTAGTCATTTTTTTCGTCATTCAATCGACTCTTAATATAAGTGCTATTTTAAAATTGTTCGCTTAAAATTGTATATATTATCTCAAGGAATCCAAATTAAATTTACTTTTTAAATACGTACAAAAATATGCGAGTAATGAACGTTTCGAGTTCGTCTGTTTTGTAGAAAAAGGTCCCAAAAATGACTAATTATAAATATTTTTGTTGAAGCACTATATATATATATATATATATATATTTATGTCATTTGATATTTATTTGTGAGATCATTTCAATAAATTTTCATAGCTGGGTAGGCAATGGTTTACGGAATCAATAATTGAGTAGCGAATGAATCTACTATTTAGATGTTGATGAAGTATTTTTATAATATAAAAACCTAATACATTATTTACAAGCAGAGGAAGTCATCAAGTTTCCGCTAGCATAGAGATGTTTTTAATTAGTATTCAAAAAGTTTTCCCTCTTCATTTTGCCTAAATGAACAAATTGAAGGGGAAAAAAGTTTCCTCTCATTACACAGAAAAGTTTAAACACAGAATTGGGAGTTGTTGAAAAGTTATATGGATATTTTGTTTAATTCCTTTTTCTAAGATAATGTAAATGAATATTTGTTGTCATGATGGATATAATAATGAAGAGGGAATAAAAGTTAAAGTACTTGAGCAAATGAATATATGATTAACTATGTTTAGAATATTTGATTCGATTGTTTATAAAGAATGCTCAACCCTTTTATTTCCAAATAATAAAGATGCGACGGGTTACTATTTGAAAATCGTTGGAAAGCATATGAAATCAAGAATTTAATTTAATTTTCTCTGTCATATTTTTTGTAGTTCGTTATCAAATAAAACGTATCAATTTAAAATATAAACAGCACTATATTGAACCTTAGTTTTTACTTAATTATATTGAAGTAACCTTTCATTCTGACATGTATTTGTAGCAGTAGAGATGGAGATCCAGTAGAGTCGTTGACTTTCCTGGTAGAAATCACGATCGTATTCCTTCCTAGGAGTGACTACAATCGAGATCTATAACAGATGAATCAACGACTCTGCTAGAAGAGGTCAGGAGTATTATCTTTATAGGAGGGATGGCGATTTAAATATGGAGATAGTACTACGATGTTATTCAATGATTTTATCATGTCTGATTTCTTCTAAGATGAGTAACAGATTATTATTATAGGTCGGTGATATAGATACAAGGTTAGTTAAACATTGCGTCGCATTTGCTTCCTTGAATACAAAAAATAAATCATTTCCACCAAAATATAGAACACAAATCGCAAATGAAACTAGAGGCATATATACACTCAGAGAGTGCAAACCTCCGCCGTCACGGGGTCCTTATGAGCCTTCCGAGGCGGATTTTCACGACTGGGGCGGCGTAGAGGGACGGGGGAGGGTTCCCCTCGACGGAAATTCCAGAGGAAGACGCTCCCGGCACCCAATTTCACAGTACAGCGACATCTATTGGCAGAGTAGGCTAACTTGAAATATTTATTAGTATTTAACTCATTTTGCATCTTAATTCTGCACTCAGAGATGCCAAAATTTAATCACTTGTTCCTTTTGGCACTTCTAACAACTCCACAAAGTTTCATCCGAATCCGTTGGTACTTTTGAGTTATCCTGCTGACAAAACCAACAAACCAACGCCAGTGAAAACAATACCTCCTTCGGCGGAGGTAAAAATAGTTTTACAACATTGTAAAATATTATCTCTATATTTAAGTCATCATTTCTCCTATAAGAGATAAAGATCGTTATTTCTACCAGGAGAGTCAACGATTCTACGATTCTCTGCTGCGACATAAACTTATGGTGCTTGATTTTCTCAATGTTTTCTCTTTAACAATTAGACTCCAATGCTACTCATATATGGTTATTCTTTCTTTATGATGCATTTGATGGGAAATGATGGGAAAAATAATCCAAGGTGATGTATAATATAAAAAATTCATAATTAAACATTATAGTTCTAAATTATATCTTGCTTAAAATCAACAATCGAGTGGTTCTATAAAACTATACACAGCAATAAACAAATAAATACATAGGCTAGACCAGTAGTTCCCAAAGTGGAGGGCGCGCCCCCTAGGGGGGGGGGGCGCGGGAAAAACGAACGAATGTCAAAAATAAATACCGTAGACTAAATATTACTGCTAGAAAAGGGACAAAAAAACAAAAAAAAGGTTGATGTTTGTATAATTACAATGTGTGAAATAACTGCAATGGACTCTGAGAACAAAATGTGTGTATGTTCTTTTCTTTTTTTTTGGGGGGGGGGGTGGCGCAAAAATTTCTTATGTACCAAAGGGGGCCCAGCAGAAAAAGTTTGGGAACCACTGGGCTATACAATGAAACTCTTATCAAACAATAATAACAAAAATGCATTTATTAAGAATACTAAGAAGCTACAAAAACAAATAAGAGTTAATCATTATGTAAATTTTTATAATTGAGCATAAAATATAACTATTATTTACATTATTCTGCCAGAATGTTAAGATAAATATATAATATATGCAATACACACAATGCATGTAATATTATAGCTTATAAAATTATGAAATTATAGATAGATAATTGTTTAAAATCAGTATTCTTTTGAGTATGTCAAACAACAATAACACAACACCTAATTCATATTGTTATAATGAATTTAAATTATAGATAGATAGTTAAACTAAATAGAACAAGTTGAAACAAAGGAGGAAAAAAGCACAATTAATTTAGTTGATCTTCATTTTAAAGCATAACAAAGGGGAAGGTTGTTAACAATCTGAGCAGGCTATTAATTTTAGACATGTAATTGTTTTGAGTAATAAATATAGATGCTTTTAAAGTATTAAGCAGGCTTGTGAACGGAACACAAAACTGAACGGCGTTCAGCTGAACGCACGTTCAATGAACGGAACGCAACTTTTTTTGAACGCTGAAGGCTGAACGCAAAAAAGAGAGTTTTGCGTTCAGCGTTCAATTTTTCCAAACATTTCTTGGATTTTTTGCGGAAAAAAAAACGTCCTCAATACGCATTACTTTTTTCGAAATTCTTTCTTAAAAAAACGTCATCACTACGTATTACTTTTTGGAAATCTTTTTCTAAAAAAAAATGTCATCACTTTTCTGGAGATAAAAAAAAGACGTCATCACTTTTTTAAATATTGAACGCTGAACGCTAACGGAACGCTGAACGCAAAAACATTGAACGGAACGCTATTTTTTTAAACGCTGACGGAACGCTGAACGCAAAAAAAGCTGAACGCTCACAAGCCTGGTATTAAGTAAATAAACCATCTCAAACTATTTTCATAATATTTGATGCTCTCAATCACTTCACGTGGTACAAGCTGTGGATTTTAAAAGTAACGTCTGCTATATATGATGATGGAATAACACATCGCTCTTATTTAGCTGTGAAAAGTGAGGTAGAGGGAAGGTGGTCAAGGACATTATATATGCTGTGACCATCTTTGTACACGTGTTTACTGATTAATGAATATAATTACAATAGAAGTGGCACGAATATATCAAAAGTATTCAGTCCTGTTCAACAGAACCCACTGATGATAATTGTTCATAACCGTAAACAAAAATCATTAACGATAACGAATATCATTTTGATCCTGCAATTACCAGGAAGCTCTTGATGCGCCACCTAGCGGGGAAATGAGTATAATATAACGCATGAGGTACTTGGCATCGTCAGGGTAGAGTAGACAGACGAAGGGAAAGAGAGAGTCCGTTTCAAATATAGTTTTCTCACTTTGAAGGGACTTATCGACCATCAGTCCTCCGGCCACATATGCTTAGGAGTTGAGGACGGCGAATTGAGGACGAACTTTGGTTTTATCGCTATACATTATTAAAACAGACTTATCCAAACATGTGACATATTATAACTTTTGATTATTATGTTACGCCAGAGCTGCGACTACCGAATGTAAATCGGTATTCGATACTACCGACGGTAGATTTCAAATATCGAACCGATTATACGATATTCGGTAGAAACTACGAATAAACGTACAGATTGACAATCGGTACGATATATTGAAAGTATGACTTTGTGACATTCACATAGGGACATAAAGATATAGAGAACTTATTCCCTTCAATAGCAGAGAAACATCGTCAACTGTCGCTTTGCCCAAGCGCTCCCTTGTGTGAAGAACTTGAACTTCGAAAATAAATAAACAAATATAACTTATAGTATATAGAGCATATACAAAAAATAGACCTTCAACATAAGCTTATGCTATGCATTGCATACTAGAGTACCTGAAAGTGCATTTAATATCGGACAATAAGAGACAGTAAATGAAAAAATCTATAGCCCTCCATTCCTAAAAATTATATAATTTATATAATTAATTATGTATGTATTAATTTCAATAATCTGTAATAATTATGTACTTAATTGTCCTTTGTTATAATGGTCCGATATTAAATGCATATGTAAAAGCAGATACATAAATAAATTTCTCTCTTTTCTAATCTACCGTGCCGAATATCGATCGATACTGTAGATATATAATAAAATCTCCCGAATACCGATATCGATCGGTAGAAGGTATATACCGAATACCGAACCGCTGGTAGATTTTTCTACCGAATCCCAGCTCTGTGTTACGCCATTTACTGATATTATCAGAGATGCCAGTCATGTAGCGTTAATATACTTTACACTCATTCTCCTCCTTCGTCTCCCTTTTTTATATCAAATTAAAAATGACATGTATGCTTTTGATGTAGGATTTTATTAAATGCATTTCTTTCAAAAGCACGACTGATAAATATTTTCCTTCTGAATTATGCATTTGCTGGCTCGTGTATACCCCATTCCGTGCGACGTATCAACCGAAATAAAAATCCACAATAAGGATATTCGGCCATAAAAATATACTATTTGAAATACATAAAAGTTACTAATAGGCTGTTTCTGGGAAGTATATTCGGTAGGTCCAGAGAGGAGATAATGTGCCAGTCCTGACAACATTCCTTTCAATCATTTTCTATAGGAGTGTCCTTGGTAGATGATATTTTAGGAATATAAAAGATTTGTTTTTATGAGTACTTTAGAATATTTCTTAGCTCAAACGATTTTGTTTACTTAAAATGTAGGTAACTTACAGTATAAGTAAATTTTATTGCCACGAAAAACCAATTTATTGTTATACAAATACAGGAGCATGAAAACACACTCCAAGATTTTATCCCCATAGTCGACAATATTTAACATGTCTAATCGTTTCAAAAATGTATACTATCTTGAAGCATTTAAAGAAACATTATGAGTACTTAGAATATTTCTTAGCTCAAAAGATTTTGTTTACTTAATGTATCAAGAGTACAAAAAAGTCTTGATCTCGAATTATTTGTCTCGACATCATGACGAGAAAAAATAAAATATTTTACATATTTGTCACTAGGTGACCTCATGCTTATTATCATATGAAAGTTCTTTAAAAAAATGTTTTATTGACTGGAGATAAAGAAAAATATTTATCCCGAATCTTACCCTTCTTACTTTAGGTCAAACTTATCTTTAGATTATCGCATATAAGGCTCAAGCTTCTGAGAACGACACATTAATAAAATAAAATTCATTATCATATTGACACACCGTCCAATCACCTTATCAATTAATAAATACGTAATATATAAAAAGCCAATGGCCAAAGTTTTGCTCATCAGACATCCTTTGGTAGTCATGCTACGTGGACACGGCATTTTACCCTGTTTCTTCTGGCTCAAGTACTCGCCTTGAGCCAGGGATTGCAAACCTGCGATCCTCAAAAATGCAAGCTTCCAGCCTGTTCATGTTCCGGATACGAGCCTAATATACCACTCAAAGACCGGCCACACGGTAAGAAGAAGATCACTTACTATTTGCACCTTTTGAAGAGGACTTATTATTCAATATTATTTCAGATTGTTTTCTTGACGTTCGATGATGCCTTTACAAACACATGCTCGAAGCCTATATCTGAGCTCCATTTTCGAGGGAAGAAATGCCATCAAGAACCCCAATGGAAGGCCAATTCGTGCCACTCATTTTTGACGCATAGATACAACTCTTACCCTGATGCTCACGAGTATTATTCCCTTCGGGTCACGAAATGGCCTCCCACTCATCTCGAAGGCCATTTCATATATATATATTATATATATATATATATATATATATATATATATATATATAGATATATATATATATATATATATGTGTCCTCATACGACAAATTAAGTTACAAAGGTACACTGTTTAATAATATATATCCATGTTCGAACCGGCAGCCCCTCGATTGTAAGACTTTCGCCGTGACGTCATACAGTTTAAACTCATCTATAAGAATACAGTAAACATACTTTTTACGTTATGGCTACGCTTTACAATGACCATATAAGCCTCTTAACATAAATTTATAAAAAAGAGAGGAGAAACAAAAAATGAGTTTTTAGTTTAATATTATATTTATGCAAATGTTAATGAAAGTCCACTATTAAAATTATATTTTGCCTATTTGTTTCAATGGAGTTGGAGTATAATATACATTATATCTAACCTAGGATGATGCCATTTTCAATGAGGTTGACCTTTCCTTCTGGGAAGAGTCGAACCTACGCCCTCAGCACTGAGATAATTCACTTCCTTTATTTATGCTTATATAAGACTTGAAGCCGTCATACCAAAGTATTTGAGTATATTTATAATAATAATAATAATTCCTAATTCATGCAAATACAGATTAATTTAATGGGGTTTTCATTGTTAGTCACTACTCCAACATTTCCCACTGGGCCTCTCTGAACTCCTCTGAGTGGCGGCATGAGATGGTCGGTATGAAGCAAATGATGAATCTATACGGCAACATTGCTCTCAAGGACATTAAGGGAACCCGGTCTCCATTCCTTCAGGTAGGAGGTGATGCCCAGTCTCGGCCCTCAGCGGAGAGTTTGAGTACGATTGCTCCATGCCCTCAAGAGCCTTTGGACACACCAACCTTGGCAACGGTTCTCTGGCCCTACACCTGGACTACAAGTCCATCAGGATTGTCAGGTGGAACCCTGTCCCAAGGAGTCCTATCCTGGAGAATGGATTCAGCCCATGTTGGACTCGAGGATCTGAGAGTGGACGAGGGGTCTGATGCCATGGAAGGCCCTGTGCCATGCTGGACTCCTGTGTGTAAGTGAGTCAAGGTCATTACAGGCCCAAAATTATACACCGAAAAGTAAAATAGTCCAGCCCCCTACTACGACTTAATCTTGACAATAATGAGCTAGCTGCAATTGTGCAGTACTTGAAATTATGAAAAAAGTTGACGACATAATATTCAATATTGTTTAAGTTCTTAATCACGGATAATGATTCCTTCTATTTTACAATCAAAACATAAGCAAGGAGTCAAATACCCACGTCATTGGTAGCCATTTTTGTATTAAAAACACCTTTAAAAAAAGTTATATTTACAGATAACACCCTAGAGAGGATGTAACACCCCTCAGGAAACCTTAAGCATGAGCATGT
>CP045897.1:9648151-9663519 GCA_013387185.1 Caligus rogercresseyi | reverse complement strand
AATATACAAAGTAGAAAATAACCAAAGATAGAAAAAGAAAATGATGACTCATGGAAAAAATTGCTTATATGTGAGAGAAGTATTTGAGCGGAATACAAGTAAGTATTATACAAAAACTACTTATTATATAACCGATTAAATAATTGCTAAAAACAATTTATTTTTGCATTATGGATAAATGATTTCCTTGTGGTTGTATATTAGACGGGACAAATGTTTATTTGGGCCATTTGCGTCATCTTTCCTTTTCTATCTTGGTAACTTATTCCGTGTCCGTATTTTCCTCAGCCATTATTTCCTAGTATCCATTGTAATATATTACTACGGACTAGACAAAGGATAATCTTATAATAAATACAGTGATATCGTTCTATATTGATTATTTAGGAAAAGCTGTAATATTTATTTAATTTTTTTTTTACAATTTTTCGAGTATTTAGACTTGAATGTTCAAGGAATATTAAGTATTCCTTCCTTCTTCTCAGTTTTATCAGTGCTTTCTTCAATCTCCTCTTCCTCCTCTGGTTTTGTCGATGCCCACCAAGTCATTGTATAGGCGGTGGTTCACACTAAAAACATTATAGGTATGACAATACAGTTTTAAGCATTTTTGTTCACAAAAATATTATATTAAGTTTCTGCGAACATTAATTTTGAAATAAAAATAATCATACCTTTTTATAATATGAATTGGTATCTTTTTAGAACATTTTTTTCTGTTTGTATATGTCACAATAGAGATGGAGATCAAGTAGAGTCGTTGACTATCGTGGTAGAGATCACGATCATATCCTTTCCTAGGAGTGACTCCGATCGTAATCTATATCAGAAGAATCAACGACTCTGCTAGAGAGACCAGGAGTGATATATTCATAGGAGGATGACGACTAAAATATGGAATTAGTATGACGATGTTATTCAAACTATTCTATCATGTCTGATTTCTTCTCCGATGAGTATCAAATTATCAATATAAAGGTCGGTGAGAAAACTTGCATCGCATTTTCTATCTTGAACACAAAAATAAAATATTTCACCCAAATTATAGAAAAGAAATCGCAAATGAAATAAATATCTTGTACAACATCGTAAAATATTATCTCCATATTTAAGTCGTCATCTCTCCTAGAAGAAATAAGGATCGTATATCTACTGGAGAGTCAACGATTTTACTGGATCTTCATCTCTGCTACGAACATACATTACTTGTTAAGCACTTAAATGCTCCATTCTAACACCTACTTTACTTTACTCTACTAAATTGAATCCATTATTCATTGGAAAAACGAATTCACATAAAAGTAAATGTATATTCAGATATGCTATAATTAAATAAAAATGAAACCAATGCATCACTTTGGTTCTCCCCCTTATCTGAGTTCAAATCGTCCTTTACTTTAGCTTTTTTCACAATGGATTACAGCCGTTGATCATGGCTCCTGTCCATTAGTAAATAAGTTGCCCTGTCACGCGGGCAATTCTGTGAACAATGCCTTCTAAGAAATAAACAGTGTGGGTCTTTCAAGAAAGAAAAAAATACATAATATATATACAACATTGGAGCAATTGAGCCATCAAAGTCGTGTAATCTTGGGATTGAATGTATATGAGTGTGGAACATCAATAAGGGCACGAATTTATGGGTGGAAAATCAACCAATCAGCTATTTTTTTTGTTTGACATAATGTAAATACGAAAATTGAGAGAGTACTTTTGCTAATCCTGGCGTGTTCAAATCTCAGTGATGAGGATATAGAGTCAGGCACATCAATTAAATTAGGTGTCAATTTAATAACTAAGCAGATAGTATGTAATAAACATAATATACATTTGTTTATTATAATAAGCATCCAAAATATTTTAAAGATCATGGATAATTTAGATTTACAAATTGAAATCATGCATACGTAATTAATTACACATGGTAATATTTCTTGATCACTGCAATTATACAACTAAACACTATTTTATTACATTAACAATATTGCTCTATTTATGTCAGCCATCTTGGATTTCACCTCTTTCTATGTAGATTCTATTAATGAAATCCAAATTCTAAACACAGGGGAAACAATACCCGTACATCATACTGGGTTAGATTAGTTATTCGTAGGCTTTTAACTTCTGTGTGTACGAGAAACATCATACTATTTGCAAACATATTTTTCAAAAAATGGGTGGAGTGTTAATCAATCGGTATTGTATTATTTCTCTTATGAGAGGCATTTCTTCAGCAGTTCAGCTACAAAAACTAATCCGTTCATCCATCAATTCGATATAATCCTTTTCATCGTCGTTTTTTATAATAACTTATTTTCAGTTGCCATGAAACGCTAATAATTCATAGGCAACCCTTAGAGCATCTATTCAAATTATCAAAATATATTTAATCAAAACAATTTAATTTTTATGTTACTAAATAAGTCCTTGCTACGTAAAAAAAAAAGTAGAAATAATGTTCAGTAATATAATGGCAGTATTTTTTATATTTCCTCATTAAACACCTTAACTTACTTTTAGCTGACTCAACACATTTGTAAATGGGCTTCGCTCTCTTTCTCTCTTCTCCTAAAATGAAATTGTAGTTGACGCTGCAAAAGAAGAAGTAGCCAATTACCTTAATGGACGGTGTTGTAAAAACAAGCTATTAGGCTATGTAGATATGGAATATTAGTTAGATGTATTTGTTAGCTTTGTATGGAACGTGTTTTCTGCTTATTATTTAAGTATTTGATATATATGGATGTGCCTTAGTCTGTTCAATCAATGAGCGCATTGTATTTTTTAAATATTTATATATCTAGTATTATCAAATTTTGGGAAACTTTTTTCTAGTCGGTAAAATATTATTATTATATTCGTTAGATTGTGTATTACACATTAATTGAAAAAATATTAGCTTTTTAGACCTGTCTTGTGCAAATAATACTCTCATAATTGGATAAATATTTTTATGAAACAGCAAACAGTGTTGACTTTATGACTTTGCATATAGGAACCCTTGATTTCAGCAATGGGAGCATGCTTTAGCAAGTTATAAATAGTATAAATGTAAACAATATTTAGGCTAATTGTTTTGATTATTTAATAAACTTATTATTATACGTTATGATAGTTCAGTGTGACTATAATTTATTTATTAAGTATAATCAACTTCATAAATACTATTACTAGATTCTTATAGAAAATAAGTACTTTCAAAGTCATTCATTGCGAATTTCCCGGTAAACGCAAGGAGACCACTTAAGGTTAGATAAATATTCTTCGTTTTGTTTGCTTGCTTGAGGCTAGACCATGACTGTAGTCGAGTCTTGGATCCACACGAAATCATCGATCTTGTAATACAGTACTACTTTAATTATATCGTTTTATCAAGCCGACTTGGGAATGCAATGATACAATTTCTGATGTTTTTTGGAATCTATATGAGCTTTGAAAGATAATGGGTAAAACATTTCTTAATGGTCAATATTTTGAGACAAAGAAGTCACACACAGACCATAAGTGAAAGGATTTGTCAAGCTAAGATCACGAATGATTAATTTACTCAATTTTCGAGAAATGCCTACATCAGTAGTGCAACACATCAAGTGGAATGACTTTCGAATAACATTATATCATGTTTTTTAATAACTGTATGTATTAGTTTCAGCAACTTAAAAAAATATATATATTTGTTTACTTACGATAACACAAAGAAATGTCATTTGTACTTGCCCTTTCTCTACTTCCTTGGATAACTTCTTTTAAAAACACTTTTTAATATGGGCTACCGTTGTTGTTAATAACTAATAAGTTTGAAAGGCTCTTGACATCTTATCAGATAATATAATCAGGCTTGAAATTGATATTTGATATTATGACATCAAACGAAGGAGGGTCTTGATGTTTTATATGATATTACTTTTTTCATCGAGTAGAATAGAGGTTAGAACCCCCATTACTTATGATAACCAATTTTAATTCTCTGGTCATATATTACGTATATTTACATATTTCTTTTGACAACGATACTTTGATAGATTTCTCCAATAGAAAGTTCATCCGTCGAAGGATACCATAATTTGACGAAGTCATCTCATTCTTCTATCTTATAAGTACGGAACGATACCAGAAGATCTTTTAGATACAACACATAAAGATATTAAGCAATCCTTATATATATATAGAGTCAACTTCGCCTAAGTCGAAATTACATAAATCGAAAAGTCGCCTAACTCGAATATAATCAAAGTCCCATTTTTTTTCATTGACATGTGTGTAATAAAATCGTACAAGTCGACTTTTGTTAGTGGATATTTCGCCTAAGTCGAACAGATATTTTGACAGTAACACATACATAAACAAGAAAATAACTTCGCATAACACTTTCCAAAACACAGCCCGCATGCACTGCGCCTGCCGTTCACACTGTGTATTACAAGTTGTGGTACAAGTTGCTTTGACAAGATAATTTTTCATGTCCCAATATGATTTTTGTTCAAAGGTAATCCAATCTGATAATTAACCTTCGGAGGGGGCCTCGATAAATTCTTTTACACCTACCACGTGTGTGAGTGATCATTCCCATTTGAGAATATAAAATTTGGGAATATAAAAGGTATGCTCCTCCCTCCAAGCGAGCTAAAATAAAATAAAAAACCTCGCCGATGATTTGCGACTGCATGTGAGCGAGTGCACACACACACACGCCTACCTGTATATCGAATTTTTCTTCGACTTAGCAATCAAAATTTGTAACTCGAATTTCGCCTAAGTCGATTGTTTTTGCACAGTCCCGAGAGAATCGACTTAGGCGAAGTTGACTGTATGTATATGTATATATATATATATATATATATATATATATATATAATGTGATGTTGATTTAAATATATATTCTTCTTAACATGACACACTTAGCGTAGGGATTCGAACTCGATCGTAGAGATTGAGTAGTCGCTTATAGTATAACCGTAGAGCTATTATATCTTCTCCTTTTGTTATTAAAGATGTTTCTTTCAGCATTGTAGATATCTATGTCAAGTTTAAGTTTGTCAAGAACAGTAAAGGATAAATGAAAAGAAAAGAAGAAAAAAAATAGTCAGAAAATATAAAGAGAAGCACTTCTTAACACAGGAACCGCTCAAGAAAGTTTCTTCTTTTGTGTGTCATTATGTACAAAAGGGAAAACAATTTACACCATGACTGCGTATACATACATAATACAGGGGCCTTCATCAAAGAGACAGGCAAGTATGCCTATTATACAAATCGAGGGCATGACGCAAATACAAAGGATATCATTAGGGTCACAACCATAGGCCACTGGAGGAGACATGCCTTGGAACAAGTGGGGTTTTATTATTATTATTATTATTTCAGACGTGCCTCATTTCCGCTCCTTGTCATGCGACTCGGCCATAAAAATAGAAGATTCATGATTGGTTTTTTTACTATGCCTGCTTAATAATGCACCAAGTTATATTGTCCTGGAAAACTGTTTGGGCTATAATAACAAAAATACATTGACGGTTGGCATTTATTATTATAGAAACAAGATATAGTTTTAAGTAATAGTGTAATCCGTTATATTTCAGCACGAAGTAGCTGGTCTAAAATAATATATATAATTTAAATTAAATAAAACAAAACAATAATAAAAACACAACTAATTAATAAACGAGTATATATATACATGAATTTATAAATTTAAACAAAAAACCACATCGATTTTTGGGGAAAACATGCCTTTGAGATCGGAGTAATCTACAGCGCCATTCCCTCGGCGAGAGCTATTGCTGCATCCCTGGCAGCTTTCCACGTCCTGGCCTGTCGCAACTGTGGACTTTTATTCCAGGCAGTTCTTGCAGCACATACCAGGGTATCTGCCTGCCAGAGGAGGGGGTTGGGGACGATTCGGCTGCGTCGGATCTGGTCTCCTTTCCATTTTTTGTCTCGAAGAGCAGAGGCCAAGTGGGTTTCTCCTTCCTTCTTCGCCGTCCCTACTCCAAAATGCCTTCCACGCCTCCATGGCTGCTGACCGCACGGCCATGGTGTTGATGGATGGAAGCCCTGCCGACTTCAGGAGGTCCCCGGACGGGTAAGTGCTCTCTCCTGACCTGCCAGTGAGAGTCCTGGCAACATCATTTAGAGCAACCTGGGCAGCTGCAAGTGGTCATGTGGGGTTACTGTCTCCAAACCGTACGGGTGTGACCGCTGAGACAGCATAGCCGACCTTCCAAAAACAATGCCCTTGGCAAGTTGGTGGAGGTAAGGACCCCTTGGGATGTGCTTCGCCAACCTTACAAGTTTAACAAATAATATATTATATTTACACTTTGTTTGCTTGAGAAAAATTTAATGTTGTTTGAGGTTATGGGGGAAGTTATTTGAATTAAAATTTTTTTTAATAATACACAGTGATAGAGTGGACAATAATGTCATAAAATGACTCACATTTTTCTTTGATGTAGACCAATGACGGTAGATTTTTTAAATTGTTTATTTTTCTTTTTCTTCAAAAAAAATTATAAAACTTCTGAATATCGACTACATGGTTTTGTCAATCAGTAGCCGGAGAGCCAAGAGTGAGAGCAAATTATGAATAAATAAATTTGTACCAATAGCAATATATCAAAACATGATAATGGATTTTTTCTCAGGTGTGAGTCCAAACTATATATATATATATAATGTATATATATATATTATATATATATATATATAATATATATTATATATCGTATATATATATATATAATATATGATAATATCGATATATATATTATATGTTGACGTTTGCAAAAATTGTCGTTTGTCGTTCATCAAAAGTTATCGTTCGTCGTTCATCGTTCGTTTGTTGTTCGTAATTCTGAAAAAAATTGACGACGTTTTTTTAGAAAGGAATTTTTCTCGCTGTTCTGAAAAAAGTAATAACGTTTTTTTTTAAGGGAATTTTTCCTACGAAAATGAAATATCTTTGTGTTTTTTATTTGGCGTCAAAGACGAACGACAAGGAATATCCCTTGTTGTACGTCAAAAACTTTGTGTTCATCGTTCGCGAACGACAACAAATGAACGATAAATCAACAAATCGGATTTATTGTTCTCCTTTAGGATGTCAAAGTCTAAAGCTCAAATCTTAATGAAAATAAAGAAGGGAGATATGAGTACATTTTAAGCGACTACTTATTTGTATTAATCATACCATAGCATCATTGGACATTTAATGCATGATTCCCTTTTTCTCTCCCAACAATTCATAAATTGGGCAGCCATGTTAAGTCGCTAACACTCAATAACGAATTTCCTGAGCTAAATCAATTATTATTCTCCTTGTAATATCCAGCTACAATATAAATTGGTGAATCTTCTATTGCACCAACAAGTTTTAAATGTCAATATCCTTAGGAAGTACAAATATGCCTCACAACACATTGTACATATTCACTACCTTTTTTTTACCTGTCTACTTCATTAACTACGCCTTTTTTTTTTTTTCACATAGAACAATTGTAGTGTGGTCAAAAGCGGAATGAGAGGAACAAGGGGGGTGATTCTTCATTTTTAAAGATATGGTTTACCTCAGTGGGGCGTCCGATAGAAATATTTTAACACTTTAAAACTATGAATCCACCCAATACAAAACGTGGATCCATTGATTTAAGTGTAACGGAATTGTTTATAAATATATTCTCTATCTTATATATCTATATATATATATATATATATAAGAAAACAATCTTCTATTGGTTTTGCTAATGTATGAAGACGGTTATCGGACCATATTAACAGTTTTCTGGAACATTTGAGTTCCATAGGCCACAAATCTAGCCTCATTTTGAAGCTCCAATATGACGTGATAATAACACTATGCTCCATTGGATGACGATTCGTAGCCCCATATATGCAATAATTATGTGGCATTTGGGGTCTGATTGTAAATATATGCTCATTTTGAAGCTCCAACATGATATAAATATGACACTCGGAAACTTATGTTTTAAAAGTTGACGATTTGTAGCTCCCAAATATGCAATAATTTAGACCTGTAAAAACTGAGATAAGAGTGGCTTTGCGAAGCGTAAAGCTTCGATGGCAGTGGGTTTGAACCATAGAGATATAAAGATAAAGAAAGCTTATTCCATTCAATAGCAGAGAAACATCGTTCAGCTGTCGCTTGTGCCCAATATAAACAAAGTAATTTGTACTACGTCATCGTAAGCTGATCATAGAGATAGAAAGATATGTGTATATGGAACACCATGACTTATTTTTTTGAAGAATACAACAAGATCTCTCTATTTATATCTCTATAGTTTGAACCCTTAATAATCCATAATTGTGTCTTTCATAACTCCATGTTCCAAATGAGTATATTTTATCCCATGCTACGCGTTCTTACTGTAACATATACAAGAACAAATCATGGAAATATTTACTCCTTTCAAACTCTTAATCACTTTAAGAAACTGATTTTTAATATTAAGAAATTAGCAATACTTCAGTTGTGTTAAAAACAAAAATAGTTTGATATCAAATTATTGATAAGGAAATGCCGGTCAAAAATATATCTAACTATATTAATGTACATGTATAGCCTTCATAGCGACATTGTTCATAATAGCGATGATAAAGTGATAAAAGAGAATAAAAAGAGCCACTAAATGAATATTTCTAAATATTGTCTGCTAAAGGAAATATTTCTTGTACAAAATACATTTTGATTTCATCGATGAAAACATAAATAAGCAACTCCAGCCTGGTTATAACACTTTTTCAAGATGTTAGTGAGATGGAGGCAGGGAGGTTTTATTTTCTTGGAGGAAGGAGTTTTTGATGTCTGTGTCGTCGTCAAAAGTAAAACTTTTTTCTTTGGAGCAGTTTCAAGGATGTATACATAGATATATATAGACTATGTATAAACTTATAAAGACATTTAGATTTATGAGATTCCATTATTTATTCTTGCTAAGTGGTGGGGAGAATCCAAAAGGATGAGAAACAACAGAGAAATGAGGACATAATGGAATGAAAGACTAACTACTTCTTGGGGAACATATTAGATAGACATAAATATATTTTATATGAGGCATTCTAAGTGGTGTGGCTTAATGGTTTAGTTTACACGGAGATATATATATATATATATATATATATATATATATATATATATACTATATATATATATATATATTATATATATATATATATATATACATATATATATATATATATATCTGCCCAATTTGACAACAATAAAAAATATATAAGCAACTGCATAAAAGTTTGCAGAAAGATGTACAATTAAAAAAGTTGCCCTGTAACCTTTGGGCTAGGACTAGGATTCAGACTCGTTGGCTCAAGTATTCTTCCAATTTAAAAGGGCTCGTATTAATACTCTTCATTCTAATTACAAATCGTTAAAAAATTAATATTGGTCTCATACTCGCAAATTAAATTTTTACCGGGCTCAGGACTCAGACTCCAGTACAAATCGGAATCGGGACTTGGACTCACTTTTAAATTGTATCGAGTTCGCAGACACGGCATAAAGTAAAATACGATATCAATTTCAAAAATGCTGAATCGCCATACATATACATCTCATGGATTAACTGTACCGGAGATTGCATATATTTATCGTGAGAAGAAACAAGTTATAGGTTCGGCATAGTCACCATGCCGCATTTGAACCAAGAGTCCATTTAATAAATATTTCGTTATAAACTGACCTCAATCGAAATAGATACTTCATCTTAGATGAGGAACGCATACAATATCATACCCCATCTCTGACATCACGATAAATAAAAGCGTACACTATCTTACCAAGTCCCAAGTAGGTCTTAGAAGAGTTCTTCAATAACATAAGAACATGAGCATCTCCATTCTCCATGAATAGTTCTGGGTTCAAGGGGAATCTGTTTGTTTACAAATGGAGTTTCACACTCGTAGTGTTCTCTGGGTGCATTATTTACTTATTTATTCAAAAAAATTATATATATTATTTATCCTTATTCACAGAGAGAAAACTAAAAAACGAACATAGGTAGTACATAAATACTAATAAAATAAAGTTTGCAAACATCCACATGGAAAAAAAACAGATTAAAAAAAACATGCATTAAAAAAGTATTAAAAGGACAGTGATATTAAAAAAATACATCAAAAACATCCTAAAAATCAAATTCATTTAAAGCAACGGTGACAATTGAACAGCTTAACTTTATTTTCTTAAAATATGCATATGCAATCAAGGTCTGAAACTTGGCTATTGCTTTGGAGGCGGTTCTGAGTATCTTCGACTGGGGATGAAAACCGTAGAGCTTCTCATCCCGGGTGATTGCCTCCCCAAACGCTCTTCAAATGTCTAGTCCATTCCTTCCCAAAGCCTGCTGATCTATTTACAGTCTCTGAAGACATGGGTCATTGTTTTTTCTTCTTCTTTCCCGCACATCACACACTTTGTTTCCTCACCTAAATAAGATTTATTCAATATTGTTATTCACTCTTTTTTAGGATATTTCTTACATCACTTTTTCTGATTTTTTTACCTTGTTCAAGTGGAATCCATTCAAAAAATCATAGAATTACTTTTATGAGTGCTAATACTATTAAGTTAGTGATTTGTTTTTACAATACAAATGTTAAAAAATAACATGATTTCATTCCTTAAGCGAAAATAAACATATTCACTCAATTATTTTGTTATTCGCATTAATCGGAACCGCAGTTAAATGCACCAAGTGAGTAAGCCTGACATAAGTTGTGTCTTAGAAAAGCAAATGATCTTAGATAAATGTTTGGTTCAATTATATATATAGGTAAATATAAACTATCAAAAGACAAAAGATGCTATGTGCAGTAAAAGTAAACATAAAACAGTTCATTTATATTACTTTCTTTGTTGTTTCTTGTTGCTGATGTCTTTAGGGGGAAGGGGGCTCCAACTCTTTCATTTTGCAAACACAGGTTTCTTTGTGAAATCAAACCTTTTATTGATAATTTTGGAAAAATAATCAAAAACAAAATAAGGCTTATTTATAGAACAGAATGGTATCATTTAGGGTCAAAATAGCCCCATACAAGGCGTTGCTACTTGAAAACTTTAAGCGTGTAGAAATTTGCGTTCACTTACTCTTGCTACAAATGAGAGAGTGATGGTTGTATAAGGAATAGAAGTTTTGATATTAATATGACTTATGGACATATCCTGAAAACAGATTGAGGTTAATAAAACCTGAGCATGCTTTCAAAAAGTATTGTTTGTTATTCCGTATAGTCCCTACTACATGGTTTTTCAATATCACGGTCTACTCCCGGCCCCATTAACCGAGTTAACTGGAGGACTGTTGTAGTCCACAAAAATATATATATATATAAATATATAATATATATATATATATAGAATGCTATAAACATAGAAGGCGGCTTCCTCCTATACGATAAGTTAGCTTTACAACCAAAGGCTCATGAAAGGAAATTGTCCATTATAAAGGAAGGTACTTTACATTGTATCTAATCTTTTACAGCAGCGGGACCCTTTTTCCAAATATATTATTCAATGAAAGAATAGATTCCAAGGGTTTACATTTCAAAATAAACTGCAAAGAATAACACAATTTTTCCTTATGTATAAACATTTATGAGAATATCATTTATATAGAACGGAAAATTAATGGTCCCTCATTAATGAAGCCAGTAAAAATATATTAATAAGTGTAAAATCATGTGAAATGAAGAATCAGCAGTTGAGTTGGATAGTAAAAAAGGGATAATTATATTGTTTAAATCGATTTATAAGAGAAATTCAAATTATACCTTTTTTCTTTCATGTTTAAAAATAAATACAAAATATTATAGGCATTTCAAATTATATTAAGAAATATCATCAATAAACATTATTGGTTTGAAATAACTTTTTTATTTTTATATACATTTTACTGTTTTGGATTTAAGCTTTAAAAAAGACATAATTAGATGCCAGTTCCCAGTTGTATACGAAATATTGTGTTATAGTGTCAATTTTCCCTATTTCTCTCTTTAAAAAATAAAGATAATCGAGCTTTTATATTCCTAGCCCATTCACTTCTTCATTTTTGAATGGTGGACCCCAGATTATGCTTTAAATAAAACATTTTTAATAATTCTTAGCCATAAAAATACTAGTTCATTTGCATTTATATATACAGCCCATATCGAAAAATAAACAAAATAGCTTATCGAGTTAAATAGTTTTTTAGGTGAACTTTTATGCAGATTATCAAGGTACATTTTTCTGCTAATATTCAAGTCTGATCAATAAAGTTCGTCATTGTCGTCCGGAGGAGGCTTTTGGAAAATAAAGACAAATGAAGGAATAATTTCTTCGACCTCCTAAAATAGCTTAATTGAAATTATGTATATAGCTCGTTGTCTACATCCTCTATGTATTTTATACCCGTAACCTCAAAATGAATGTCCTTGGCTGAACAATATATTTTTTAAAGAAAGAAGTGAAAACATATATAATCGTGAATTTTATATCAAAAAATCTAAAAACAGTTTTTTGCTTAACATTCACCATTTGGTGTTCTATCCCTAAAACTAATTTTATACTCTCAAATTATATAACCTTTCATGACACTTTGATGTAAATACATATGTATATGAAAACGATTATCACACAAATTATGTAGATGGATGTTTTGAAAGTATAGATTACAGTCCAAAACAATCCTTTATATTATCGTTTTCGCCCTTGACCCTGGCCTTTGACCTCTTTCCACTTTATTTTTGTGTATTTTTGTGGTGATACAAAGTCGTTACAATACATATAATACGTAGATGTTATGTGACATAGCCTCTCCTCACCTTTTCCACGTGTGTTCTTCTAACATATATGTATGTACAATTAACAGATGTAATTGGAGTCCTTCTCACATTTCAAACATCTGATATTTTCCATGTTTATTTATAATTATTTCTTTAAACTTTATGTTGAATAAACAAAACAACTCATGGACAAGTGTTAACAAACAACTTAAAATGTTATAAGTGATAAGGACTGCTGAGGGGGGACCTGTCAGTCCACTGGATATGATAAATAAATATAACCTCACCATATATGTACAGATAAAAAGAATGAAATATACTGTATTGAAAAATTGTATAACATGTGTGTGTGTGTTTATAAATTCATATTGTAGTTTTGGATCTTTATCAAACTAATACGATAGGGTGGATATAAATAAAGGCTACAAGCTATAGAAATACCTCATTGAATAGGGGGAAAAGTAACACTTATCAAAAAATACGTTAATATCCATTCACAATGTGTTTTGGATATATAAGAAACTTTTTAATAATAGTAGCCCTTATCAGTTATTGGCTTGGTGACAGAAGTATGAAGCTAAATTACCTATTTTTATCGAGTACATTGTGGATACAGTAGTAGTTAGCATAGAGATATAAAGACATAGAGAGCTTATTGGATTCTTCAGAAAAATACGTCATTGTGTCCAGAATATTGCTAAGCGATGTTTCTCTGTTATTGGAGGGAATAAGCTCTCTTTATCTTTATATCTGTATGGATTCTTCAGAGAAATACGTCATTGTGTCCGGAATACAGCTGAGCGATGTTTCTTTGCTATTGGAGGAATAAGCTCTCTATATCTTTATATCTCTATGTAGTTAGGTCATCAAACTACAGACTCAAATTCAGATAAAGCTTTTCTTCTCTGTTGAGTATCTAATTATCATGGAAGTCGATGATTTTTTTTTTTTGACGAGAAAACTATTCCCAATTTTTTCAATCATTTTTTAAATAATTTGTCTTTTGTTTCTGTACTCTTATACATTATGTTTAAAAAAATCATTCTTCCCATGGCTTCCTCAGCTTTACAATAATACAAAGCATTTATATATTTTTTCTTCTTCATAGTTATATTGAGCTAATGATGCATTTTACTGGGTTATTAATGGATGCTGATAGGATCTTTAAGAGACTTCCACATGAATCAATTTATCTTGAGGCCGGCAAAGAAGGAATTGAAGGGCATTCCAAGAGGGGGGAAAACAGCTCGTCTTTATGCTCCCAAATTCCATAATGTTTCATTGTATACACTATTTTGCTTATTTATTTCTCTCTCATTTTTTCAAATGAAATATGTACTCAATTGGTGAGGAAGAGGAGCTCTCATCGCTTTCTATGTACAAGAACCAGGAGGCTACGAGGATATTGGATTCCATTATCACCTTCAAAGACAGAAAAGAAATAATTGTAAGAAAGACTCAAAGCGAACAAATAAAAGTAATGGATAAAAATCCTATGATTACCAAAAACACACAATACTTTGCATATCCAGCGTTTGAGCCATATGTGTAAAAAAAAAAGTAGGGTTGACCGATTAATCCGTTCGCTCGGGCACTCATACTATCGAAAATTATAAAAATAATCATCAAAAGAACATGTGAACACTTTTACATTAAACAATGATTACATCGCCGTTTTCTCTTAATTTATCCCTTTCCATTACAACTATTCGTTTTAACCTGTACAATTAGTATTTTGGATATATATATATATATATGGACCACTAGATTCGATAGAATTGCATCCGACTGTATATAATAAGCGTTACAGTTTAAAAAGTAGTCTATCAAATCTAGGATCTTATCAATGAGGTTCACCAAAATTGACCACCTCCTCGCAGGAATTGATCCTGCGCCCTCAACATTGAAAGTTAAACACGCCTTAACACACTGAGCCAGGAACAGAGTGGGAAGAATTATCTACCGGGACCATTATGCCCTTGTCGACCTTATACAGGCCCATATGCCATTGAGAGGCTGTCAACGGCCATTTATGTTCTTGAGGCCAGCAGCCCACCGGGAATAGTCCCAGTACTCCCAGTGGCCACTCCGCCCCTGCACTGAGCGATCATCGTTCCCTTTTTTGCCTAGTTGGTTCGATAGAATTGCATCCAACCTATGTTTTATAATAGAGTTGTGAATATTGGATGTGTGATTTCAGATAATATTTTTAAAGCAGTAACGCTTATCAATTTTTGTTGTTAATTGTCTCTGTTAATAACGTATTTAGAATTAGTCGGAATTGACGAAACAGGGCTCTGATATTAGCCGAATTATAAACGTTTAATTTGTTTCACACATCCCTATGAACGTCGCACAGTGACTCAGAGGAAGGAAAAAGCAGAAAAAGGCAGTTTTTTTTTTTTCGCCGATAGGGGTGATCTTATACTTTTGTTATATCAGGTACTAACAAGAAAACATAGTTCATGTTGAAATGAGTCTATGTATTACTACTATAAATACCCATTACTCTAACTGATGCATGCTGCCAAACTTAAGTACGCCTGAAGTTTAAAATGTATGATATGATT
>CP045897.1:9591433-9648051 GCA_013387185.1 Caligus rogercresseyi | reverse complement strand
ATAGTTTAATTATTACTTTTGGACAAATTATTTTGTATATTCATGTAAGATGATACAATTATGAACTATAGTGTTGTATTTTTCTTACTTACTAGCATCTGTTTTAATATATCGTTTTTGTATACAAAAAAATTCACGAGCTGTTGAATATTAAAATATATACTGTTTTATGATCATGAATTCAACAAACAAAAATATAAAAAAGTTATACGAAGATGTAACATAATAAAATTATCAACTGATACCGGATTGGGTTCCGGTGGGGTCGGGTTTACCTAAGAGTTAAAACAAACAACAAAAAACCTTGTAATATATCCCTGAATTCGGTATGGATAGCTTTACAATTAATTATAAAGATCTGGTCAAGGCCATAGTACACATTTTATAAAATCAATTTGCATAGTTTCATACTTGGCTATGAATCTTTTGTAACTTTCATATATATCATCATAATCAACTGATATGAAAAGCATGCATGTAAAAAATCGAATTAACTATCTAATAAATTTATAGCCTCTAAAATACCTTTACATATAAAAGAGGATCTACTGGAGCTACTAATATTTTTTTATTGCGTATTTATATCATATTAATTTCATGTTTCACACAAAATATATTGCAACTTTTTTGCTCTTTTTTGTACACATTTAAAATTTTACAAAAGTCGAAAACACACAAAAAGGCTAATTTCATACAACACGACGTAACTTGTCAACGTCAATCCATGACGCTTAAAATTGGAGGATACATCAAACAAAATTGCACCCATTTAATAATTGAAATCGTGTGCCTTAGTGTGCCATATGGTATAAGTCGGTAACTTTTTTTAAATCAAGGAGTATATACAAATATAACATTATTAGTAAACCAATCTAAATAATAAGTCCATGATATCGTGTATTGATCTTGATTATGAATAGTTCTGCTTCAGGTAAGCAAAAGGGCTTCTTATTCGTGGAATATCAAGATATTTAAAACGTAGTTCTAGGTTGTAATAGATGCACTAAATACACATATATATATACACACACACACACACATATATATATATATATTTATTTCAGTCAGATTTCCTTTCATGTATATAATCAAAGAGACCACAATTGTTATCAAAATATTTGAAGCCTCCAGGAAAATTTTGTCTTAATTTAAATATCCATCTTTTTCACTATATTAATTCACCATATAAGACCATGCTTTATCGCCGTCTTCACAACATAAAATGACCATTAAGGGTCAAGGGTCAATAAATTGATATAGCCATGTCCAAATACAATTCCATTCCGTCTTCAAATTACATGTCAATTTCTAGGACCTCCATTTGTGTCCATGGGAATCTTGAAAGGAGTATATGCATTTTATCATATCTCCCCTTGTGGTTTATTTTTGCCGCATTTGATTATTATTAAGTTTTATGCGGATGTGGAAAACATATATAAATTCTCCTCTTTTATGAGGAAAGTAGAAAAGAAAATTAATCTCTTAATTGTTTATTAAAAAGACACCTCTCGTAATAGCTTAAGCAGTATCACGCATCTATCTATCTACATTCTTTGCATGAGCCGTGATGTGCTTCAAGTTTTTAATTTAATTCCTAATTACTGGGCTATTCAAGTTCTATTTAGAAAGTGATGATTGCTTCTAATGCATACCTCTGCCACACACACCACAGTTTCAGAAAAGTTTGGCACCTATAAGGAGAACAAAAGATCAACTATGAATAGAACACATTGCAGCAAATATTCGCAAATAGATCCATGTCTCTCCGTTTTATATAAGTGTAAGCACTAGTGTTGTGTCGGTCCCAATTTATTCGGTCCGGTCCAGTCTTACACCGACACTTGTCCTTAGGACTGGTCAGTCCTTGACATTGTCTTTTTTCAGTCCTTTATTTTTTCATAAATATTAAAATAGTATTTATTTCAAACGATCTTACTGCTAATATTATATGTATATATTCTATTATACTGGGCGTTAATTCAATATTAACAAAAGGGGTTTATAATACTTTATTAGACAATTTGGAAACATTTTTATCATAATATAGGCTTTTCAGTGTAATCATCGTCGGTCATTACTATTAAATGTTTCTGTAAAATTAATTAATTCACAACCCTTCCGTTTAAACCACTATAGTCTAATTTTTAAGTAATGTCATAAACATCGAATATTTATTGTTGTATAATAACCAATATTTCATACTTATTAATAACTAAGTAAAAAATGTTATATTTGTTATCAGCTCATTGAAGATGTTACTTTCTTCATATAAAGGGTTTTTCCTTTTCATAGCATTAGCAGATGTTGACAATATGACGTAAAAACATTTTTTTTCCTTTTCATAGCATTAAGAGATGTTGACAACATGACGTAGGTTACGACGTAAACACACATTTTTCCTTTTCTAAGGACCGACAAAAGGACTGGACTGGACCGAATGGGACCGGCGGACTGGACTGCAGTCCTCGGTCCTTGATAAGGACCGACACAACACTAGTAAGCACTACAACTAATTGTTGACCAATCATTTTTTTTTCTTTTCGGGACGATAATTAACAATAGTTCAGATCAGGAATCGATCAATACTTCATCAGACGAAAAAGCATTTAACTATGCTTTAAATAAGCATTATAACTCTATATCTTATTTTTATACCTTTCTTTTTTTATTTGCAACAGTTTAGTCCAAATTAGGAAATCAGTTATCATTAATAGATTATTAGGTAGTTTTTCATTAAAGTCACTTTTTAATCGATTACAGCTCCACGATTAAGAGACAGGTTTATCTTGTGGATTATGGCATAGCTTAAGGCATCCTTATTGTCATGTAAAATCAAAGCTTTGAAAAAATGACGTCATTGGGTTATATTCACTAAGAAGTTTTTGTTGACTTTCAATACTAAATCTGATTCCAATCAGACTACATCGACTTTTATACCAATTAGTAGAGCTGGGATTCGGTAGAAAATCTACCGCCGGTTCGATATTCGGTATATACCTTCTACCGATGGTGGAATGGGGACAATTCAGCGCCGCCCGACTCAGCGCCGCCGATTTCAGCACCGCCGATTCAGCGCCAGCCAATTCAGCAACGGCCGATTCAGCGCCAGCCAATTCAGCGCGGCTGATTCAGCGCCAGCCAATTCAGCACCAGCCAATTCAGCGACGGCCGATTCAGCGCCAGCCTCATGACTTTGATTTAAAAAAAATCAGACCTTTTTTCAAAGAAAATTATGTTTTCTGTAGCAGTACAATTGGTCAAACCTGGAACAAGATAATTGTCTTGCAGAAGTATTCAACAGCAATATGGTATTGGGTTTTCAAACCACCTACATTGGTAAAAATACGAGTAAACCCCTCAAATGCCATTTTGTGCCCATTGGGTCCTCGGGTCCCCGCCAGCCGCAACAATGGGGTATTGGGGTTTCAAACCCATCGCATTGTAACATACGAGTAAGAACCCCTCAAATGTCATTTTGTGCCCTTGGGTCCTCGGGTCCCGCCAGCCGCAACAATGGGGTATTGGGGTTTCAAACCTTTCGCCAATTGTAAAAATACGAGTAAGGAACCCCTCAAATACCATTTTGTGCCCCTTGGGTCCTCGGTTCCCGCCAGCCGTAACAATGGGTGTTGGGGTTTCAAACCCTTCGCCACTTGTAAAAATACGAGTAAGGAACCCCTCAAATGCCATTTTGTGCACCTTGGGCCTTCGGGTTCCGCCAGCCGTAACAATGGGATATTGGGGTTTCAAACCCTTCGCCACTTGTAAAAATACGAGTAAGAACCCCTCAAATGCCATTTTGTGCACCTTGGGCCCTCGGGTTCCGCCAGCCGGAACCATGTGGTCTTGGGGTTTCAAACCCTTCGCCACTTGTAAAATACGAGAAAGGAACCCCTCAAATGCCTTTTTAGGCACCTTGGGTCCTCGGGTTCCGCCAGCCACAACAATGGGGTGTTGGGGTTTCAAACCCATTGCAAATTGTAAAAATACGAGTAAGGAACCCCTCAAATTCTATTTTGAGTACCTTGAGTCCTCGGGCCCGCCGGCCACAACAATTGTTTATTGGGTTTCAAACCCATCGTAAATTTTAAAAATACGAGTAAGGAACCCCTCAAATGCCATTTTGCTCACCTTAAGTTCTCGTCCCGCCAGCCGCAACAATGTGGTATTGGGTTTCAAACCCATCGCAAATTGTAAAATACGAGTAGGAACCCCTCAAATGCCATTTTATGCACCTTAAGTTCTCGGGTCCTGCCAGCTACAAAATGGGGTATTGCAGTTTCAAATCTTCCGCCTATTGTAAAAATACAAAAGGAACTCCTCAAATGCCAACTGCAACCTTGGAATACCGGGTTTGTTTTAAAATCCACCACAATGGGCTCCCCGAGCTGTTTGTTTATTTTGATAAGTTCAAGCTCTTCACGCCAGGGGTACTAGGAGTTGGTTCAATTTCCATTGTTATTATAAGTATTTGATCAATTATAATAACGTCAATGACTTTTTAAAGCCGAGTTTCTTGGTTGATAAGATAATCTTATCAAATACTTAAAAGTATTAAGTAACTAAAACTCATATTAGAACCGGATCCAAGTGGGGTATATATCTTCCCAAATGGGGATTTTGAAACATTGAGGGGAGGGTCGCGACGTGATTATCTCAAATGACTTACTCAGTTGTCAATTTTTTTTTTTAAAGTTTGGGAACCTTTGGTTTAGAAAAGTATGCCATTGAGAAGCTATAGCATCGTGTGGAGCCTGTTATTGCAAAAGGAGGAAGTTGGATTGAATTAACATGAAGGAAAAGTAACTAAATCTTGTTTGGCATAAAAAAGTCATTAGAGAGTCTTGATAATAATCAAGTCAATCTGGATAACGGCACACCTGCGTTCTTGCTCGTTCCAGATTACAGGTTGTAGATTTCCATATGCGACCATGACGATGATAAAATTCAACTGAAATAATTTCTTATATGTTGGCTGTCTGCTAAAAAATCAGCTGTGCGGATCGGAGGACGTCATCCTAATGCGGGTGTCCTGCAAAACCGCCACATTAGATTTACCACTCTGTTCAATTTTCTTCTTCTTTAAACCATAGAATGTTTTGCAAGTGGCGAGTTCAAAATATTTATTTGTTTATTTATTTTTGTTTAAAAAACTTCAAAATATTTTTGTGTGATTTAAACATGGACTTAATCTAAACCCACAAAAAGTGCCTAATCCTCAATAAAAGAAATGTGATTACTTTATGTAGATATAAATATAGCAGTTTAACTTTATTATAAGTCAAGAAAAAATATTTTTGTTACTTATGTAAAAAGCCGCAACATTGTTCACAAAAAAAGTATTTAATAGAGGTGAGCGACCATAATTGGCGAAGGTTTAAACCCCAATACCAATTTTTGTGGCTGGCGGAACCCGAGGACCCAAGGTGCATAAAATGGCATTTGAGGGGGTTCCTTTCTCGTATTTTTACAAGGTGGCGAAGGGCTTTGAAACCCCAATACCCCATTGTTCCGGCTGGCGGAACCCGAGGGCCCAAGGTGCACAAATGGCGTTTGAGGGGTTCCTTACTCGTATTTTTACAAGTGGCGATGGGTTTGAAGCCCCAATCCCATGCTACGGCTGGCGGAACCCGAAGGCCAAGGTGCACAAAATGGCCATCTGAGGTTCCTTACTCGTATTTTTAAATTGCGATTGGTTTGAAGCCCCAATACCCCCATTGTTCCGGCCTGGCGGAACCCATGGCCCAAGTTCCACAATGGCATTTGAGGGTTTTTTTACTATCGTCTTTTTACCCAATGTATGTTGTTGTTGAAACAAAAATACCCCCCCATTGTGTTGAATACTTCCGCAAACATTATCTGTGCCAAGTTTGACCATGCACTCCTAAAGAAAACTAATTTTCTTCTTTGAAAAAAGTCTGAATTTTTTTAATCAAAGTCATTGATACTTGCGCTGAATCGGCAGGCGCTGAATGGCTGGTGCTGAATCGGCCGGCGCGAATCGGCGCGCTGAAATCGGCCGGCGCTGATCGGCTGCGCTGATTGTACCGTAACCCTACCGATGGATATCTGTATTCAAGTTAATTTTATTATTTATTACCGTTATCGATCGATAATCCGTCGGTAGATTAAAGAGAAGAATGTATCTATGTTATGCTTTTAACTTCGTCATATGCATTTCATTCGGACAGTTTATAACAAAGGACTTAAATACATCATTTGTTTATAATTTATTATAGTGATTTTTAAATTCAATACATTCCTAAGCTTATTAAATATATAGGTCGGGGTTTTTGTAGGAAATGTGTCGAAGGTTATATATGTTTTTATTGTCTCTTTTGTCCGATATTAATGCACTTCAGGTACCTAGTATTCATTCATGCATACGCTATATTGATGTTCTATTTTTTATTCCTCTATACTAACATACGTTATAGTTGTGTATTTATTTTGCAAAGTCAAGTTCCCTTCACACAGGGGAGCGCTAGGAGCCAAGCGACGGGTTTAACGCTGTTTCTCTGCTGCTATTTAAGTGAATAGCTCTCTATAATCTTTTATATCACTATGTGAATGCTACAAAAGTCAACTTTCAATATACCGTACCGATTGTCATCGTACGGTACTTCGTAGTTTTTCTACCGAATATCTATAATAGGTTTGTCGCTATTTGAAATCCTACAGTCGGTAATATCGACTAACGATTTTACATTCGGTATTCGCCGCTCTGCTAATTAGATATTCCGTATTTCCTACCGATATCCGTATAATCTGTTCGATTTGGAATCTCCCGTGCGTTAGTATCGAATACCGATTTTACATTCGCGCATCGCAGCTCTGCTACTGATATTCAATATCAGAGAGAAAAAGTGCACTCTTATTAAAGAGCTCTTCGCTACATTATGGGGACTAATCTGATAGACTGAAAAAATCATTCAGGCTGATTACGGAGTATTTTCTTTCGACTCCTTTTATTAAAAAGAAAATATATGTATAACGACGAAAATATTTATTTTTTAAATACATTGTTCTATCATCAAAACTTTAGAAAAAATATTTTTTTAACTACATATGTTGTCATACTTTTGCATCCTCAATCTGCTGCCCATCATATATGCCCATTCTACTCAAACTTTTTAAATATTGAAGTCGACACTCATTTGTGGCTTTTTTAGGAGAGTTTTTATCCACACACCGCATCGCTCTTCATAATAAACAGGCATTTTTTTCCTTGGTAACGTACAAATATTGCTTTCAAATCAGGGTTGATAAAAAAATAATACCGTTAGTCCTTCTTTTTCGATTTTATGATCTCATTGCTTATTTCCCGTCGGTGTAATGTCTATTGTTCCAAGAATTTTAGTTGGCTTTTACAAGAATTTCAATGCTAAGTTTCATAAAAGGTAGTCCCTTAAAATTTACGTCACTGGTTGCTATACATCAAATATCCTTTTTTTCTATTTATTCGTGGACATTTTATCTAGTCTTTAACTGGATCCGTCAAAGGACAATGATGACAACAATTCCTTCATTATCTTTTTTGTTTCATTGAAAATATATATTATTTTCGCCCTAGACGAAATAAGAATGCCAGATTGCCATTATTTTCTTCTTTTATTGAGTCTATTGCGCAAGACGTTGTTATATAGGTCATGGTACATCAAAACGGATATATGTGTACACAAATGTAATTATATATATTTATATATATTACAGATATATATAATATTGTTTTTTATTTATACTATTTACATAAGTGGAATCACAGCTGATAATAGAATTTAAAAAAAAAAATAAACTTTACAATATATATAATGCCAGGTAATTCCGAATCCTTTGATTTTTTAAATATTGATCTTCTTTTAAACAAAGTTTTTTAAAGTGTTTTTTATTCATACGAATTGGTCCTATAAATACGAAACAGGTGGCGATTATTGGTTACTACTTGTTTACTTTTAGAAACGTCAAAAGCTGATACAAAAATTAAACTTTATGAGCAGTTTTTGTGAAGCCTGGGTTTTGTTAGTATAGATTATTGCTGTAAACAGCCGTTAAAGAAATAAAATGTAGTTACGGCTCTACTTTCATGGCATTATGTATTAGTATATAAACATTGACCTCAAGAGAAGACCAGACATACTAAAAAGAACTTTGATATCATAGTTTTAAGTTTCTGTACAATATTCTCACATTCCTAGAGTCTTGCCTTGCTTAAAAGAAGTTGTTTCGTTGACGATGTCAGACATAATATAAATAGTTGAGTCGATAGCCCTGTATACATTGGATAAACTAGATTCTTGGCTTAATAAAATGTACTTACATTATAGATATTACAATGGCTAGAATATTTCGAAATATATGTACATAATTGAACATTTAAAATGTATATAATAATACGGTTATAAACTCATTGCAATAAAATATCTGAACGCCATATAAGAGATATGAAAACTTTGTACTTTATTGTATTGTTTTTTTTCACATTCATGTTTTGTCATATTCATATAATTTAATATATACATATATGTTTTGATATAAAAAACAAATATATATTTTATTCATTCTTATATGATGTCTTTTTGTCCATATCAATAGACTGTATTTATTTACAATCGTGGCATTTCCTCTTGTATTGATTAAAAGATAAAGGGGATGATGGTTTTTGGGGGAAAGCGAGGTTCTCAGGCTCCCTTATATATATATATATATATATATATAATATATATATATATATATATATATATATATATATATAATATATTATATATATATATATATATATATATTATATATATATATATTATATAGATATATATATATATATATATATACCTATATTATATATATATTTATAGGTATATATATATATATATTCATGAAATGACTTTGATGGTAATCGACGTCTTAAAGATTCTCTGTCCTTTCCTTTTGCTCTCTCATTTTCCTAGCCAAAAAAAATCTTGATATGAGCTAGAAATGAGCCATTTGAACTAGTTCAAGCGTCTTAGAGTAAATCTTAAAGGGCTCTCCAGCCCAAGTAAATGCTCTCATACTGAGGCTTAGTGAGTATTACTCAGTAATCAGGGTTGCTATATGAGTACTTGTTTCTATAACATAACATCCATAACATTGAGATTCCTATTTATTAGGATTATTTAGATACTCAGGCGGCTACATTTCCACGACGGGAAACACCCAATCGACAAAATATATTTTATTTTATTTTGTTGATAAACGTTTAACTGATATGGAACAACATTATATTTGTTATGTATTTGCAATATATCAGTATCATACGTCATGTATTGTTGATGTCATTATCTTTTTCCTTTCACTTTCCTTTCCTGCCCTCTGTTTCTTTTTCTGACCTCGTTGAATAACACATGTATATAGTGTATCCGAGTATATCTTCATCCTTGGGTTCCTGGGATCATAGGCGGGTCGGTGACGAGTCGGATATCAATTCAAATTCAATCTTATTCTTATCAGGTGTGTACTTTGCCTCAAGTCACAACAATATTAAACAGTCGTCTTTAAGAAATAATTTTAAATTTATCAGGACAGTTATAACATTTTATTTAGAGCTCATAATAGGAACTTCCCCTGAAATGCCTGTATTCAGTATGCAAAAACTTAAGCAAACATTATATTTGAAAAGATATTTCCGTCTTATATATAACTTTAAATATACAATTATAAATTCCATATTGCTTTTATTTGTACTACATATCAATATCCTCCTTGATTAGAATTTAAGTATTGACCTAAATGCATTTGCGTGCATTAGCTTGTTGGATACATCTGACTTTTAATGGATAATACCCTTCATATATGCACTGAATTCAAAAAGGAATGTATTCTCTGAAGAAAAGTATTAAATGCCAGGAGATTTGTGAGTTCTGGTATATTCAGTTCATATTGTCAATAGCCGCCATATAACTAAGAATGCATTTATCTCTCCACTAAAATATATAATATTATAGTATTCACATGGATATATACTTATATATCCGTTATAATTAGTATACCAAATAGCAAGTTATTTTCACATATAGCAAAAAATATTTCGGTTGTTGAAATACAGTACATTTTATCAAGTGTTCATTTAAATACATCTTACTACCATTTTTATAGCCTCTTGGCGTATGTCATTACTTTTAATATATGTATTGTTGCAAGACAGTAGTGTTTTAAAAGAGTAAATAATGAATTGAAAATAGCATAATAGCTAGCTCACGAGTCCCTCGAGGAAGAGGGATAGACTTCTTCCTCCACATCGGCCGCTGTAGTAAGCACCTCACAAAGTACCTCCACATGAGAAGAACGGAGTACCAAGTACCCACACTCGGAGACACGGTAGAGTGTGAGACAACCGGGGACACAGCACTTCTTCCCCATGACGGATGACGGTCATCCGAGACAGATCCGGAAGAGGGGGATGGAGGGAGGGTAGATATTTGAAGACGAATGAGTAGGAATAGGTCATGAAGAACCTCCTCTTATCACGATCCAGGTGCCCAAAGATTCCAATTCTATATGTAAAGTCACTATTCACTATTTCTGGATCCCGAGACTCTTCAGGATGGGAGTAAGTTAATTATATAGTTCTCTCTCTCTATCTGTGTGTCTATATCAAGATACTCTATATAAGGGGAATTAAATATTCCATTGACGTCATCATAATACACAAATATAATGATGATGATAAGGCAATCTAAAGATCTACTCAATTTCCAAAAGAATCCTTAATTTCGGCTTAAACAAAAAACACATCTCTGAGTTTTTGATATTTTGTAGAAAAAGTATCTTTCTATCAACTCAAGGCCTCAGTTTTTTGTCCAAAACAAAGAGGAAATCAGGAGAGCCGATTGGCTATAAAAAGTGGCATCAAGGCAAAAAACAAAAAGTTAATTTCATTATCATAGAGCTTTCAAATGCTCAAAATGGGCAATTCAAGTATAAGATATAAACACAAAATATTTTCAATTTATTAGGTTTTCTCAAAAACTCCATAAGGAACTCGAAAATTTCCAATAAAAATAAGGCATAATTTTGGCCGGGAAAAAGCCCAAATTTAAGAGGCATGTAACTTTGCTCAGACAACAAATTCGAACTGAAATTTAAAACATATAATGAAAAAGACTTAATCATTCTATGGTGTAAATTTCATTTGAATCCATGAACCCAAAATTTCATTGAAGTAATTTTTTTGGAATGACCCATATATATATATTATATATATATATATATATATATATATATATATATAATAACCAAGTACTTTTAACAGGCAAAATTGTGTCGAAATTAAAGCTCCGTAGAAGAATAGAGATTTTCATGGGTGGGTCCGTACACTTTTTCCATGTTTTAAGTTTATATCTATATATATATATATATATATCTATATATATATATATATATATATATATATATATATATATATATATATTATATATATAATATATATTATATATATATATATATATATATATATATATATATATATATATATATATATATATATATATATATATATATATATATATACTCAATGGAAAACGTACTCGATCTCAATGTTCAGGTTCGTCAAATTGATCAGTCTCATTAGAAAAGGTCCTAGATTCGAAGGGCTAATTGGTATCCTTTGATGCTTATTCATCTCCACTCCCAATTTCATGGAGTCAACAGATATAAAAAAACATTTGTAATTTTGTAAAAATTAAAGTAGGGAAATATATATTTCTATAGGTGTCATTTTTCCACTCGTAAACAATTTAATATACAGCGTAAATTTGCACGATCATTAATATCAAAAGTTTTCAAACAAACTTCAGATAAATTTAAAGTATATGTAAACGAAATAACATAAACTTCTTTAATATATTGCCATTCAAACATGATATATACATTTAGTCCTTTGGATTAAAATGGCGATCTCTTTGTATTAAGATGAATTGTAAATTTTTATTCTATGAAAGCAAACCTGCGCAAATAACTTCTCCTTGGTTTCTAAAAGGGTACAAATCATCACAGAAAACAAGTGCTAGCTGGCCAATTAATTCATGAATATCCATTATTCCGTACGCCCATTATAAAAGGAAAATATGTAGCCTATATATATCTTCTGACTATTTATTTATTTCATATTTGTTAATAGTAATCCACTATAAAAACTATTAGATGCCGGATCACAAACCAGACATTCCATCACTAAATATATTATTTCTTTTGAGTTTCGAAAATTATCGATTGAGGTCTTCATTGACTGACTTAGTGATCAATAATATTTGAATCCAATAGCTCTGATCCATAGAGATATAAAGACATAGAGGGCTAATTGGATTCTTCAGAGGAATACGTTTTTGTGTCCTATATAAACAAAACTTTCTATCCCTATGATCGGCTTACGATGACGTAGTACGAATTACTTTGTTTATATTGGGCACAGAATGCAGCTGAACGACGATGTTTCTCTGCTATTGAAGGGAATTAGCTACCTATATCTTTATTTCTCTATGCTCTGATCATTAATTTTATTATATCTAATTTATTTATTTACGTTAAACAGTCTTATTATAAAAAAACTATAAATAATGTAATATATATTTATATTTATATATAAACATAGAAGCGCATATGCATTGTAAAATTGAACCATGGATTCTGGATAAGGGTCTTCCTTCTTTTTTTATCTCGTATGTTTTCACCAGAGTTAATAAGAGTAACTCCTGAAGTCGAAAGTAGAGAATAAATATTTATGATCAGTTCAAGTTAATTAATAAAATACATAATTTGTCAACTGCTTTGTTTTCCGTCGTAGGAAAAACAAATGATTTTGACTGAGCGCCTAAACCAATCTTAAGCTCATGAAGGTCTATAAAACAAAGTTTAAATAAAAGAAGGTGATCCTATGTTTGTTAGATTAATTTTAATGATATAATGCTTATTTATATCCTGTCGGATGCAAGTCTATCGAACCACATAGGTAAAAAAATTCTCTCGAATACCTCAAACTCATCAAATTGACAAAACGACGACATCAATGTTTTATATTGAATAAGAAATAATTTTTAATAAGCTGTTTTATATTATGGTTTTATCTTTAGACAGTAATATTTGAATTATAATGTTCATTTATGTTTTGTACTTAACGTAACTGTCTTCAGATTGTGTTTTTTAATATCCTAGTTTCTAGTGTATTGTTATTTTTACAATGTATGGATTTGCAGCCAATAAATAAACATCTTAACCAAAAAATAAATAAATAAAGGAAGGTGACAAAGGGAAGCTTAAAGCAGATATGAGCATTCATTCATTCCCCATGAATACTTTAATAGCACCACTCCTCCTTGAGGGAGCAGGCCTTCCCTACCTCAACAAGGTGGCCGCCAAGGCAGTGGCCCTGGAGACCTGGAAATGCTTTTTACTCCAACGACGGTGGCGGCGGTGCCAGGAACCGGTTGGTGACTTCGTCTTCTCCATCCCGAGGAGGCCCATTAAGTCCACCACTCCAGTAGCATATCTACTCGGAAGAGAGACTGCTACTTTGCATGCCACGCAATATCGGTGTGGAACATGTATAAGGCTTTGAGGTCGGCCACGACCCTTCACGTTGTCAGGACCGCAGCTAGGGATATTGGACGCAGTGTGCCCACATAATCCATGCTATATATTTTATTTGTTCTTAGTTTTTCTTTTAAACATATTTTACTGTTTTATTTATATATATTTTTAGACTAGTTACAAATATAACTAATATGCCCGATGGCAAAAAATACTCGATTACACACACTAGAATATAATTTAATTGAGCCCCAAAAAATTATTTGTCTGATAATATTACAATTAAAGTAGCATAAAAAAAAGCACAAATGCAATACATCCTTGGCATGTGGCAAGCCCTTTATATCTTTAATCAAGGCCGGTTACACATATTTATTTTGGAGAACTCATAAGCACACAAACTCAAGGACTACTTTGATAGATTACATGAACATATTGAGGTAACATTTAAAAGGTTCTCTTCTAAATGGCCAGTCAGGCTTGTCATCGCTCATGATTTTCTTTTGTATTTTTTTTACTCTTTTGCAGTGTCACGGTTGCCGCATGGCTTCTTCCGCTTTTTGTTGTTTATAATGAAGCCTCAGCCTACTATGGCTTATAATGCAGACAGGTACATATTTCTTCTACGTATTTTAAAAAAAGTGCCATTTTATACATTGTATCCATAAAATGTTCAATATCACTCTTAAATGAAGATAATAATATACATGAGTGTGATGTTAAACTGTCTCCCGTTGATCTTCGTTTCATGAAATCTATCATTATAGTTAGAATATTAATTATATCTACTGCTTTAACATTACTATTATCATCTATTTGTGGTTATTTTCTCTACTTCTTATTTTCCATAATGGCTGCCCTTCCCGCCACTAGAAAGGAAGAGTGTTCAAATTGCCAAACACAAATTGATTGGTCGATATCCCAATGACGTCAGAGATTATCTCTGTGTTTGATCTAATTTTTACTATTATGAGCTCAATATGACTTTACCCTTAAAAACAGACACACTTTTTATTACCTTTAGGTATCATATTGTGTAATTAAGTCTGTTCATTAAAATTTAGTATTTTACATATATAAATCTATAGACTTACATCTATATTGCTTCAGGATTTGGTTTCTATAATGCTAGTTTGTCCGAATAATATTTCATTACGATCATTTTTTTAATTTCAAATGTAAATATATTGAGAGTAAATGGCCGACGGACATCGTAAAATTGATAGTTGTAATCCATATGTGTATTTGGTGATATAATGAGTAAGATATACGAAGTTTAGACAATTAATATTATTTTCTAATAAAGTTCACATTATTCATAGACTTCTTGGATTTCGAAACATTTGAATTCGAACCAGAATCTTTAAGGTTGGATCAACAGCATACACTTGATGTAATTGAATTTTGCAATCCTTTTCAATTAAAGTTTGTAGCCAATAGAGAGATTAAAGATAAGAAACGTTTATAAGTAAAAAAACAAGGAGTCAATGTTTATTTTAGTCGCTCAAATAAATATTTAAGGGAAAAAAATCCTAGCCGGAGGTATATCTTAAAATCAATACAAATTAGAGATTTATATAATTGAATAAGAATTATTTAATGCTTCGAGCATATTGTATGTCATATATATATATATATATATATATATATATTTGTTTTGCAATATTATTTTACTTAATAATTTTAATTTATCTTTTTAGATAATACGGATAATAATCAAAGTTTCTTACATATTAATTGATATTTGACCAATAAAATATCTATATAAAGGTATATCATGGTGATGAAGCAATATGTGATTCATATTGTTAAACAAAACACGTAAAGTATCAAATTAAGTCATTTCCTTTGTAACATGGCGTCATGTGAGTGCATCGACACTAATAAATTCAAATACATACTTCAGAATCATTTCTGAAACCTCTTTTATTGTAACATTATGCTCAAATTAGATTCCATGCTATTTAATACCTGAAATTTATCAATAAAGATTGAATATATCTGTGAAATTTGAAGGAATTATAGTACTATCGAAACATGTCTTTGGGAGACTCCATCATACAGATGTTTTGAAAATAACATTATTTTAATGGATATGTTAATAGTCGTTATAGTCATAGAATTTTCATATTAGGCGCCATTGGTATATTAAGCCCTGTGGCAGTAATACTTTTTTACCAACGTAAAACAAGCTTGATTTCTTTATTAATTCACCCCAGACCATCGTTGCTGCTATAAAATATAAATGTATAAAAAGAGTATAATATAAAACAATCGACATTATTTCTTCAATCATTGGAGATACATTTTTTAATATTACTTATAAAACACATTTTAACATGTTCTGTGGGAGGCTTTTTAAAGCACTAAAATTTAAAAAAAATACTGTGATCATAAAATTAATTTCTTTTATAGGAGCCAACTCAAAAAAAGCAAAGTTATTTTTATTTAAAGAAATAATATAGTTTGTTTGTTACAAATAGAGAATAAAATTTTGTAACCGAAAAAATGTTAAAGTTTTGTTGTACAAGTTCTAAAAATGCATCCCCGTAATATTTATTGGTGTTTGTTATATATAGATTTGTTATAAAATAAATTCTTGGTGATGTTAAAGAAATATAATGAAGAAGAATAAACTGATAGCGTATCCACGAATTTACATTTATAATGAACATGAAATGCATCACAAATCTATCAGAAACAATTTCACATAATAAACATTCATTTTTTAAAGCTACCCGTAGAATTGGCTGAATGCTACCTGTATGTTTTTTAATACATTATATGAGTAAAAAGAATGCTCAAAACGATATTCATATGATCCAAGCAGCTGAGAATTATATCTGTCTATCTATCTATATATATATATATATATATATATATATATATATATATATATATATATATATATATCTCTATATATATATATATATATATATAATATATATATAGATAGAGAGAAAGAGAGATGTTTGCATAATATTTGATAATGTAATGATTTTTGTATAAATATATTCCTTGGTTTGCTGTGCTCATATTAGCACTTTTTGAACTACAAGGGTCACATATATTTTGAAACAACTGTTCAGAAAAGTATTTAAATTAATTTTTCTCTTTATATTCTAATGTATTTTGGACCGACTAATAATAAAAGCTTGTAGGACCGAAAAAATATTTTCTGTAACATTTGCCTTCAATCCCAATTACGAATAAAAGTGCATTAGCATAAAATTAAAAGAAAACGCAAGAAAATGCAGGGCATTTTTTTAAATGTGCTACAAATTGATTTTAAGGTATTTAGGAATGAGACAGCATAAGAATGTGGAGACCCATTAATAAACTCTGTTCATTGGAACTCATAGTAGGGAATGAGTCGATGTCGAGGATCTACATGTTTCATCTAACCAAGCAATCAATCCCTCATAGCATAAAGGATTCCCTCTATGCAGTCGGAATGAAATCCTCAACTTGAAAGGGTTGCTCATATGGATAAACCAACATCCAGGCCTTAATGACTCCCTCACAATCTTTTGATTTAGTTCTCAATAACTGTAACGATGAGAATGGTTTTGGGGCAAGAGGAATGGAAAATGGTTTCAGCTTCCTTTTTGCTCCTATTGTTCACTTGGAGTTGTCATGCATCGAATATGTGGCCAATCTGAACCCCTTTAGTGTTATTGAGTGGACTCTCAAGAATAGTTTTAGGATTCTATAAACTAACATCTTCTTTTTTCAAGGATTTTTAGATAATGAACTTTTGAAGTACCAGACTTATAAGATAAAATTAAATATGTTATAAAAGTTTTCAGATTACTAAATGGTTAATATGTATATTGGACAATTAGTAATTTATGCATGTGTAAATTCCAATACTTAATTTCCATGTTATTATAGCTCAATGTCATACTGACAACAATGATTCCTTCAGTGAATTATATAACTACATATTCTACATATTGAGTAAGCCGTTATCCGAAGCATATCTTCGAGTTTATGTTAATTTATTTGTTGAAAAAATCCTATTGATTTAATTTTTGATATACATGTGTAGGAACAAATATAATTATACAAACCAAATAGATAGTATTATTCTATTTATTTATTATTTTAGTGCCCCTGCATCAACAGATACATTATTTATTAGTATATAAAACCTCCTATCTTGTTCATTAAAAGTTTATAGGGCATGTATTTCAACAAAGTTATTAGGAAATGTTTATTCGTACCATATATCCCTTTCTCTTTACAGAGAAATAACTTTTTCCTATTCAATAAAAACTTTATGTTATTTCAAGATCAATTCAATAGAAGTAGCATCAAGTTACTGAATAAATTATAGATCTACCATTAGCATGAAAAGTTCATTCTTTCAGATTTACTACTTTGTTGATATTTAAATCAATAAACTTTTTCACATAACATTTTATTTTGTAATTTAAGGTGTCTTTTAAATCTAATCAAAATACAGGATATTTTTGTGTTCTTGATCAGTATAGCTATGCAAACGGTTGATGTTCGTGCTTCTTCATAATTTAAAATAAGAATTATATACGATTATAATCTTGTTACTTTAACATACAACCATTTAATAATATAGGAAGAACCAGAAAAATGGACCTCTGGTTTACTTTATATGATATGTTCTATATATATATATATATAATATATCAGACTTGTTGATTTATCGTTCATTTGTTATCGTTCGCGAACGATGAACGACGAACAACAAAGTTTTTGACGAACGATAAGGAAAATTCCTTATCGTTCGTCGTTCGCTTTTGACGCCCAAAAAAAAGACAGAGATTTTTAATTTTCATGGGACAAATTTCCTTTCTAAAAAAACGTCATCACTTTTTTCAAAAAAAAAAAATTCTAAAAAAAAGTTATCACTTATTTTCAGAAATTTCTTTCTAAGAAAATGTCGTCAATTTTTTCAGAATAGTGAACGATGAACGATAACTTTTGGCGAACGACAAACGAACGACGAACGACAATTTTTCGCAAACGTCAACAAGTCTATATATATACATATAGGTATATATAGCATATTTACCATAGATAGACTCAACACAGCCAGTGGGAACAATTATTTCCACTTGGAACATCCCATGAAATCCCTAAAAAAAGAAAAAATCTAGGGATCGTGGCTGTGGAGTAACTACTCTAACTTCTCTGTCTTGAGACATATTTGAGATTTGTTATGCTTGGGGGCAAACTCTAATATATTTTTCACCAGCAATATCTTGTAAGCGTCATGGGACATCCCAAGGAACTGACTTTGTTTCAGTACTCTCTTGCCAGAATCTATTATTAAAACTCATTCTCACACTTTTACAGGGAATTAAGTCTACGAAGAGAAGAGATGAGAGCCATTATCAACTTAGTTTGTAAGAATATCATGAATATTTTACAATTTGCTACGGATCAAGAAATCCATATAGAATACCATATGCTGTAGAACAAAGAAGAAAAAAGACTAGCGTTCTTTGTTTTTGTTATGATATTATATAAATTAATAAACTACATATGACCAAAGTTGCACTTCATTCGGATTAAAAACACAAAATAGGACTCATCCAATTTGTAGCCCTTTTTTATATGATTACTTGTTCATCAATAACCTTTTACGATAAATGAATTCATTATAATCATATACATGGTTTCCATAGAAAGAGTGCTTATCTATAACATCACCCTACTAGGAATTGGTTATATCATTTAAGATATTTGATCTCATTTAGACCCATGTTTGCCGTTTCTTTGTGCACGACCTATTTTCATCATCCTCATCAAAACAATTTCCCTGATAAATATCTTACTCAATCCTTTCTTTTAAAAGCCGTTCCCTACTTAACATAACGCTCTAACCTTGGCCCACATACTTCAATTTATTGAGCATAAATGCTATAATGCCCCATTACATACTCTATATCATACGCTTTGATTGCCATCAAGGAGTAACGATGAGACCCACTACAAACGGAGAAGGCAAATATTTGAACACGTTCATTACATTATGACAACTCATATGTATATATGTAGGCACCCAGAGAGAAGGAATTTGAACCTTTTACAAATATGAAAACAAAAATGGCAATCCTTTGCCAACAAAAAAAAATATTTAAAAGCCAAGTGATTGGAAGTATTTATATGCACAGGTAAATAATAAAAATAATAAATACTTTTTATGTATTTATTTATGAATAGCAAATATTGTTTTGCAAGGTCTTATATTGTGTGTGTGTAAATAAGTGTTACTCCTTACTACTGGATGCCATAGCATTACCTTGTTAAGGAATCGGGGTCTCTTATCTGTATGGCCTATTTTAATATTTTTGTGAAAAGATATCAATATGGATATGAATTTAAAAGTGTCTTTTTGTTTTATTCTTTTACTTTAACTACAGTGAATGTTAATATGATTGTTTGTTTTGTCTCCATTAAAACGATGAAAATGAATACAAACATGCTTTAAATAAACAGTGTGCCTTGAAATATACTTTGTATTGTATTTACAATATCAATGACTCCAAGACCAGAAAATATTAATAATTTACAGAAATTTTATTTTATTATCTCCTTTCAACGCTATAAAATTATTTAACCTTTCTCTAACTTCTTAATTGTGCCGGCGTAGAACGATTTACCTTCGAAATATGTTTGTTTTTCTTCGTCTGAAGGGAATTTTTTCCACTGAATATATTTTTGAGTTCTGATTTGAGCCAGTAATCCCTGGGAGCCAGATCTGGAGAATAAAGTGACTATGATAGCAGTTTGAACGTCCATTCATACAATTTTGCTGCTGTTTTTTTATTGATTTATGACAAGGTCTTGACGAATGGCCACCTTTTTCTCTTCTTCAAAAGAGTTATTTTTAGGCAATTATGGCATTAGAACGCTATAAACATAATCGCACTTGATTATTTTACCATGTTCCAAGAATTCAATGAATGCCTTATATATGTACATATGTAGACTTAGAGTCCATATTTAGATATTTGTTTCATTCTTCTTTATTAAATCCGCCGTCTTTCCCTATCAATGCTGTTCTCTCATTCATTTTTGCATTTATTTCGTACTAACATAATCATATGACAAATTATAATAAAATATATATAATTGCTTGAACGATTTATTTGAGGCATGGATTTGCATTGAGGCGCAGAGTGAGAAGAGTATGTGTTTGTGTACGATTAGTCTAGGAGAGTAAAGTGGATTCATGCATAAAAAATAATATATATATATATATATATATGGGGAAACACAATATGTCTCTCTCTTTTTTACGAGGGGGCATTAACAAAAACAATAATTTGGACGGTTAGATAGCGTGAACTCCTTTTTGAGGAGGTTTCACGAAGAGCATGTTGTATGTTGAGCAAGTTTATTTCCCAAAATGGCAAATATTTTAATAAATTGTTCGTGAAAATAGAGATTTCGTGTATTATATATTTCAGCTGCTTTTTCGGCATGTGTTGACACAGGATCGGCTATAAATATTCCTAATCCCACATCCATATTTTCAGCACACACTTTTTGTTTCGTCTTAACCAACGAACAGTGTTGTTCCCTAACGGGCGTACGAGTAATATATTACTTAGTTATATTAATGCGACTAACAAGAGAGAACAAACATATTAGATATTACTTTCAAGTTATAATTAATATGTAATATCTTAGTTACATATTACTTTTGTAAAAAAATAATCGACAGGCATTTTTGATGAAGATTAATGAACTGTGAATGTATGTGACGTCACCCAGTGGACTTAAAAATGCAAACTAGGTTTGGTGAGGATTTTTACTAATCCTGTTTGAATTGCCGTTACTTATTGTTTCGGAATGCTAAAAAAATTAATATTTAATATAAAGTAGTATATTATTACTTTGAGAGGTAATAACTAATATTTAAAAAAATATTACTACGCAGTAAAAAGTAGTATATTACATACTACTTTCAAATTAATATTCGACCACCACTGCCAACGAAACAGATACACATTTCTAATGCAATTATCAAATAAATAACATGACTTCCTGAAAGTATCTTAATGTTTTCATATGTCTTTGTATGATGTCATTGCAAAAGGGGGATTGGGAACAGAAGTCCTTTCAGCAGTTCATAAAAAATAGTCATAAAAACACGACTACTAACTTAAAAACGGGACTTCCAAAAATGACCTTGAATAAAAGGATCCCCACTGAATAGCCAATACATAGACATACACTTCTTCATATGAACCCTTGTTTTATTTTGTATCAAATACTAAAAAAGGTTCCCTATATTTCGACTAATGTACACAAAATTATATACATTTTTTGTCAATGGGACGGATGATGACGTAAACATATCATCATTCATCATTCCGGAAGAAGGAAGAAGCTAGAGGAATGTTATTGAAATGCCAATGAAAAACACAAATACAAAGAGAAGCAGTGGTGTTCACTCTTACCCTCAATACACGATTCATTTTGTCTTTTTTTAGGAATCATCCGTATATCATGACAAAGAACTGCTCCCCGCTGAATGATATCATGTGTATCTTTATCTTTTCAGCTCATTTAAAGAAGGATTTCATTGCCTTATGACTTGATATTTATGAAGTATTGAATTGATTTATCTTATTATTTCTGAAATATTAAAAAATCAACACTCAATTGGTTGCCCAGAAGTTAATATATTTAAAATGATCGTGTTCTTATTTATTAGAGGGGTATGACGTGTAAGAGTTCATTTAGTTATTCTATAGCCACATATTTATTTGGTCTGGGCTCGTGAATTATATATAAATTAAGCTGTATGAAGTATAACGACCAAATGGAGTAAGACTTCAAATGTAAAAACTAATAACAGTTATTTATTTGCACATTCATATATATATATATATTATTTTTTTTTATATATATATATATATCAGACTTGTTGACGTTCGCGAAAAATTGTCGTTTGTCGTTCGCCAAAAGTTATCGTTTGTCGTTCGTTGTTCATCGTTAATTTCAAATTGAATCGTTCGTCATTCATCGTTCGCCATTCTGAAAAAATTAATGACGTTTTTTTAGGAAGGAAATTTGTCCCATGAAAATCAAAAATCTTTATCTTTTTTTTGGTACCAAAAACGAACGACGAACGATAAGGAATTTTCCTCATCGTTCGCCGTTCGTTAAAAACTGTGTCGTTTTTACGACGAACGACGTTTCCGAACGACAACAAATGAACGATAAATCAACAAGTCTGATATATATATATATATATATATATTATAATGGAATAAAAGTTTTGGTTAATGATGTCAATTGTTTTTTTCCCCGTGCAAAATACAAATAAAACATTTGAAATGAGCATTTTGAAATATGAGAACAAACATAAACTGAACAGGTAGTGGCTTCAATATTAAATCATTCAGCCTGATTTAAGAAGGAATACGGCAGGAAATGCCATCAAGATTTCCTATAAACCCTTGGATGAAATTCTAATAGTGCTTTTGTTCTTTTTTTTTGGCAATTTGATTCGATAGAATTGCATCCAACTGGAAATAAATCGGTATTAATGCATTCAAATTAGTCTATAGAAGCTAAGATTTTTTTTGTTGGATTTTTTTTACCGATATACGTATGATGATCGAAATAACTTTACATATTAACTATTCAGACTTTGGTCTATTTTTATGGAGAGCTGAATGCATTGATTACAACAAAATCTAATTAATGAATGTATTCATTGTAGTCATCTTAATAAGATTAATGTAATTAGAGTAACTAATATGGTGTAAGTTCAATATTTTGTATGCATTGGTGTATAAACGAATGAAATAATATGAATAATGTAATAATGTTTATTATCCTGTCGGATGCAAGTATATCGAACGTAATAGACTGAATAATAATAAGAAAAATATAAAGATGATAGAGCATTGTGGTTCATTCTTATTTGTACTCATATGTGGATGTTGTTTGTTTCGTTCATAAAATAGACATACCTAGCCGCAATCTAGACTGGAATAAGCCTATTAGTGACTTCTTAAAAAGATTTTGTTTATATACATTAAAAAAATCATTTAAAGTGTGTACACAATCTTTTTTATATTTAATCCTTAAGGGGTAATCTTCGTCTTTCCTTTATCACTCAACAGTTACCTAATCTTTTACCTTGTAAATGGACATTCGTTGATTTAGAGCGTTTGAATTTCCTCTTCATTCTTGCAGAGCCGGCAGATCGAATTCTCGACCTTCCCCAATGAGACAATTCACCATTTCGACAATCATCGATATCTGGATTGTAAAATAATAGTTTCGCAAAAGTTGTATTTTCGGGCTATGTGAACTTATAAATATTATATTCACGTAAGAAAAAGCTTTAAAACAGATGCAATGAACCCATTTAAAAATGGCTTAAATAGAAGAAGTATCCAAAGAGAAGTACAAGGTAGTATCAAAGCGATTAAAAACACGTATCTTTCCGCGTCAGATAAATGGTTGAAATACCGACTCCACTCGGGAACTCTGGAGGTGAGAGACAGTTCTTCCAAGGGCAAAGGAGTATGTGTCGCTTTTGCAACGAATGCAATGAAACAACAGATCACATCTTTTGGAGTTGCACTTCGCTTCGAGAAATCTTTAACTCGGTCTCAGAAACTCTCAAGGAGATATTCGGAGCGGAGATCGGAAGGGAATATTTTTTAGCCTTCTACCGCGGAAAAGAGGAATCCAAAGTCAATGCCATCATCACAAAAGTACAACAAATTATATACGCGAAGAGATCGTCGGAGGACCTTGACGTAGCAACGATTTTACCTATTGTTAAGTTATATACCAAAGCTTTACAATTTTTGTAAAATTTATTTTTACTAGTATTCTTTTATATATATTTTAATCGTTGAAGTTATATATTTTATAGTTTTAAAAAAAATTGTTCACTCTGAATATAGTTACGCCTGTTGGCCAAGAAAAAAATATTATACTCGCATACGAGATACATGAAAACTATTGAGCTATGATATATATATATATATATATAACCAAAAATTCATATATCAAATATGCACCCTCCGCGAAAGTTGCGTCATTAGAAACTAAAATATCGTAAAAAATGGATATGGTACAATGATAACACGGGAATGAATATGATGACGTCTTAGCAAAGGATGGTGACCTGAGAAGCACATGAATCCCTTGTCTAAATGCCTAGAAAAATATAAGCTTAGAAATGAATCCCGGGGAGAATGGTACTTTTACGCTGTGAAGATAACATACTTTCAACGTAGGGTACCGGTAGGGACCTATAGCATATTTTCAGCTGTCCTTATTGACGTTAAAGGTCAGTGTGACTTGTTTTATCCTTCTTATGCATAACACTCCCATATCTACTAATATGTCGGAGTGGAACATGGGAGTCAAAGTGTACTTCCAAAAGAATACAATAGTATTTAACACTCATTCAAACTTTAAATAGCCTCATGAGGGTAGTTTTAGACCTGTTTTATTATGTTAAAACTCATAGTCAGATTTGTTTATTCTACTTTTATTTTTAGGAAAATCCGAAAAACTCATAGAATAATATGCAATTAAGACTTTTAGTCCATTTACGATAAATAGTAGTTCCTATTGTTAGAGATCTTTGTTCTTATTTCTTTAAATTCAATTTTTTATTATTGGCCAACATTTTATGTGTGAAGGAAAAAGTTTCCATCATTTAAAAAAGTCATCGATGATCATCCTTTAGTATCTTCTTATATATTTTCACATAAAGGAAAATAAGGAGGATATTTTGACTGTATTAAGACAGAGCTAATTACGCTAATGACATAAATATTATTCTGTAACGCATTCATCAAATCTACCTACCTGCCTACAGACTAAGTATTTTTCTCTCTCTCTTTCGTCAAATCCTTCCTAATTAAATCATTTTTCTCTTCTTCTTCTCTCTTCCCTGAACTAATTGAAGCTTCTAGAAGGGAGAGCGATGAGCGCTCGTACGTACATATAAGCGTTATAGAGGGTATCAAAATATGCTTGAGAAAAAAAATACGAAGAGAAAAATGCATTTTTGGGTTTCTAGCTATTTTTTAATATTTAATGAGCAATGAGCATATAGATATTATCCTCGAAATTTTACCCCTTATTAACAACTGTCAAAATGAATCACAAGGACAAACTATAAATGAGGTTTATATTTTCATTTTAACCCTTTGAAAAATAACAAAACGCTTCAGAAAATGCACAGTTGGTTCCTTAAGCTGCAGAATAATTTATTTTGCCGTAGATGATGAGCAATTATTTCAGTTGGTAACTATAGCATAAACAAAAGATATTTTGTTCTTCCCATTTTTCCTTTATATTCTATTGCTTATGGAATAATAAAGCTAAGGATACCAACAGCTAGTTTTATTTATAACGGGATTTTTAGGGATGATAAAATGTTTAAAGGATTTTTTTGAAGGGAGTTAATCAAAAACTTGCAAAAATAAAAATGTGGAGCATCTTTCATAGAAGAGCAAACGCTTTTTGTAATTAAAAAAATATGCCCTTGCTTCATTAAAAAATATTGTATCACAATATTGTAGAAAGGAAAAAGGAAGTGCTTACAAACTCATCAATAAATACTTTTCAGTTGGTAATACAGTTATATTTATTTGTCAAATAGTCTGATTGATGATACAATTATTGACAGATATGAAAATATAAAACAAATATTCATTCTGAGATTGAGTTGATTCACTAAAATAAAAATAGGTGGAAGAGTCAATTCAATAATGGATCCAATAATGACAATATCCATAAATAGAGACAATTTGTGTTCTTAAATTTTGTTTGTTCAGCATCGATGCTAATTTTTAAAGATAAAATGCTTATTTATATATTTTACTTTGCATTATCATCGATTTTTATATGTAATCTTATTACTCCGCCGAAAGGAAGGTATGTTTTCGACTGGCGTTTGTTGGTTTGGTTGTCAGCAGGATAACTCAAAAAGTACTTAACGGATTCAATGAAACTTTGTGGAGTTGTTGGAATGCCAAAAGGAACAAGTGATTAAAGTTTGGCATCTCTAAGTGCTTTTTTAATATGCAAAATGAGCAAAATAATAATGAAATGGGGTCTCTATTCAGGGAGTAGGAAAGAACAAACGATAAAAAAATATTCATTGACGTATTATGTTCATATATCAGCTCAGGACTATGTTAACCCAGTGACGTAGCTTAACTTCTTCCGTCTTCCCATCTCTGAGTGCTTTTTTAATATGCAAAATGAGCCAAAATACTAAATGAAATGGGGGTCTCTATTCAGGGAGTAGGAAAGAACAAACGCTAAAAAATATTCTTGACGTATTATTTTCATATATCAGCTCGGACTATGTTAACCCAGTGACGTAGCTTAAACTTCTTCCGTTTTCCCATCTCTGAGTGCTTTTTAATAGGCAAAATGAGCTAACAGAGAGGACAATGATTAGAGATAGAAATCGGGCGTGTGAAAGGGAGAATGTTTGATAGGAATGTTGTGGGGATCGGCGGAGGTACACACTCTCTGAGTGTATATATATTTTCTTTGCTCTCTCCTCACTCAGGAAAGTCGAGGGATATTTTGGGCGTGTAAAGGAAGAATGTCTGAAGGGTGCAATTGAGTTCAAGCTCCTTGTTATCACTATTCTCTCTCCTCTCTTGAGGAATATTTATTTCATTTATGAAGCGGCCAAATCGGCCAGAACAGAAGGTATTTATTTTATATTTGAATCTCTGTTTTGCTTCCGTTCGGAGGAAAGAGAATAGTGATAACAAGAAGCTGAACTCATTGCACCCTTCAGACATTCTCCCTTTCACACGCCCAAAATATCCCTCGACTTTCATCTCTACTCATTATTCACCAACACACCCTTATGTAGACATATATGATTGGATTGTAATTCGTTAAGTAATTCATTAGGTGGGGATCGGCGGAGATTTGAACTCTCTGAGTGTATATATGCCTCTAGTTTATGTATGTTTTCGAACTGTGAATTTAAAAATATTAAATTCGATCATAAGGAGTATGTTGAGTGCGAAGGACCTCAATTTGTTGTTAGTCACTTAATTTTTGGGACGAGTCTTTTGATTTGGAAACAAATATCAATTCTTATGAAATTCCAAGCTTGAAATCCAAATTTGACTTTAGTTTTTTATTTATTTCTGTATTCCTTTAGAGGATCCCCAATTAGAAAAAACATGTAGAGAAAGTTTGTTGATATTCACTTAAATGATAAAAAGAGTATAATAATCTTCAAATAGGGTTTTTAGTTCAACCCCTAAGATAAAATTGTAAATTAAAATAGTTACGTATGTTATTTTTTCATACATTATCTTAGGTTTTTATGTATTCGGTTGTACATATCATAAAATGAGCTCTTGAATAAAAAAATTAAAATAATCTTCACAATCACATGATATATGTTCTATATTGATAAGGCGTCAATCTTGCAGTTAGTATTTCATTCATATTAATAATGAAATGAAGGATGCTTTCTGTCAAATTGGACAAGTGGGCAAACCACATCTTTACCACAAGTCATTTACACTTATATTTGAACTGAGGACCACATATAGTAATATTTGTGCCTTCAAATTGATACTGAATACTAAAACAACAAAGTCGATTAAGTAACTATAACCTTCAACCGTAAATGGTCAATGAATGATATCATGTCTATTAGAAAGATGAATGATTAAAAGGATTTTATTGATTACTTGTCTCGCGTCCCAGGGTAAAAAACACAAACAAAAAGCATGATAGTTCTGTGACGTACATAGTAAATGGAACATCATCAGTTATTCCATTCCAAATTAAAGACTTTTCCTAGAGTCGTGCTCCGGAATCCAAACACATTAAAACAAAAAGAGTCTTTGACACCTTAATGATTTTCGTTATATAATATACAAAATAGGGATTTAAAAAAGTTAATTCATATTTTTTTTCATCTCTCAAAATATATTTTAATATAATTATATGTATTGCTTATTCAATATGAATTATCATTCAAATTAATATAATAAAGTTTACAGCAGTCTTTCTAGCTCAGCGGATGGATACTAGCCGAAGGAGGTATTGTTTTCACTGGCGTTGGTTTGTTGGTGGTTGGTTTGTTTGTCAGCAGGATAACTCAAAAAGTAACGAACGGATTCGGAATTAAACTTTCTGGAGTTGTTGAAATGCCAAAAGGAACATGTGATTAAGTTTTGGTATCTCTGAGTGCCCAATTAAGATGCAAAATGAGCTATATACTAATAAATATTTCAAGTTAGCCTACTCTGCCAATACATGTCGCTGTACTGTGAAATAGGGTGCCGGGAGCGTCTTCATCTCGGAATTTCTGTCGAGGGGAACCCTCCCCGTCCCTCTACGCCGCCCAGTCGGGAAAAATCCGCCTCGGAAGGCTCATAAGGACCCGTGACGGCGGAAGTTTGCACTCTCTGAGTGTATATTACCATTAAGAACAAAGGTAGCAAATGTGGTCTAACAAAACTAACATGTATAAATTAATGACAGATGGCAAAAATGCACACTTTATTAAAAATATTTACAATCACGCTTTAAAAGATTTGAGGATGCTCAATTTTCTGTATATAACTTGTGATACGCTCCTTATGAATACTTAAAAACAATAGTTGATAAAATATGTTGTTAATTATTCAATGCAATCCATTTTTATAACTTAGAAAGGATAGGAAATGCAACAACTATTAAATAAATATTTGCTATTTTCTTCTTCTAATCCGCTTATTTATAATTATGATATTGCACCAAAAAGTTTTAAATTGGATATCTAAATACATATGGACATAACTCTTTTATGACTTGATATTTTATTATTATATTCTTGCTTTACCACGCAGCAATGATGATATACATAAATAAATGCAACAAATACAAATAAAGATTCATATCTTTTAGTTCCATATAAATATACAACTAAGTTTTTCCCATCAGGACAATAATAATAACTAGAGGCATGTATACACTCAGAGAGTGTAAACCTCCGCCGTCACGGGGTCCTTATGAGCCTTCCGAGGCGGATTTTTCACGACTGGGGCGGCGTAGAGGGACGGGGGAGGTTCCCCTCAACAGAAATCCGAGAGGAAGACGCTCCCGGTACCGATTTCACAGCACAGCGACATCTATTGGCAGAGTAAGCTAACTTGAAATATTTAGTAGTATTTAGCTCATTTTGCATCTTAATTCTGCACTCAAAGATGCCAAAATTTAATCACTTGTTTCTTTTGGCATTTCCACAGTTCCACAAAGTTTCATCCGAATCCGTTCTTACTTTTGAGTTATCCTGCTGACAACCAACCAACCAACAAACCAACGCCAGTGAAAACAATACCTCTTCGGCGGAGGTAATAAGTTTGTACTTTATAGAGGGATATCTTTTCTTAACCTTGATGGTTAAAAAGTCTTCGACAGTTCAACCTTGGTAATTACAGGTGTCGACAGGTCAAAGATGTTCATCCGTGCTTCTGACATCGAAAAGAAAAATCAAATCAATTTTAAAAATGATATTAATCTCAAGTAACCTCACGATGCGTATAAATAGCTGAATTTGAGGCTTTGAATCAAAAAAGAAAATTATCTGTAGAGATTTATATCTTCTTTTATGTATATAAGAATGATTTAATCATGAAGATAGCTGCAATTAGGTAGACCTCTACTGGCTGATATCAGATTTAGTTTTGGTCTGGTTAAGATTATCTAGGAGAAATACAAAAAATAAATATTATTCATAACAAGCTGTTTAATTGTCAGTATGATACAAATAAATCGAAAAAGGGATATATATATATATATATGTGTGTGTGGGGTTTGAGTGTTACATTCTCTTCAAATATAATTAATATTGCTAAATATTGAGTCATTATTTCGGCTTATTCAGTTCAAAATATATTCAAGTGTAGCATTGTTTGGGTAAATTAATGTTTGGCTTTTATTTCTTCATATGCAGTTATCCTTTCAAAGGTATTATAATCTTTGGTAGATTATCTACATATATAGTTACATTTACCGCATAATTAGAGTGGTTGTAAATGGTTTCTTACAATTTAATTATCTTATCTGTATATAAAAGCGTTTTTTAATTATAGTAATGTACTTTAAGTAACTTTATCTGCATATTTAGAATTTACCATTTGATTTTATAATATACTTACAATATAATATATATATATATATTAAACAAAGTTCTTGACATTTTTTCTTCAAATAAATGAATCTTTTCTGTATGTTTGGTTACTTCTTATGCCTTTTGGGGGCATATTTCTTTTTTCATAATTTCTACCGCCCAGTTCAAGGCACCTCTAATCCAAATATATATCTCTCCTACAAAATCTATAAGGGCATTAACACATTTATACAAGAAAAACAACACAAAAGGAGTCAATTTGACGCAGTTATGTATTATTATTATTGTTTTCATCATCATCATTATTTTTGTTGTTATCTTTATTAAGAAGAAGGCCAGAATAAAAAAATAAATGTTTACCTGTTTTGCCGCCTGTCATGGCCAAATAAAATGCCTAAATGAGCTAAATAAATGACGACGCAGTTATGACTGACTTGTTGCTCAGGATCAACAAGAACCCATTGAGACACAGGCATTTTATGTATGGTGATATAGGTTCCCGGACTTTATGGAGACAGTGGACTATATAGAGACAGCCAATCAAATCACTTCTCCATAAATCCCCAAATGGACTTTATGGAGACACGGACTATATGGAGACAGATTTAGCGACATATATGTTCCAACTATCGGACACCCCAAATATCGGAGAGATCATGTTACACTTGAGCAAAACAAGGAATAAAATGTGTTAAATAAGGCATCAGAGGCCTTCTTTAATTAGCATTCACTTAAATAATGTTGAAAAGGCTATACATATTGATTGCATGCTCATTTAATCTCATTTTATAGTTATGATGAACGTACGACGATATTGGGAGTTCGAACGGAAGAGGAAAAAAAGACAAGGCAAGACAACGGAGAGAAACAAAGAGAATAACAACAGCTTAGAGTGAGAAAGAAAGAGAAAACGTACTTAGGGCTGCTTTGAAAAACTTCATAACCGGGATTGGAATCCTGAAGAATAACTCCACGAATAGGAACAACGTTGGTGGACATTTTGAACGTTTTGGATCAATTGAATAATATATTTAAAAATATTAATGCGTCATGCCAATATAAAAAGAGTTCGAACAGTTGTCTTAGTAAATAATTCGCTTCGTTATATAGTCCGTTTTTGGACTATATGGAGACATAAAATATATGGATACAAAGCTGTCTCCATATAGTCCACTGTCTCCATAAAGTCCGGTTACCTGTTCATACTATCATAGAATAAAGTAGATATAGAATGCCTGATATGTTTATTTCATGTTTCATGCATAGCGAAAGTAAGTAAACTTGTTATTATCATTCGATCATTCACGTTAGTAGGAATAATAACAGCACATAATTGTATTCTTCCTTCTTACCCGCGTGACGTCATAATAGCCCCGGCGAGCAAAAAGTCTCTTTGCATTATTGATGTATTTTGTATTTCAATATATTTTGTTAACAAATAGTGTTTTTTTATTTGTAGAAGAAAATTAACTATGGATAGGTTTGAGTTGCAAAGGGAATATTAGGTATAAGTAGTAATGAATTGATAAAATTGCTTTAAACTTTTTATAAAAATTTATATCCAGTGCTTGTATGGGTTAATGTATATTAATAGCTATGATATGACCACAATCAAATTGATTTACCACGAAATATTATTCACATATCACTTTCATTTAAATACACTTTATCTCACTAATTTTTTTTTGTGAAATAATATATTTAACCTTCCCATGGACCCGTCTTTTATATCCTGGAACCCCATGATAATTATCTCCATAATTTGTTTGTGTTTGTATATTTAACATATTCGGATAATAACGTACTCATGTATAAGACAAGTAATAAATTAACTTGAATTATTATATTTAATAAGTGATGATTCTTTCTGTGTACAACTATAATTGTGACAATTTGGCATATGTTCCACGTTTACTAATCCAACATGCTTAATATTTATTTTTGTTAAAAATACACATACCAAAATCCAATTGATTAGATACAGCTTCATAAAATAATAAACTAAACATGTTCTATTATTTCTTGTTAAAAAAAGTTATATGTTTATCTTATTTGAAATGCTTTTTAATTGATAAAAGTTGAAAATAATATAATTATAAACTTCAAACTTTATACTATTATATATATATATGTATATATACACATTCGATTGTAAGATAATTGATAGTTTATCATTGTCTGCCTTAGAAAAATACATTAGTCCAACTGATAGGGCGTTTTGTACGTGATTCTATTGACTCTTGGATTGGACTTTCTTGTATCTCCATCAATTGATTTTTAACACATCATTAGTAGGGTATTTTTTTTAAACAGCTATGATATAATAAAGTTTTACTACTTACATTATGTGCAAACTGTTTGTATTATATTGAGTCATTATTAATACACTCAATGAATATGTTCCATAATTCTTCAAGCAAATAGCTGTATAATCACCAGAAATATGCTGGAAAGAATAACTAAACATGCAAAAAATATGCGAAAAAAGTTAAATGAGCAAAAACGCCTTAATATGAGGAAAAATAATGTATATTCTAAATAAATAAAAATTATGTCTTGTAATCACTGTTCCATTAAAGAATGAGCATATCTTTTATTACATTCCTCTCTGTCAGACTAGTTCGCTAGTCAGACAAAAGAGACTTTAATTTGGAGTGAAGCAATCGGCCAGGAATTCATTATTCTTCTGTTTTGTAGCCACGTAAAAACACTCTTCCTCTTCTCATGGCGCCATTGTGGGAAGTTTAAACCCATAAATACTGAATATATATATATATATATATCCTCAAATTTGTTCAAATATGTGATAATATGCAGAAAAAGGCCAAATATGCGTTATGTTTGTTAAAAGGTCGTTTATGCCCAGAAAGTGTATTTACCAGATTCCTACAGCCCTGATAATCACAAATGTTTAGATGTATTAGAATAAGAAAATTAAGTATATTATATACCAAAAAAATATACAACACTAGCTTTATTGGCTACGATGTTAATTTGATCTCAAAGATGTTATCTTTGGTTACGTTAATATAAATACAAATGGCAAAGATAAAACCTTAAAAATTACAGCGTTAGGATTAAAGTTTTGCATACAAAGCCCCCACAATCGTGGACTTGGCAATCTCTTATTACAAAAATATTTTTTACAATTGTCACTGTCAGTCCAAAATTATGAACACTTTTAAATCATTCATAATCAATATGAATTGATGTTAATTTATCTAAGATCACATCTACATTAAAACAATAAGGGATTAAAGGGCTTTGATCACGTATGATCGTGAAGGAATTTTATTTTCTAATTAACACTCAGAGGAAACTCTCACCTGTTGAGGAGTTTGTTTTGTATTTAAATACATATTATGATATCGGTGTGTTTCATCTAAGGCTCCCTGCATTTAACATAGGGAAATATTACAGGAAGTCGTAAAACCCTCACTCACAGTAAAAAATAGTTTCATTAAAAGATTCCATCAAAGCGGTAGAGAGGAGTGAGTGAGTGAGATCGTTTATGTTAATACCTGTAGGATTATTTGTGAAACAAGTCCACCAAAGCAATTACCAGCAGCGGTTGCTGTATCGATAAATTGAGCTAAAAACGATATTAGTCGCTAAAGTTTTTAGTTACTAACAGGAACGGAGTAGAAGAATTTATCCACCGGGATAATTATGCCCTCGCCGGCCTTTTACAGGCCCCAATATGCCATTTGGAGGCTGTCAACGGTATTTTATGTTTCTTGAGGCCAGCGGCCCACCGGGAATAGTCCCGGTACTCCCGGTGGCCACTCCGCCCCTGGTTACTAACATCTTACCTCTTGGTACTATATATAGCAAAACATGTGACGATAAGTTTTCTTCCTTCCGTATAGATGCAAGGGACACTTTGGTTCATTTTTTAATGGAATGTCCAAAGGGAATTACATCTCTAGATGTTTTGAGAGAACGTTTTTTGAAAAGCTTGGCCGTCAACTAACGGAATTTGTTTATTTTTGTTGGGGCTCATTTCAAAATGAAATTAATTTTTTAACATCATGGACGTAATTTTTGATGTATATAACAAATAAAGTCCCTCTAACCCATTATTTGCCCAAAATAGCGGATTGTGACTTTAATATGACAATGTTGTGGTGCTTTTCATCTAAAAATAAATGTAGGCTTAAATGTTTGTATATGTGAATGTAAATTTTTATAAAGATTAATGTATTTTTGTAAAAGTGTGAAAATCTGCATTATTTGAATAAAGTTGTACAGTTTTACAAAGGAAACGGATATTAGTTGTTGAAGTCTCGTTATCCGCTATTGCTAAGTTTAAAAACGTAGTTCCCAAAAATGAGGAACAAATATATTTGTAAAATAGAAAGTAAGCCTTTTCTTCCAGATAGAGATTGTCGAAAATGGATTGCACTCTATTCACTCCCAGTCGTTTTGACAGTATCGTTTTTTTATTAGAAGTGAAGACTGCACTTAGTCGCTCGTTTTATTCGCATCTCGCAACCACTCTGTATGCTCCTAGTAACAGCTTGATTAGTAATGATAACCACAAAGAATTCATGCGGCCAATCATTCTTGTTACGTCCATGTACTCCTGCTTAATTCCTAACACCCCCCCCCCCCCCCATTTAAGAACATAGTCAACAAGAATTAATCCCAATCAGTGCACCAGGCATTTGCACTTCTGCATTGCATATTCTCATTCAATTTCATGCTGGGAAATTGCTTGCGCCTACAGTATAATTAGTATTATGAAATTTATGAGAAAATTATATGCAATATTTCAGTTTGCTCTGATTCATGCATGAACTCTTAATACAAGTGACTTGAGTCAGAGCACTATATCCATATACAGACAGCTTTAAAAATATTAATTTTCAATTATTTTAGCCAGTCAATTTTGCATTGAATACTTTTATTGTTGTTTACAGATATCCCATATATATGTAATGGGTTTTTAAACAATATTTTAATCATAGTTATTAGTTTTCTAAACTTATTTATAATAGACACCGTTTAAGATTAGCTTTTACTGTCACTCACTCTGAACTAATATTAGTCATAACGAGCATTTGCAAAAAAAAATTACTTATGGTAACAAATAATAAGGGTTTAACTTCATGAAATACTAATATATATATATAGCGAGTTCTGCTTATTTATAACGTTGTGAATTGTGAAAAGTGATATTCAAACTTTTTTCATGGATAAATTCATAATTATTTTTATTTTGCTTGCAAGGATATATATATATATATATATATATATATATATATATATATATATATATATATATATATATTCCTATCTGTATGTATAATTTGTTTAATAAAATATTGTCGATGAGATGGATAGGGACTCAAAAATGTGTTTATATGGTTGGGGGTTACTTTAATAGATTAATTCAGTGTTTCTATTGTTTTATGACAAAAACATATAATTAAAAGGGATTAACGACTTTATTACATTATCATATATATGTCATCATTGTTTTGCAGCAATTCATATGCTTTTTAAACAATATTCAATAGAGAGAGCAAGTATATTCAATCTAAGATGTATGCTAAATATCGAGAGTTGTGGTTCCTTATTTATGTGTTCATACTCCCTTATCAATTAATGATTTATTTCACTTACAGCATACATAATACCAATAATAATAATAATAATACCAACCATAGCATCTGCACTTCTTATTCATTGAATAGAGTCCATTGGTAATTTACTCTCTCTCTCTCTCTCTTCCTCCTTTAAAGGCAAACAAACAGGACCAAATCTCTTCATGGTCCTAGTTATTCCCTCTTATTTACATATTAATCATTGTTCAGCCTGCCAACTACTGCGACTACTCCTACTAATGCACATCTCAAGTGGTCAACAAACAGAAGCTTGGGGCTTTAATTCATCAAGAGAAGGAGCGAACTGTACTTATACAAATATATATATATATATATATATATATATATATATATATATATATATATATATATATATATATATATATATATATATGTGTGTGTGTGTGTGTGTAATGTGTGAAGAATAAAACCCACTTTATCTGCATTCATATTCATTGATTTATATTGAAAATGCTATATAAGAGAATGGGGGGGGGTATTATAGATGACTCAACATTCTGATTCATCCATCTGATCACGTCATCAAGTACGGAAATATCAACTAAAAAACATATATTTTTATGATACTAATTACCTTTTTTATCTAAATTATATTACTATAATTTACATCCTTTTATAAGAGTAAAAGATAAAAAACCCTTTAATGACTTTATCTTTCTGCAAATAAATAATCTTTTGAATGTGGAACACCAAAAATAATAATAATTAGTGTTCCCTCAGGGTCTCAAAGTTAATATATAGTATGTTGTGTGCAACTGATATGCTTCTGTGAGGATACAAATAAGTATTATAGTCTTAAAAATACTCTAATGAGCCAAAGGTATTTTTTAAAAACATTAGAAATTAAAGGGTTTATTTTGTAAATTTATTTTATATCTCCTCATGAATGATGTTGATATTTCATGAATGAAAATAGTTATCATGATTAATTTAATACGAAAAAAAATGTCATCACACAATATACAGGTTGATATATCATTTGAAGAGATGGCCGATCTTAGATCATGTTCATGGAAAGCTGTCGTAGCTTGTTAGCATGACTACTTATATTTAATATGATTGTGTAGTTCTTTGAAAATACATATTTGAAACAACGCCCCTTCAGTCATTCAATGCACACAAAATACATGAGTACATATTGGGTGCAAATAAAAAAGTTGTATAAAGTTTTTGACACTCCGTCCTTGAGAGAATGCATAGCTTTGCATTCATGCGTATTTGTAAGATTACTTTAAGGAGACTTTAAATGCTATTGACTTGTTAAAAAGATCATTGCTATACGAGATATATTGTAAGCATTAAATTATTCGAAATATACCACCAGAGGTACGGATCTACTGACATATGGAATCCAAGGTCTCATCCCTGAGCTTAAACATTTCCTTAAAAGTTAATCTTACTTGATGATACAATTAAACTTTTACTAATTATAATGCTTTTTTAAATAACGCTCATTATTTTGTGTTTACATTATATGTTTTTTAGAAGAAAATTAATGCACTTTTGATACATATAAAGTTTTCTGTATGATTATATTTTTGAAGATACTCGTTTGAAGATGTAAATGTAAAACCCAGTCACATAACCAAGGTTTTTCCCCTAATAAAGCCCTTGGTGTCTTTGAGAGGTTTCAAATGTTATTAATATCCTTACAAATACAACTCAATCGAACCATCAAGAAAGTACTATGTACATAAACTTTTGTGAACTTTTGTGCGTCCTCTGAGTATTGTTAGATTTGATTCAACTTCCAAAGATTGCTTATACCTACCAAGATAAAATATGAAAAAATGACCAACAATCATCCGAATACAGATAACTCATTAAAACTAAGATCATTAGCCATTATTGCGTTAACAGCTTTTCACAATAATACAATTCCCTGAAAGTAATCTTCGGCTTATAAAATATTTTTTAAATCTTATACATTTTAACAATTTATCAAAGGAATAAAAATACATGTTCTATATCACATTAATAAACTTTACAGCCTTTTTAACGTCACAACAATAACGGATCGAGTTTTGTTTCATTGTACATGAACACGGCATAGTTAAAAAAATATCTTATTTGTAGTTGAATTGACGCAGCTTTAAATAGCAAATGTTTCCTTAATGTTTGTTTAATTTTACAGTTTATAAACCATTAAGTCGGTGTTGAAAAGTGACTATTCCAACACAACAGGAAACAGATTGAATGTGAATCAGTCATGAACGCGTGGAAGTGTGTTTTTTATGCTTAATTACATTCACCACATATTTGCAGACATATGTAGGATTGCAGTTACATAATGCAAGCATGCAATGGCTGCATACTTTTTGTGTGTGGATCCAACTATGTAGGTAAAATAGAATAAAGAGTGATGTAATATGTATAAGCATTTCAAGACAGTTGGCCGGAAATGACTCAATCCAACTCTGTATTTTTTATTAATAGCCTCAAATGGTTAGTCAACATGATACACTAATATTTTTTTTCCTGTTTCTCATTCAAAGCATAGGGACTGTGCTACAAATGCATAGCTACGCTGTTATTAAGCTATAACAATAATAATTTATACTACAAATATATACACTCAGAGAGTGCAAACCTCCGCCGTCACGGGGTCCTTATGAGCCTTCCGAGGCGGATTTTTCACGACTGGGGTGGCGTAGAGGGACGGGGAGGGTTCCCCTCGACGAAATTCCGAGAGGAAGACGCTCCCGGCACCCAATTTCCACAGCACAGCGACATCTTTTGCCAGAGTAGGCTAACATGAAATATTTATTAGTATTTAGTTCATTTTGCATCTTAATTCTGCACTCAGAGATGCCAAATTTAATCACTTGTTCCTTTTGGTATTACAACAACTCCACAAAGTTTCATCCGAATCCGTTCCGTACTTTTTTGAGTTATCCTGCTGACAAACAAACCAACCAACCAACAAACTAACAAACCAACGCCAGTGAAAACAATACCTCCTTCGGCGGAGGTAATAATATTAATTTTAGACTACAATGTCTATTTATGTTTTTTAACGCAATTACTTTAGAATTTAAGAACTGATATACAAAAAAAAAATAGAAACAATATTGCGTAAACTTTTTTAATATCTACTATTTTTACATCTAAACTGAATTCAAACCTTTTCCGAAGCATTTATTGTGGTCCAATTGAAAGAAAGGCGACCAGACATTGTTGAAGTATATGACGTGTGAAAAATAAGCATTCGATTACTTTCACTTTTGTTAATCCAACATACAAAGCACTGAACCACGAAAGGGAGCACGTTAGCTCCGTGAAGTGTGTTCAACTCTCAATGTAGAGGGACCTGGTTCGACTCCCGAGAGGGGAAGGCCAGTGTAGACACTTCATAAACTAATTAACAATCTAGCATGCCAATCTACAAAATATCCAAGCAAATAGGTAAAAAAGAAAAATTAACATTTTTGATTGAATTATATTAAATGTAAATAAATATCCTTAATGGTCTCCAAAGGTCAAGAGTAACTTCTATGGATCTTTTCTGTAGAATTGAGGCACATATCAATTATTAATTCAGTTTATAATGTATTCAATGTACTTATAAAATGACAAAAATATGCCTCTCAAGAAATGTGTTGCTATTTTCTGTTACACATTAATAGATTGCCTGATAAAATTTATGAGTAGTGCATAATTGGAGAGCCTTTAAAAAACCTTGTGCGCACATACTCTCATGAAACTAGGTGGACTTTGAGTCATTTTTTTTAACTAGCGGCCTCCACTTACACACTTTAAAGCCTTTTTTTAAAACTGAAACCTCCTGTTTAATCATGTTTAAACACTTCATGATATCAACTTCCAATGAAGACAATAGTTAAATAAACACAGCATATTCAATAAATAGTCTCTACATGAATATCTTCCCCAGCGAAAAATTGTTCTATATCTATTATTACGTTTGTTTCCATTCTTCAAGGCAATGACTCTGTCACACATGTCTGAGAGCCTTTTTATGTATATAAACATATCTTAATTAGGGTGAGGAGAAGGCCTAGGATGGGATAAATAATACGGGATCAATAACAAAGTCTTCAACAACAAAACCATAATTGAGGGGAATTTGGAGTAAATAATTAGTCTCTTATGTACAACACTTTTCCCATATAATTACTATAGGAAATGGTAAATAGTACCACAAAAAAAAAAGAGACTTACTCGACTCGATCAGATATTTATTGAGACAATGGAATCCATTTTGAGTCAGTATATTTGTCATTTTTCTCTAGTAAACCATGTGGGAAATATAAGTTATATACATAAGGAAGACTTTTATTGTCTGAAAGGGAATCCCCAAACAATTGAAAGGTCTCGTTGATACATGTTTGTCCATTGATCCCGATTTATGTATTCCAGTCCAACAATGTATTACATAAGGTAAGTGAAGCATAAAAAACAGGGGTAACTGAGAATCATTTAGTTATAATTTATTAATTGAATTAAAAGTATAATCCAAGTAAATAATAAATAAGATTTAAAGAAATGCTATTTTATGGAATGAAACGCATTATCTTAACAATATTTATTAATTTAATTTTCCCATTTATCATCGCGTCAATATCTCAATACTACATTCCTGAGAGATTTGTCTTTGTTTCAGTCATATAAATGTGTGTATATTGTTTCATTCTCTATGAGGGGAAGCTTATTTATACGTTTATTTCTTTCCTTCTTATGCGTTCTTAATAGAGTGGTGCTACAGTTCGTTGAACCTGCTAGGAATACTACATATCATGTGTGTACATATAATTAAATTCATCCAACCCTCATAGGATGTGAGAAGTCTAAAGGCAGTGCGAGATGCAAGTCGACGGACTATCCTTTTAAAAAGAGGCTCGGCGTAGCTCTAAGAAGTTATTTTAAACTAGGGTGCCCCAATTGTCGATTGCGGGGGAATATCGATAAAACTAATTTCGTTTTAACATGAAAAACTCCCAACAAGAATGACATAAAAGAACAAAAACATATTAGCAAGACCAAGGATGGGCAAACTTTTTGACTTGCGGGCCACTATGGGCTACAAAATTTGAAAAAGGGCCAGAGCAGTGCAATGACTGTCCACTTTCCTTTTCTTTGGTCCGCTCATTTTTTACAGAAGGACTCAAATGACAATAAGAAAATGCAAGAGAGAAATAAAGCGGCCTAAATGTCAGAGTGCCATCTATTGGTGAAATGCGGTATTGTATGGACAAGACGTAATGAATGATTTATGAAGCATTATTATTTTATTTACTGGACAAACTCGGCAGGTCGGATTAAATTGTCTAACGGGCCGTATACGGCCCGCGAGCCTTAGTTTGCCCATGTCTGAGCAAGACATTTTGGGGGGCTTTAAACAAATCTCAAAAGTTGAATAGAAGGAATTGACTAGCTACACGGTTGAGCTGTTTTTGGGCCACCCAGTTCGAAACGGCCTCTAAAAATCTCCAGGTCACTTGCTTTTTCTTCATTTTTAATATATCAAAAGACCCTACCTGATTTGTGCCTGGCCATCACATCGGTTATAATGTACATGTTTGTAAGGGTAAATCTTAGGACCAATAATACTGTTCCAAAAAGTGTGGGCACCCCTGATAAAAACTTTTTTTAAATTCCTTTATCTAATTGTTTGAATCATGTTAATCTTGGTCTTGTTTGTTTCTTGCACCTCAAGTGCCTTAATGATTCTCATGGCAAAGGAATTAAACCATATGAACTTAGAGGTTCTTCAATATTTTTAATAAAATAAGTTGAAAAAATAGAACGGAATTCATTGCTATGGAACCTCGAGGGACGGGGATTAATTCGATTATGAACCATCAATGTCTAAGAACGTAGTCAAAATACTCTTATGTAAATAAATAACTTGATCTAGTTGATTTTTTTTGTTGATTTTCTTCTTTTTTATTATGATTTCATTGGATGTTATCAATATGAAAAAAAAGAAGTTAGTTGGCTTTGAGCACCATAACCTTTTGCAATATGTATAAAAAGGTCAATAATAAATCTTTTCAATAAAGCGATTATGAGAAGATCACCGGGAGCCTGAAAACATGGATTGGGCTGTTATTTAAACCTGTAGGACTTGTTTTTTGTTTTGTTTTAAACTTGTAATTCCTGATGACTGGTTGACTACAAAATTTGATGCCTTTAACATTTCATTTATCGGTGTACATTATGCCCTTTTGCTCAAGTCCTATCTCATCTCAAGAAAATCAAAAGAAAATCAAAAAATTATGGGCACTCCCAAATGCGAGCAAGGATTATTTATTCATTAAACTTATCTGAATACTTTAAAAGTTTCTTGAAAATCAATCAGTAATAGCTACTACCCATTGGGAGAATGGGATAAACAATGTAGCCTAAAGAATAATAAAAAGGAAATCTCGACATTAATTTCCGCCATGTCCCATATTATAAAACTATTAAATAACACTATATGGACTCTTCCCTATCAATGACTGGATAGTTATTTCCATTCCAACCTTTTGCTAGCCTTTAAGATTCTGTATTTCAACTTTGACTCCTCAATGAAAACTAGTATTCCTTTATTGTCTTATTTTTTTCATAGACTCAATAATAAATAAATATATGTATATATATAATTATTCATTCAGTAATTAATATCGTCAATCCTTATTTATATATCCTATATATATCTATCTATCTATATCTATCTATCTATATCTATCTATCTATCTATCTATCTATATCTATCTATCTATCTATCTATCTATCTATCTATCTATCTATCTCTATCTATATCTATATATATCTATATATATATATATATCTATATATATATATATATATATATATATATATATATATTATATATATATATATATATATATATATATATATATATATATATATATAGTTCATTCACTAATTAATGAGGTCAATCCTTATTTCACCGATGCATTATTCTAATGTCTATATTTTTGGATACAAACAAATCATTGTCAGCCTATGTTTATTTTTCTAATCGTCCTGGTAGGTCAATGAGGCAGACATTTGCCTCTTATTTGCAAATGTATATAACCATATTCATTTGGCATTCCATAAATTTATTAGTGGATATAAGGCAAGCTCTGATAAATAGGTACATGTTTATATCAGTAAAATTTCTCCTTGCGAATCCGGTTACAATTCTAGATGAGGCCCACACAAAGTAGATAAATGTGTATTAGAGGGTGCCGTCGAAAGTAGGCGATCATTACTCCAATCATATATGTATATATATATATATAATATATATATATATATATATATATATATATATATAGATACAGAGAGAGAGAAGAAAGAAAGAATAAATATATATATATAAATTTACAAATGGTAAGGAAATCATTTTTAATCATACTCAGTTCGGCTGACCAAAATTGAATATTAGCGTTAATTATATACAAATCCTGCATTTGAGGTTTTTATACATATTGATATGGCATTTGAATATTTTGCATAGATATCTCTTTGGCTTATAATCTGTATATTTTTTATTATGAGAATATGTAATATTTTTCTATGTGTTGGTCCAGAGATCAGATACTCATTCATGTAAATCATGCTTACACAAATATGCTATTAAAAATAGCAAACGAGAATATTTTTCTGCAACTTCATTGGAGGATAATAATTTTGTCAGTTGTATTACATCCCTCGTGGTTGTTGAGCTGTGAACATCAATTATGTGATTAAAATATAATCCTTAAAAACACAAGCTGTATTTTCTCATGAGTCCATATCATTTGTGAATCCTTTGAATCCAAAACGATTTATTAATATTAATTAAATAAAGAAACTTCAAAGCGATATATACTCGACTTATATTTTGTTCCTTCATATCTGATAATAAATGGATCATCACTGTAACTACATAATATATAAAAGTATATTTTTATTGATAAGTTTACGAGAACTAATCTCTTGTGATCCCAGATTATTTTTAGCCTTAAATAAAGCTTTTTTATCCAACAGTTCATGATAAAATTTGTATACAAAACGATATATAAAACAGATGCTAATAAGTTGAAAAACAACATATAAACATTATAGTTCATAATTTTAAAGCTTTCACGGCTTATTTTATATAAACATTTTTAAAACAGTTATTTCGCATAAAATAGATATATGAAAAACGTATTTTCCAGGAATAACCAAAGACTTCAAAACATAACTAAACACTTCCAAGTCATCCACAGAAGGTTTGACCCAAATAAAACATGACAATTTTAAGAAATCACAAAAAAAAACGTTTTGGCAGATAAAAGATGGGGATAGTGAACTTTCCGGGAGGTTCCACCAGACCTAAAGTATTCCATAAGCTCTCAAAATGATTCAATGAACATTTTGTTAAGATGTAATGAATGTTTTGGGGGATAAAGGGAAAGGAAGGATAAACAAACATAATTCTTATTTTGAATAGTATTAAATAATATCGATATTACTTTGTTTATATTTTTTTAAAGCTATTTCTAGTAACAAAAAACAGAGTCATGGGATATTTACATCATTCTATATTATCACCTTTGTCCTTTCCTTCATTCAGGGACCCTTCCCATTCATCACGTCTTCATATTGTCTCTATGTAGTAAAAGAAAATGCTCAGAATTGATTAAACATTTGTTGTTTTTGTTGTCAATGGGTTCAATGTGATTAGAGTAAATCCCATATATTTGCATGTCATCTTTGTCATATTGAAGAATGTAGAAAGACAAAAGAAAAATTGATTCGGAATTTATCTCTGCGGTCCTCTTCTTTGTGTTTATCGTAGCTGTTGATTTGTTTTGAAAATATGTTATCAGGAAGCTCAAAAGACTGTAAGTATATTTGTACTTTTCGACATGAATCAGCCTTAAGAAGTAATTTTACGCTTTTTTATATAAACTGAGTATTTGTCGAAAGCTTCCATTGCAACTGCAAAGCTTAAAAAATGAGCAAAACTGGGAGTTAAATCCGCTGGAACTTTGTAAGTGTGAAAACTTTGTGACTTCGAAGTCTGGCGAAGTTGAAGTCTTTGTTACTAATTTAAAGACTCACAGTTTTTGTAAGTGTTCTTGTGACACAAAATACCTATTTTTGTGATCGTGCTCATTGCCTATATATATTATTTTATATATTTATTATTAATAGTAGTATTTATTTACTAATTTTTCATCATCTAAAAAAAATCTAATTTTTCTATATTTTTGCATTAAGTTATATTATTCTGCTTTTTCATATTTTTCTTCTTTGTAAACTATATATATTGGCAAATGTATATAAAATCTTACTGACTTTACCTTTGTATGGTCTTAGGATTTTGGTCACACTGTTCGTCCTACGGGTCAAAAATTGAACCGTTTTTTACATATGCTTTAAAATAAAGCAGTTTCATTGTGATTCTTATACAAAATACTTTTGGAATTAAAAAGCAACTTCTTACCCATCACACATAATATAAATGCCTACGTCATCCTCATTTCACTGTGAAGAAGAACTATATTTATTCTACAAGTACCATTCGCATTTATTTGTAAACTCTTTTAGTTAGTCCAATAGAGATTTCAAATTGATATTTTCATGTCTAATTATTATAAGTATCTATATTTAAGTGTACAGCTATTTATTTATTTTTACAAAATATTTCATTCTATTTCTTAACATTTAAAATAAAGAAAATTCCATTTTTTGGTTCTATTAACCCAAAATATTTATATAATGTTTATATATGTTATCATATGAAATTACACAAAATATCAATAAAGTCAAAAAAAAAAAAAATTTTTAAATGAAAAAAAATTGTTTGCCGTCACACAGAACATAAATGGCTGAGTTTTCCCCTTTCCACAATGAAAAAGGATCGTATTTAGTCCTTTTGTAGGGGTCCTAAGCCGAGCAATGTAGCTTTTTTTGTACAGCCAATAACTATGAGATTTGATATCAAAGTTAGTTTTACTTAGTATATTGTTGGGGTCACTTAAAAAAAGTCACCGAATTTCAAGGTTAAAAAATGACATTGAATGGGTTTTTCTGCTTTTAAAGGTGCAAACGGGTCAAATTTGATCCTAATACCACGTAAGGATTAAACTATATTTTACGCTTCTTTGTGAGAGTGAAATATTATCTTACAATGATGGGAAGTTTTTTTAATGGTTAAGATGTTTATTTATTAGCTAAAATCCAAACAGTGTAAAAATATAAGAATACACTAGAAAGTAGGAGATAAAAAACAAAAATCTTAAGACAGTTACGTTAAAAACCAAAACATAAATGAACATCATAATTCAAAATTACTGTCTAAAGATTTAAACCCCAATATAAAATGACTTATTAAAAATGATTTCTTATTCAATATAAAACGTTGATGTCGTCTAATTGTCGTTTTGATGAGTTTGAGGTATTTGAGAGAATTAGAAGGAAAAACTTAATCAAATCTCCGGCCCATGTCCATGACGTTGCCATGAATTGGGAATTTTATTGAGAGGGCTGAATAACGAGCCGCTGCCCCAATCATAATTGCTCTAAGGTCTTCGATTCGAATATAAGATTTGAGCTCGTTTGTATTTAAAAATCTTACTTCCGATGTAGGGATTTGGTATGAAGAGTTTAGACTGGCGGCAAGTGCTCATCGCACGCCATGCAGTCCTCCATTCCTTCAAGGTTGCTTGTCTGAGGGCATTTTTTGTTTGTCGCATGGATATTGGCACAGAAACAGGCGTGCCCCTCCTAGCACCGTCTTTAGCTAAATCGTCGGCATACTCGTTCCAGTATTGTTGTCGTGCCCCTTATCCATCTGACCGTGATTTTGCATGTAGATCTGCTTAGAGCGTTTTTGCAAGCGATAATTTCAGCTGATGCGAGTTCACCCGGCCTCATGTCCAGACTATAGATGGCAGATAGGCTGTCGGATAAGATTAATAATCTTTTCCCCTCGACTTTTTCACCTCGGAGATTACTGGTGAGATTTCTTATAGCCTCCACCTCGGCTTGGTAGACTGCGTGTATTGCCTTGAGCCTCAAGGTTCTCTGGTCAAGAACAATATCGCCTCTCGTCAGAGCCCATCCAGCACCAGTCTGACCATCGATTTTAGACCCGTCGGTGTAACCTACGAGATAAAAGTTATGGATGCACCATACGTGTTTGACTTCGTAGCCCAGATTTTCAGACCAGAAAGGTACAGAAGGAGGAGGAGGAGTTTGGGATATCATTGACTTTTATATATTTGTCAAGATATTGTTGGTGTCCTCTACTCAAAAACGCAGTTATTGCAAGGATAATAAAATTTGATGAGGTCTGCTGAGATTTGGAATTGAGCGGTGAATTTGGACCCGTCAGCGATTCCACAGGTTGAATTAAAAATTCTTTTTTCCCATGACGGAGGAAGACTTAGATGATTTAAAAACTTTCCCGCTATTATGCGTACTTCATTCAATACTTGCTTGTCAAATATTAGTTTTGAAAACCACGGCATAGAAGGGCATAAGGTTTTTACAGATCTCTGAAGTGGAAACCGAAACCTTCCTCCGCCAAAAGTGGAATCCGATCTCAGGTCATGAAAAGTAAAAATTCCATTCAACAGAGCGGTTTCTTCTAAACGAGAGGGGTCGCCAAATCTATTAATACAAGGTTTGACATTTCTGTTTTGGTGTATTATGTCTACCGAGTGGTAGACAGGTTTGGCTTTCCATAAAGTTCTTTGCATCGACGCAAGAAGAGGAGATAATTCTTCAAGTTTTTGATTTGTTAAAAGTGTACCCATATGCAACCAAGTATATATTTGGAAGACGTATAAACAAGTCGCTATTCTTTATTTGGATGAGCACCCGAATCCTCTATTATTTTTCTGTAGCACTTTGGAAGTATAGAAGCGAGTAGACATAATCCACCACCAATCCTATTCTTAGGTCACTTGAGAAAAGGGATATAGTTTCTGTGGAAGAGGCGTTGCAGCCAAGCATCTTCTTCCGCTATTGCAGACTCAGCCAAGGAGGGAATTGAAGTTGCTTTATACAGAACAAGAGGAATTATACGACTATTATAAAGATCGATGCGTTTTTGTAAAGAAAAACTGCGCCATTGTTGTATCTGTTTATAAATCTTTACATTGAACTTTGTCCAGTCATTTTGCGATGCTCCTTCTTTCATCCATTCTATCCCTAGAACATTAACTGATTTAACAACTTTATATCCACCGATAGTAATGTGCTGTTCGGGAGACCAGGATCCAAAGGGTAATATGGCGGCTTTAGCATGGTTTATGGTTAGGCCTGATTTAATAGAAAACTTTTTTAAAGCGGATAGTAAAACATTAATTCGACAAATAAGTTGACTTTCAGAAGTAGCTTGCACCATTAATGTGATATCATCTGCGTAGAGATCTATTAGATATTTTCCTTCATTGAAGGAGATTCCAAACCCATTATATTTTCTTGTTAAGGTTCGTGTAAGTTCATCTATTGCAGCGATGAAAAGAAGAGGGGCTACAGGACACCCCTGTCTGCAACTTTTCTTGAGTAAAATTGGTGTACTGTATTTGCCATCCAAAGAGATAATCGAAGAGCTGTTAACTAACAGAGCTCTTATAGGGTTAAAATAACGTTTAGGTAAAAGTCTTTTTATCGATTTTAAAATGTGATTATGATGGGAAGTTTGTTTATATAATGCCTACAGTTTTTTTATTATTATTTCCTCTCCTTTTCTTTTGACCAAAAACGTTGCAAACATTCTACTTCTTTCCTATCCATAAATAGACATAAAAAGCCAGTTTTGTGTAGTAAGTTGTTAACACAACATTCTTCAAATTTCACACCTTGAAGAAACTAAATACAAAATGGCTACTCCCTTTTTCCCGAGCAATTTCATCTTAACGACAGAAGGTCATGATGGAATGCAACAAGTACGACAATGATTAATTATGCTAACATATATTATTAATATATTATTTTAAAAGGATCGGATTTTTACTTGACATATGGGCGAAAAAGTTACTCAAAACAAGAAGTAAAGAGTCACACTTTATGACATGACGAGCAACAGAAAAAGTAATTCATAAACGGGAAGCTTATCCATTTTAGAGATAAAGGCTACCGCTACAGATTGAAGGCAATCATGGAATCGAAGAAGTTTTTAAAGTTATAAAAAATATACAGCTGTTATTACCATATACCGATTATCACTAAATCTTATAATATATATATGAAAATAAGATCATTAATCTTCTGCCGCTTGACGTCAGTTTTTCCATGTTGAAAAAACAACACATTATTCCATGTATAACTCTGGAATAAGCATAGACTCTATCACACACACAACAACACATATCATTATGTACAATAAACATTTATAAGTAAGCTTTTATTATTTATCAACAATGAAAATGAGAATTCCTTTCAAATGTCGCTTAGTAAATTTAGATTTCTCTTTCTCATGACTTGATCGACTCGAAGTTAAATCATCCACATAGCTAATGGTATATATGGGAATTTATTGGAGTGGTATCAATGATGATATCATTTATTTTGTTTTTAAGACATCAATTTTTTGAAAGGAAAGTATTGTAGTTTATTAATTTTGTTTCATGAAGGGACAATGCATTATTATCCGTCCAACCACCATTGTAAGTCGGTATTAATTACTTTATGCATGCATGAAAAAGGGAAAACAGCTGTTTCTCGGGTTGAAAACATTTTATTTGGTAATCTGCAAAAAAAATTATCCAATGTAAAAATAAATACACTAAAAAATTTATAGAAGGAAACAGAGTAAAAACATTCAGAGCAGTTATAGAATTACCTCACGACACTAATATTTGCATTATCAATGCTTACGTATCATATGCAACAGGAAAAAAAAACAGATAAAAGCAAGTATTATTATGTCATACACAGGATAAAGGTAATCTAGATTGTAGTTGACAAAATATATTGATATAACATATTATTCATTTCCACGTGGATACTGCAATCAATTAACTAAATGAGCAAAGTTTTTATAAATGTAGATTACTTACCTATTCATGATTTTATCCACGTTTATTTGCAACGAAAATTTCATTAGAAAACCTCGAATGGTTTTGTTGCTGAACCTTGAAGAAATTATATCTATAACAAAACGAATGGAACACAGACTAATGTATGTGTATCTAACATCTTTTTTATAGCATTAGAGTTTGTACTTTCACAAATTTAAAAATAAGCAATATATACACCCTTAAAAGTAAGAAAATGTTGATTGTAACAACAAAGTATATTTTGAAAAACAACTCAATTTGGATTTGAAGGATATGAAATATTCGTATACATATATATAATAGATATATATATATATATATATATATGGAAACGACAGGGAAACTTTTATTCGCCGGGACCCAGACCGGGCCTTAAAATTTTCAAGCTGGTCCGGGCCAAAACCGTCCCGGAACTTTAATATATTTTGGTTCCTTCGTCATACTGAAAATGACAACTTTTTTTTTAGAAAATAATTTCCTAACATAAAAAAAAAATATAGAAGAAAGTGATGACGTTATTTTTAGAAAATATATTTTTTTTAATTTTAAAAATTCCTTTCTAAAAAAAACCATCGACACTTTCAGAATGACGAACAAACGAAATATAAAGGTCCTGGTTCGGTGATTTAAAAAAACACTCCGGGCAAGGACGCCAAAATAATATATAGGGACTACTATATATAGGCTATATTATATAGTATATATATATTCTATATATATATACGATATATATTATATATATATATCAGACTTGTTGACGTTCCCGAAAAAATGTCGTTTGTCGTTCGCCAAAAGTTATCGTTCGTCGTTCATCGTTAATTTTAAATTGAATCGTTCATCGTTCGTTTTTCGTTCGCCATTCTGAAAAAAATTGACGACGTTTTTTTTTTGCGCCAAAAACGAACAACGAACGATAAGAATTTTCCTTGTCGTTCGTCAAAAAATTTGTCGTTCATCGTTCGCGAACGACAACAAATGAACGATAAATCAACAGTCTGATATATATATGAATTTCGATATCTTATATAATAGTTTCTATAATATACCCCTATATATATATATATATATATATGTATTATGTTTGTAATTTGTCCTTTGTTCCCTAATGTCCCCTTTTATTTAAAAAGCAATATGCATTCCTACAAACGACTTACTTTAGTCTCTTATTCATTTAGTCAAGCCAAATATTTATGTGTAGGAAACGTATTGAGTGGGGTAGCCCCGTAGTACAGAGAGAAGTCCTCCAAGGACGCTTTCTTGACATACGTGTGTATGAGGGTTGTCCAAGGTGCACACCTATGAGAAGATGTAGTTGTAGAGATCTTTTGTGCACGAAGGTCAAGCCTGTCTGTAAATGTCCATATTGTCTCCTTCCATACATCAACCCATATAATTACTGGGTGCTCTACAAAAAAACATGGTTTTATATTGGTGCGTTTGTGGGTTTTTGTCCTTCTCCGAAAACAATTATCGATTTTTAAACATCTAAAAAGAGTCAACAAAAAGTATTGTTACAAATATATCCAATAATCAATCCAATGGTTATATTTTATAAAAAATGATTCATTCTAAAATTTTCTTTATGCAGCATTGTGTGTTATGAAGGATTTATATGTTTTATAAATGTATTATTTGTTTATTATATAAACAGTTTCTTTTTAATAAGTGTATAGAATTAAACAAATCTAAAAATGTTTTTTTTAAATGAAGTTTATTTTAATAAATAGAGATCAAATTTAATTTACAATATTCATACTGTTTTATATAATTTCTTGTGATTTAATTTATAAAAAAAATATTCACTTTGAGGTATTTATTACTGTTGGACGAACCAAATATACGCATATGGGCAATCAAAGTTTCATGCCAATCTGTGTATTCTTTTACAAATTAGCATTTAGAACATCTAAGACAAAAAAACATGAAAAGTTCAAAAATCCAAGTATAGCTTGAAAATGTTCTCAAAATATTTGGAAGTAATTTTTACGAAGTAAAAACTCAAGATAATTTTTATTCCTTGCATATTTGGTTATTTATTTGCTTTCGTCTCAGCAAGCATTTATCACGAAAAATTATAATTATTTATCAAATTATGACGTCATCAAACATAATTGTTATATCATGAAATCATGAAAAAAAAAAAATAACTAATTTTTTTAAATACCCCAAAGATTTAAACACAGTTCATAAGGGCCCTCAGAAAACCCAGATATGAATGGAGAGCTCATATCTCTAGCAACCTGTTGGTAACAGACTTTTCAAACGATCTATTTTAACAGTTTTCTCCATCTTTAGGAATAATATACAGTCTGATTTGGCGGGGAAGTCATGTATTCAAGTGTTCTTCAACAATCGACATTTTACGTCAAATATGTTAAAAAAAGTATTTTTTCCAAAATCTGGAGCTCTGCCCCAAAAAAGGAACGAATAACATTACCTTACAATAAATGATCTATTATCGGATTCCATTTTTAAGTGTGAAAGATTCATGATTCCACTTCAACAATCAGCAGACAAACACCTTGTTTATGTCCCAGGTCACTCAGAATGAACTTTGGCAATAAACAAAAATGGAGGCAGAAAAAATCGCTATATAAGTATTTAAAAGACTTGGACTTGCATTCATGGTAGAAAAAAATAATTTCGTCCTCCATCTCCAAATAGTTCATGGGCAAACGCTTTTGCCCAACATCCAATATATACCAGATTGGTGTTTATTGATACGCCTTGCAAGAATTAAAAAAAGATTATTTAATTCAATCATCTACCTATGGCTTCTCCCATTGTCCAGTTCTACAAATATTGAGAGACTTTGTCCTTCTAAATGTTCCTGGAATAACAGGAAAACTGATAGCTCCAATAATACTCTTTTGATTAAATTCCAATCTTCGGACAGCATCTTCAAAAACAAAAGCAATTGTATTTGAACTTTCGAGTTACAAAAGCTTCGTCGAATAACGTTTATCTTTGGGAGAACAAATCAAAAAAGAGACCTAAAATCCTTTTCAAATAAGCAACATCTCAGTACATGGCAGAATTTAAGCTATCATGAAATCATTTTCTGTATTAATTTATGCTTATCTCTCTAAATTTTTTCATCAACATAATAACTGTCATCCCAACCTGCATGCTTTGAGACTTGCATTAGTTTGCAGACTTGAGATGACATTTTTTTAATGTTCTACATAAGAACTTATGTTACATGATGATGCGATATTATACAACCTCTTCGGAGAGGGAGAGGACTTTGATTGGTGACATTCATATAATTATTCTTAGATTGTATCCTGGACGCATGTCATCTTTTCTAAAAGCAACAAATATAATAATCTAACCTATAAATATCAAATTTATATTAATAAAGTAAGAGAATAACGATATAAAAGTAGTCACCACCTGCCAAAAACAGAACATAAATTTATGCAAGATAACATTTCATGCTTTAATATCTATTATATTGCACGCAACCTCTCTATCTGCCCAATATATCTTCTTCGATTGTTTTTTATTCAATATTGTTTTTGCAGTGGGGGGGTGATGGGAATACTACATTCTTGGTGACCTTTCAGCATGCTTTACATCCTCCAACAAAGGACTCTAGCATAGCTCACAAAGACACTGGTTAATTGACCTATTTATCACTTATGAAAAAACTTTACAAACATTTGCAAGTAATACACAACATTGGACCCATTCCCAGCTGCCAAACACGCTTTAGTCCATCAGATAGCAAAGGAAAAGTATAGATAGGTAGTGTGGCGATAATAATAGAAGAGATATAAGCAAATACGTACTCTCCCCCAAAAATTGATCTTTTGATATGAGAATATACGATTACCATCTGGTAATTATGTTAGTGTTACCTGGATAGAAAGAGAAGGGAGGGAGTATTTTGCCTCACTCTCTCCCTTCTTTTTTTCTTCCTATCCAGGTTACACTAACTGCCGTTACCAAATGGTAATCGTATATTCTCATATCAAAAGATCAATTTTTGAGGGAGAGTACGTATTTGCTTATATCTCTTAAAGTATAGCGATTTTTAGAACAAAATATATCAAATGAAAGCTTGTTAACCAGCTTTAATATTTTGGTATACTAAATCATATCAATTTAATAAGTAGAGAGTTATATGTACATTAAAAAAGCCTATCTCGCGTACAAAATCACGCATATAATGGATTATAAATGCGTCAGAGACAAAGTAAATTTTGAGAGGATACCTTGACGCACATCTAAGAAACACATTATGATTTATTTTTTTCATAATCGATTTCTTATAGGTCAATACAGGCTCTGAATCATATCATATAAACTCAGATTTTACTGAATTCTGAATTGATAGAATGCAACCAAGGTCATTTTTGGATTTATCATCTAAAGTTTTACTAAACTTAAAAGTACTATTTTACTCTGAAGCGAACAAGTCATCTCTACAGGCGAGTGAAGTTAATTGACACAAAAAAGCTAAGAAATAAGCTAACAATACACACTTCATTTTTTTCTTTGTTTTTACTGAAAACTTTGTTTTATTAAAAAACATCAAACATACGTCTGATAGTAAATTAGATTCCTTTAAATTAATAATTATTATTGAAGTCTGTAACGTCCACCATTTTGAAGAAATTTGCGGAAAACTATATTTTTACTAACTTTTTAAAACTTTGACCTCGTTGCGCGACCTCGTAATGTTGACCGATTTTGTTCAAACTTTGTATGTCGTCTTCTTTTATCACCAAGAAACAGAAAATCCACAAAGTTGCTAACATTTCAAACATTTGAAAAATAAGAACAACCCTATATATATATAATATATATATATATATATATATATTTGAACTGCGGCCTCTTATGTTTGTACAAAGTATGCAAATGAGTTAATTGTTTGCATTATTGGTGTGTTGTTTTATCTTATTAAGCCTATATGTCATGCATGCATGGCTTACACTATAGTAGCACTAACAAACGTGAAACGTGCTTTTATGTACCTTCAAAGAGAGATCTTAGGTAGTCATGAAGGTTCAACCCCTAAGTAGTTTATCTTTACAAAAATGAATGAGATTGAACGTGCCTTTGCAGAATGAGCTAAACACTACCGTAAATGATAGTGTATTGAGCAAGAACTATTGATAAAAAGGTTAACATTTTAAAAGTGATGTAACGGATGCATCAAATGGTTATGTCTTTTTAACAAAATGATTCTGTGGTTCCAATGCTGCTGGTTTTTCATTTTTAAATGCTTAATTAGAAAGATATTCTTACTCACTCCCCTGTCGAGGAAATTAATTAATTCTAAAGTAAATAATTGCTACCATATTTACAAATGACGCAATTTCTCATTGATAGAGAATATTCACCGTGTGAAAAAGGGGGAAATATGGTTTCTCTTAAATTATTTTGCAAATGAAATAAAAAATGTAATCATCCTACACTATAATACTATATAAACCAATATGCTTGATAATTTTTATTTAATATGAACCAATAACTGTCTTAGTGACATCCAGTATTGGTTGAAAGAATGAATTGATTTATCGATTAAGTTGGTCTTATAATACAATAGATTTATGATAATTAATCACCCATAAAAATAAAAAGGCTGTATTTATAGTTATCCTATTCGCATTTTATGTTAATACAAATAAATAAATACATAAACCAAAAAGATATCTTATTCTTTGGTTTTTTTTCGAAGCTAAGAGGGACAATAGAAGTAACTTTATAATTATATATGAAATATTCCGTTTATCAATTTACTCTATCATATCTATATATAGCTCCTTCCTTTATTATTGATTTTTACTAACACAATGATGGTGTTTTTGCAATTTATATAAACGCATATTTACAATTTCAGAAAGTCGGAAACTATAGAAACTTTCACGTAAATAGGCAATATCACTTATAAATATGATTTGTAGACAAAGGATGTTAAAAGCGAGATTTTTGTCAGCTAAAGACATGAGAGTGATATATTTTTATAGATTTCATCTGAATTATTCTGTTGCTTCAATTTAGGTTTTTATGACTTAAAAGAATTATTGGATTAAAACAATTAATAAAAATTAATATCTTTTAACTGTTTCCTTATAACCTCATTAAAAACAATAAATCATTTGTTAGAAAGCAAACATTATGCTTGAGATTCGATTATGCTAGTAAAACAACAGTCAATTGTTTCTCTGACTAGCTTTCTTGAAATCCCTGAGTCAACACTGCACGATAAATGCCTAAAGACTTCCAGAACATATATATGGGACATAAAGATAAACTCTGAGTATGTTAGCAAAA